>OX123187.2:93794263-94229364 GCA_944739405.2 Euclidia mi | reverse complement strand
GGAAGAAAAAAATTTCTAAAAGGTCACTCAAAGGTTGAATCACAATATTTTTTCGCGAACACGTGGCTCGTTAGTTCAACGGCCAACCGGTTCTAACCGCTTAGCCGTTATTTTCATCGACTGAATAGGGTGAATACCGGCAGTCTTGATATTAAAAAAATTGAGTCTGTGTGGAATAAATTTAATGACTTATATGCGAAATTACAATTAATCACGAGACGTAATTCGCGGTCGGATTGCTCAGTGGCAGAGGGAAACACTTCCTATAATTACGACCGTAAGCTTTTTTCGGAATTAGGTAAATTCAAATTTAACGGTAAATCATATGTAAGATCCTTTATTGAAAAAATTGATGAATTTATGTCCTGTAGATCTATTCTTCACGACAAGATGTTGTCTTTCGCTTTTGAAATATTTTCGGGTGACGCATTAGTTTGGTATCGTTCTGTTAAAAATAATGTAAAGACTTGGTTAGAACTTTGCGAACTTTTAAAACGAGATTTTAGTCCGCATAACTACGATTATCGGCTTATGACGGAGATTCGTCAGCGCTAACAGGGCGAAAACGAATCAATAACTATTTACGTGGCAAAAATGCACGGTCTGTTTTCGCGACTTAGTTCTCCTATCGCTGATTCGGAGAAGCTAGAAATTTTGCTTAATAATATTAGACCTTGTTACACTAATTGTCTGCTCACTGCAAAGGTTGTTGATGTTGATAGTCTGGTCGAAGTTTGTCGTCTTTTCGAAAATTACCAAAGTCGCAGTAAGCAATTTTCTGAACCCCCTAAAGTTTCAAAGAATACTGTAGCACCTGATCTAGCGTATAATTATCCGTTTTCTAATTTTTCTTCAAACAAAAATGTTTACAATCATAATCACTTCAATAAATATAACTCTGTCGCTGATACACCGAGATACATTTTTTTACCGCTTTAGTTAATAATGAGAAATTTATAATGTAAACCATTATTACAAAACAATAATAGAAAATCTAAGTTTTTACGCCGGCACTAGAAAAAAAAATTAAATATCGCCAGAAAATCGAATACCGTGCTAAAAAAAGCTGAAATACACTAAATTATACAATGGTGTGATGATTGGTCAAGGAAGAAAAAAATTTCTAAAAGGTCACTCAAAGGTTGAATCACAATATTTTTTCGCGAACACGTGGCTCGTTAGTTCAACGGCCAACCGGTTCTAACCGCTTAGCCGTTATTTTCATCGACTGAATAGGGTGAATACCGGCAGTCTTGATATTAAAAAAATTGAGTCTGTGTGGAATAAATTTAATGACTTATATGCGAAATTACAATTAATCACGAGACGTAATTCGCGGTCGGATTGCTCAGTGGCAGAGGGAAACACTTCCTATAATTACGACCGTAAGCTTTTTTCGGAATTAGGTAAATTCAAATTTAACGGTAAATCATATGTAAGATCCTTTATTGAAAAAATTGATGAATTTATGTCCTGTAGATCTATTCTTCACGACAAGATGTTGTCTTTCGCTTTTGAAATATTTTCGGGTGACGCATTAGTTTGGTATCGTTCTGTTAAAAATAATGTAAAGACTTGGTTAGAACTTTGCGAACTTTTAAAACGAGATTTTAGTCCGCATAACTACGATTATCGGCTTATGACGGAGATTCGTCAGCGCTAACAGGGCAAAAACGAATCAATAACTATTTACGTGGCAAAAATGCGCGGTCTGTTTTCGCGACTTAGTTCTCCTATCGCTGATTCGGAGAAGCTAGAAATTTTGCTTAATAATATTAGACCTTGTTACACTAATTGTCTGCTCACTGCAAAGGTTGTTGATGTTGATAGTCTGGTCGAAGTTTGTCGTCTTTTCGAAAATTACCAAAGTCGCAGTAAGCAATTTTCTGAACCCCCTAAAGTTTCAAAGAATACTGTAGCACCTGATCTAGCGTATAATTATCCGTTTTCTAATTTTTCTTCAAACAAAAATGTTTACAATCATAATCACTTCAATAAATATAACTCTGTCGCTGATACACCGAGATACAAGTCTGTACCACAAGTTAACGCCGTATCGAGTACTTCTAATATAAATAAAATTTTTTGCGTGCGTTGTAGATGCAATTCGCACTCATTACGTAATTGCCGTCAACCACACTACCTAATCTGTTTTAAGTGCGGTACAAAGGGTTTCAAGGTGTCAGACTGCCCCAATTGTAAATCTAAGTCGAACCCTACAGTTTCAAAAAACTAGTTAACAAGGATTGTGGAAAATCAAATTATACAACTAATTGTAATAAAACAGAGTGGAATAATTGGTTGGACTTTTAAAAAAAAATCTTTAGTAGCTATCATATATCCTCAATCCGTAATTCTAAAGTAGAATATTTACCTTACGTTACCCTAAAATTAAACGGAATACCTACCACTGGTCTTTTAGATTCTAGATCTTGCGTTACAATTTTAGGTAATAATTTGCAAAACTTATTTTTGAAAGACGATGTTTTGGATAAATCGAAACTTTAAGGTTAATAACAGCTGGCGGCGAACGATTTGAGTCCTTGGGATCGGTGTTTCTACCCTTTGAGTTTCAGGATAAATTGATTAACTTAGAAGTTCATGTTGTACCTGGGATTCAAAATTCCCTTATCCTTGGCATGGATTTTTGGCGAAGCTTTGGCCTATTTCCTAACAAATTAGAGTCTGTTTTGATTGTGAACAAGTCTGACGCTCAAGTAATGGAGTTGCAGGCAGTTCCCCCTACACATCTTGTTTCTTATGATCATCTTACAGTCGACCAGAGAGCTACCGCTGACAACATTATTTCTAAATTTACCGATATTTCATACGAGAAGCGGGGTCTCGGTTGCACAAATATTATTTCTCATTCAATTGATACAGGTGATTGCCCCCCTAATCAGCAAAGATTTTATCGCATGTCTCCCGATAAACAAAGAATTTTAATAAAGCATCTTGACGACATGCTCTCAGAGGATGTTGTTGAACGATCTGAAAGCCTGTGGCCAAACCCTGTCATTTTGACCCCTAAGAAGAATGGTGAACTGCGTTTCTGTTTGGACAGTCGTAAATTAAATTCCGTTACAAAAAAAGATGCTTATAGCTTGCCTTATATTTCGGAAATTTTAGATAATCTGAGAGATGCTAAATACTTGTCTAGTTTAGATTTGTCTAAATCTTTTTGGCAAACATTAATTAAAGAAGAGGACCGTTGCAAAACAGCCTTTTATATTCCTACGCGTGGCACATTTCAATTCAAAAGAATGCCCTTCGGTCTTACGAATGCGCCAGCTACTCAACAACGATTAGTTGATATTTTATTTTATGGTCCAGAATTTATAAATAAGGTTTTCTGTTTTATCGATGACATAATCTGTATCACATCCAGTTTCAACGAGCACATTACCCTTTTATTACGCATTCTTGATAAACTAAAAAGAGCTAATTTAACAATTGATCTCGAAAAATGTCAATTTTTTAGAGATAAACTAAAATATTTAGGCTATGTTGTCGACTCTAGTGGATTGCATCCCGATCCGGATAAAGTAAATTCAATGAAAAATTATCCCAATTCTTCTAATAGAAAAGAAGTACGTCGTTTTTTGGGCGCAGCCTCGTGGTACAGGCGTTTTATACCGAATTTTAGCTCTATTGCTGCACCCTTAAATAAGTTAACATCTCAAAGTAAAAACGCACCTCCATTCTGTTGGACGACAGAGGCTAATGAGGCGTTTAATAACCTAAAGAATTGTTTGATTTCCTCCTCGGTGTTGGCTTGTCCTGACTACTCGCAACCTTTTGAAATACACTCAGATGCGATTTTGGACTTGGCGCGATCCTCTGTCAAAGGTTAAATGGTGAGGAAAGAGTCATAGCGTACTATAGCAAATCACTCACTAAGCAAGAAAAAAATTACAGTGCCACAGAGCGCGAAGCCCTGGCTGTTCTATCTGCTATAGAACACTGGCGATGTTATGTTGAAAATGGTAAAAAGTTTATTGTTTACACAGATCACGCTGCTTTGAAATGGTTCTTGACCTTAAATAACCCTACTGGCCGGTTAGCCAGATGGGGCGTTCGCTTATCTTCCTATAATTTCGAAATACGTCATCGTCGGGGTACCGATAACGTTTTACCTGATTTTCTGTCTCGCTCTTTACCCGTTTCTGCTATTGCTAATGATATAAATATAGATATTAATTCTAATCAGAATTTACCAGTTTCTACTAATGACCCTTGGTATTTAAATATCTATAAAGGCTGTTTAAGTTCTCCGACTTCCTTTGTTAACTATCAAGTAATAAACAATAAATTGTATTGTTTTAAAAAAACATTAAACCCTCTCACTAGAGAATTTCAATGGAAAGAGGTTATTCCGTCTGACCAAAGAAATGACATTTTAAGGGAGAATCATTCTTCGCCCACTGCTGGACATCTGGGTATTTTTAAGACATACAAACGTCTCGCACTTAATTACTTTTGGCCTGGTATGTACACTGATATTGTCAAGTTCGTCAGTTCATGTGAACCTTGTATCACCCATAAACACCAAAATCACCCAAATTTAGGTCTAATGGGAAAACCCAAATCATGTCAAAAGCCCTTTCAGATGATTAGTATTGATTTGATTGGTCCATTGCCTCCCAGCAGGAAACAAAACACTTTTATATTTGTGGTCAGTTGTTGTTTCTCTAAATATTGTTTTCTTTTCCCCATTAAACGGGCAACTGCAGAAGTGATAACAAAAATTCTTGAGGAAAATGTATTTTTGGTGCATGGAATTCCATCTACTATTGTTTTGGATAACGGTAAACAATTTATTAGCGCAACCTTTAAAAGTATGTCGTCAAAATATAAAATTCCAAATTTACATTTTACACCGTTGTATACTCCCCACGTTAACTCAGTTGAACGTTACAACAAAACCATTATGACAGCTATTTCAACTTTCATAGAATCTGATCATCGAATCTGGGACACTCTAATCACTAAAGTTCAATTCGCCCTTAACTGCGCAGTTAGTGAGGTTACTGGTTATTCTCCTAATTTCCTTGTTTTTGGTAGGGAGGTCATAACATGTGGTTCTCAGTATATTGATAAAGAATTTAATTTCGATATGGTGCTTGAACCACAGGACGGCCATGCCGAAACTTTAGGCTATTTATCTTCTATTTTCGAGAAGGTACATTTAGCTCTGTTGTCGGCCCACCAACGAAATTGTTCATCTTATAATCTTCGCCGTAAACAGGCAGAATTCAATGTCGGTGATATAGTTCGGCGCAGAACGTTTCTTCTTAGTGATAAGGATAAATACTTTAGCAAGAAATTGGCGTCTAAATTTATTAAATGTAAGATTGCCTCAAAAAAATCACCTCTAGTATACAAACTTAACGACATGGCTGGAAAACCTTTAGGCGATTGGCACATCAAGGATTTAAAGTTGATTAATTACAAAGAATAATAAAAGTATAAAAACAACAATAAGAATACCTTCTACCTATTCATTGTTTAATTTTTTCAAACGAACGTTTCTAATTTATATTACCGTTTGTAGTAGTGCCTACTATAAATTGATATTTTCTGTGGTGGGTAGCAAATATTTTTTTTTCTCGTAAACAATACTATTTTTCAAATTGCTGCGCAATTGTGTACTCAAATGTTATGTTGAACATCGTTTTATAAAAATACTAACCATAAACTAAATATATTGTTTTTTTTTACCCTGTTGATCAGTGGTTAAAAGGTCGCTATTAGCTGAGCATACAAGTGCGATTCTCGCATGTGTATTTTCTTTCCGCAAATCTATTTGTTGAAATGCATCTTGATTGGCGTATTATTTTTCGCCGTGCCTTGTTCTGAAGTTCTGTTGTTATTCTTAATTCTGTATAAATTCCATAATCAAATTGTTATTATAGGTACTTTATAAACGATCATGGTGATTAACCGTGCGTCGCGAGCTGGGAACAGTCGAATAGTACCTACCATTTAGATCGTACCTAGTTGTCGTTATGACGCACGCGCGTTCACTCAGCGACGCGCCGATAAATAAATGCCTAACTAATGACTCACCATTGTTTACATTCAAAAGGTGGTTACTGGTCGTGTTGTAGTTAGTAATTAGAGCAAAATATTTATTAATTTCTTTCCTTTGACATTGAGCGGTCCGGTCGTGTCTGCGGCTTGTATTATTTTTGTTCACCTTTACGAAAAATCTGTTGTTATACCTAACTATATTCAAAAAGTTTACTTATCTAGTGGCAAAGGCCGAACCCAAGATTTATAAGTCGTAGGGCTAGATCAAGTTTCTTATATCTACAAATCATTATTACCCAATAATTACCCTAAGCGCTTCCCCATAGATTGTTATCTTTAATATTAGGCTATTACACTGGCCTCGGCATTTACATGTAGGTATGTGTGATGAATTATGAATGATAAATGTTTATGTTCAAATTCAGACTGCCGTTGTACGCGTGAAGAATGCAAGCGTGGATTATTATTATTTAGGTATCCTAATTAGCGTATAGGGTTGTCACTTGTTCAAGGTACTCATGCCCTTGTTTTCTCTAATTTCAGGGAGTATCTTCAGGGCTGCTACGCCCGTTGGGCTAGGGAATTTTCCTTAGGGAAAATCCCGGCCTAACGGGGAGGGGGTGTGTGACGTCACATCGCGCTCCTGCGCCGCGAGCCTCGCTACGAGTGACGCACAGCAATGGGCTGTTCCCTCGCGCCCCTCCGCGCCGGCCCTATAAATACAGCGGTCACGAGGCTTCGCCCCTTTCCTTCGGCCAGCACCGCCAGTTGAGTACAAGATCATCCGAAGACCTGTGAACTGCCAACGTCGCCCACGCCCTGCACAATTGTCTCATCTGCTAACCTTAATTGTCAGTTTTTTTATTTATAACTAAAGCCATCGAATAACTGGAATTTTAACGCGAGTTTAAACTTTCCTGGTGATATTTTTTATTTATTTCCCATAAGTCAACCTAATTATCTCTCTTTAATTGCTCGGCGAGTGATCGATCCCGGCTACCCCGTGGAAATCAATCACTCGTGCGACAATAGCATTTCTTTTGACAATAAGGCAGGCATTTATACCTAAATAGTAGCAAAGGATGGCTAAAAATACTAGGCTTATTTATAAAATGGTTGCTGCGACTGAGTCCCTTTGTTGTCAATATTGATGATATAAGTGTTATTGATAGATAATTTTGGATAATGAATGTTTTCATGTTTGACGTTTATGAGCGTCATCTGGAAAAGTGACTTCTCGTTATACCATTAACATCAAATCACTACCATACATCGAAGGGCACGGAAATTTGTCGGCCACCGGTACTTGTTTTAGGAGACTGAAAATAAAATTAGCCACATATTCAAACGAAAAAAATAAGAATTAGAAATGTCATACCTATTTTGTACGTTATTATGAAAACCGATTGGAGAGCTCAGCGAGCAATGAATTTACTAAGTAAATAAACGCACTGACGCCTGCAATGATTGATGAAGGCCTACAGATCCAATGTGCAAATAGGCTTTATCTGTTTATCATTAACTCCCCTAAAGTGTACTTAGACACAGCCACTCAAATAACCATCAAGATAATTGTTATGTGGTGATTTGTAATCTTATATTCTCGGAGAGATAACATTCTATAAGAGGTATAACTTGAAGTGGTCTTTAAAGACATTATTTAGTAGATGTTAAGATCGATACAATTACACAATACATTGGAACAAAAAAAACTTAAAACGAATGTCTGTATAATAATTATAACTACAACATTTTTGTAGCTGTCTTTATTCTATAGCTAAAATGAGCCGTTTGCCTGTTAAATTTAAAACAGTATTTTCCTTTGTTTCAGAAAACACAGTAAATGCTGTACAAGATTCCACCCAAAAAACAAAATGGTCGACTTATAGCAGTCAGTGACCGGAGACAGTTGTTAGGACGGTGGCGGTGGAAGCGGAAAGATGATAATACTGATGTTCATTCACTTTGTCACGCTACCAGTACTGACGTCCAGGCTCGTCAGGGGCAAAACAACTATGGACGAAAAACAACCGCAACCGCTCATCAGTTCCAGAGTAGTCAGAACCAAATATGGAGACCTCAGGGCATTTATTGTCACACCAGAATCAAGGTTCCTGGAACCTGTCGAAGTCTTTCGAGGAGTGCCATATGCCTCGCCTCCAGTAAGATCCTTAATGTTCATGCCTCCAGTTTCTGGAGCTCAATGGTCAGGAGTGAAAATTGCTGAGGAGTTCAGTCCAGTTTGTCCCCAAGTACTGCCAGATATAAGAAATGAGACTGCAGTTTTGAAAAGGATATCAAAAAGACGATTAGAGTATTTGAAAAGGATACTGCCCTTCCTCACCAACCAGTCTGAAGATTGTCTGTATTTGAACATCTACGCACCAACTCAAGGTAAGTGTAACAGTTTAATTATGCATTATGCTTTTAGGAAAATCACACAATTTTACTCAAATACGAAACAAATCTTGCTAGAAAATGCAAAATGGATTGAAAATAATCCTCTCAAATCCGATTTTTCCTGGGATTACTAGCATCAGTAACTTTACTAAAGACTGATAAGTACTTAGTCGTAAGAATTTTAGAAAGAAATCATTTTTATCAGTGTAAGTAAAGTATATCTTTTAAAAGTAATGTTTATGATTATTGCGCTAAAGAATAAAATACATCAAGTGAATGCAACATCTTAACGTCGTTTGTTACATAATCACCATTCTCTTAGCGCTGACAAATTTATTATCTTACTTTGTACACCACAGCAAAGTGGCAACAGGGAAATATAAACAGGCCATTTTGATCCAAATTTCGTCAGGCAAGCATTACACTCGTAAATTTAGGGTGGAAACAAAAACTTGATTTATAATTTCAGTTAAAACCTCCCTGCGCTCCAGTGAGATAATTTTCAAAAAGACTTTTGTCCTTGCCAAGGGAGGAGATCACATTCATTTTACCAGTTAGTCGGACAGGAAAATTTTTTTGAATGCCCTCGGACGGTATTAAAGATTAATGAAATGTCTTTTATGACGCAAGCGACGGATGTGACTAATTGGGACGTGAATTCTGGTAATGTTTTAGTTACGTTTCTGCGCCATGTTTGTTTCGGTCTGTGGTTAAAAGGAAACAAAAGAAACAATGTTAAGCCTTGAATAAATATCGGCTTTACTTTTCATTGGTTCAACATATTCAGAAGGAAATCCTTGAAGTAACTTTATGCTTAACATTTAAGGGCAAAAGTTGGCAATCGGAAACATTTCTGCAAAAAACAGCAAAGATTTTAGATATGAGAAAAAGATAATTTATGTAGTCAAGCGTTGCTTTACAAATCCATTGTTAAAATCCATTTTTAGAGGAAAATAATATATCTCATAAAGAGGATTCATTCTTCCACAGATTTATATATCTACATAATCCAAATCAGATAACAAATACCTATTGGATTTTATACTGTTTCTCCTTGACTAATTATATTCTAATGATGGTAAATACAAGTAGCTTGTTCTTTACAACTTTAATTGTTGTTACAATATAATAATGCGTCCTAATAAAGCAGACTGAAATTTACAAACTACTTTGATTTAAAACGCACTAGACGTCGCCAGCGGCTTCGCCCGCGTCAGTTATACATATAAACCTTAAAACCGCATTAAAATCCGTTCCGTAGTTTTTAAGATTTCAGTGAAGGCCTGTTCTTTGTCCCACCCATTCGCTCGCATTACGGCCTCAAACTGAACCTTGTATGCAACCCACGATGACGAGCCATCAAAGGGTGGAACCTTAAACCAACGAGGCGAGGGCGCCACAGCTGCAAGTGTAACGTCGTTGGTCTCAAGCCCACGCAATTTCTTCTCCAATCTGGCAATACGGGTCTCGAGCTGGTCGTGTACACGCTTCTCTATAGAGGCGACGCGAGTCTCAAGCTTGTCGTGCACGAGCATCTCTACGTCGCTGATACGGGCCTCGTGCTGCTGAAGTTCCTCCTTGACCGCCTTCAAGTCCTTCCCCACTGCGGCGCTGAGGTCTTGCATGAGCACCAGCTATTCCTCCAGACGGCGAGCGTGCTCCTCCTTGTCGCGCTGCAGCTGTTCCTCTAGGCGGCGCGCGTGCTCCTCTTGACGGCGAGCCTGCTCCTCTTGACGGCGGTCCTGCTCCTCTTGACGGCGGTCCTGCTCCTCTTGACGGCGGGCCTGCTCCTCCTTTTCGCGCTGTCGCTGTTCTTCCATGCGGCGCGCGTGCTCCTGCATGAACGCCATCAGAGCCGCGATGTCGGGCACCGCCATGGAGTGTGCGCTTGTAGGCTCCACTGCAGCCGCGGAGTCGCCTGATCCACCAGACGATGGAGAAGGAACGTCTCCGAAGCGTCTCGGTCCAGGTCTTGCTGGCGCTGGTTCCTAGTACGAACTGCTTCAGTTTCTTCCTTCGGCATAACCGGCATAATTTATCCCTTTCTTCTGACACCAATTTGTTACGGGCTGGGGTTCGTGATAAATTACTACTATTATATACACTATGCCAGAAAAACTGCACTTTATTCACTAACACAATAACGCTAGATACACACACTTAATTTTCACTTAATTCTCAACACTAATAAAAACACCACTATTCACACAACTAGAACAACACTAAACACTTCCGACTTATTTCTCTTCGCTTCTTGTTAATCGCTCCGATATTCAATTGTAACTGTGTCCGGTCCGTTCGCTTGCGCTCTATTTATACTGGCCGGATAACATCACTAGAGCATTCTAGATGCTTCTACAAAACTGTCGAAATAATCGCGAACAGTCGATACTCGATACAGCAAGGCCATCTAGTACATAGTAGATGAATTACCTTTAAACCACCGATACATTCAATCTCTTCTAGTACCCCCATTCACCGATAGATGGCGTAACACTTTGTAGTGATAATTCAAACTGATGAAAGTAATTTTTGTGGAAGTAGTTATAACTATATCAGACCTTCGCTGAAGATCTTTCATATTGAAATAAATAGCTCCATGTATCAAAGAAGATCTTTCAGTATATCGAAAATAAATACTTTCATGCATTAAATCGACTTTATGCTAATTTGTGTGTCCAAATCGCTTCTTTATCCTGAATAATAACTGCAGCTTCTGAACATTAATAAAGCCATCCAAAAGTCTTATGACGAATCCCAAAAGTACACACGGTCACGTTAAAAAAATACACCTGAGGCTTGTTGGGGCGTATTAGTCAAAGCCTTACGCTCCCTTCGTCTGGCTGTATACCAGCATCCATATAAGCCTATAGAGGCTTTTTTCACAAACGTGGTGTTCCTGCACCGTGCATACGAAATATTTTTTCCTCGTACGCTTTTTGGGAAGATATTTGAGTATTAGGCTGACAGCGATTTTGATTTCTCCAGTACGAAATACTACTAATAACGCTTAACAATTTGCTTGTGTTATATATTATACATCAAATATGAGCGTTAAATGTTCCACCAAACGTAATTCATAAGTTTATATCCAAGAGATTTTTTAAGTTTACCAGATATGTTGTATATTTTTTACTTTAACGAAGGGTATTAATAATAGCAATGTTTATTTTAAAATGAAATGTCGCTTAAAATTCAAATCAACAAGATGTACCAAAGTGTATTATATAATGTGATAATACTAGAATGATGAATACTACAATGTTAGCATACTCGTTAATTATAACTTGCATTAATAATATCATCAATCCTGGTTTGCATACAATATTTTATAAAAAATCTCTACAGCAAGGTATGAAGCTTGGTCGTTTAAACAGGATCAGATATAGGGAAATTAATTTAATACACGCCATCCAGTGATTTAACTAGAAACTGGAACATGATAATGTTATTAAATAGCTATTACGTTATTAATCACACACATGTGTCTATTATTTGCGCTTTCTATGAATACAGCCTGCAGATTTGCTAATATTTGAAAATAGTTTTGACAAAAATTAAAAACCAATATTTTGATTATCACATGAATATAAACTAATATTGTAAAGCTGAAGATTTAGAGAGGTAAAATGCTGGACACCGCTACCACAATTGACGAAAGTAGAAACTGTATCATAAACTCTGATGTTTATTTTTAGTCTTTATAAAGATTTTTGAAGCAATAGGAACAAGATAACAATACTAGTCTAAACAAATTTAACATGAATCTGTATATAGATTCTTTACACAACTTTTAAAGTTGTGTGTGATTACGAAAAAAAATATTGCGTCTGGCCTTTCCAACCGGCAAAGATGTTATTGATCTCACCAAAAAATGCGATCCGCACAAAATTAGTCCGCCAAACTCTGCACACGTATGCGGCAGCCGAGCCCTCACCAAATAGTCTTCAGGACTTTTTAATAATCGTAAATGACACCCTGCCGGCATCCTAAAATTTCCCCGCAGTACCTGTCTTTGTACTGGTATCAAGGAAAATTGTAATGAGCATCCACCTTATTTAAGTCCTCTGAGATTTCTTAATTAACTGAAATGTGTATTTGAATGAGACAAGAACTTAAGTAGCTCGGAGATGATTGCAGTCTTTTGAGATTTGGTGTGCTTGCTTGTGTCTGTAATGTAAGCCACAGTTGGTTATGATTGGATAAGTTTACTTGTAGATTATTTTGTATGGTTTTGGGGGAGACAAGTTATAGAGATATTTGTGCTTTCTATAATTTATATTCATTATAGGTCCGAAAAGAATAATAACGCCATATTATTTAACAAGTGTTGAGAAATATGAGGAATATGTTACCTATTAAAGGAAAAGTACTCCCTTTTTGGCTTGTTACAATATTTATATTAAATTAATATAAAAATATGTTGTTTTTATATATATTTTTGATGAACTTTTTAAAAATATTATACAATATTATTTAGCGGGTCTTAGTCGCGATAATTTATAACCCGACAGCCAGAGTAACGAAACGCATTCGAGCTTTGATAAAGGACCATAGAAAAGTGTTCGCGGAAGATGACTTTGAACGTCTACACAAACCCTAAATCGTGCAGCCGCCCAAGATTTACGGTTTGCCTAAAGTCCACAAGACAAATGTACCATTGCGGCCGATAGTGAGTCAAATAAATTCACCGACATATGGTTTGGTGAAACACATCAGCAAGGTACTGCAACCGTTAGTAGGTAAGACGGCATCTTTCGTGAAGGACTCTCGCCATTTTATCGACATCATCAAGAGCGTGACAAAGGAACCCGACGAAGTGATGGTAAGTTTTGACGTGGAGTCACTATTCATCAATGTTCCAGTTCAGGATTGCCTTGAGGTCGTTGAGAGAAAATTAAGGGATAGCGGTCTGTCTAAAGAATACGCCGTTCTATTGAAGAATTGCTTAGAGGGTAACTACTTCATATATCGTGGACAACATTACCTCCAGATCGACGAGTGGCAATGGGTAGCCCAGTAGCACCGGTGATGGTCAATATCTGGATGGAACATTTCGAAGAATCCATAGACATACAGGCTTCAAATGTAAAGCTATGGAAGAGGTATGTCGACGATGTATTCTGCATCATGAAGGGCAACAAGCAAAGCATAGAACGATTCGCAGACAAATTGAACTCCATACATCCGAACATCCGGTTTACATTTGAAATGGAGGTAGACGGATCGCTAACCTTTCTCGACGTCAAAGTGACGATGAGAGCTAATGGTACACTTGGACACACTGTATACAGAAAACCGACACACACCGACAGATATTTCAACGCCTGCTCGCATCATCACCCGCGACATTTGGAATCCGTAGCGACCTCGTTAGTGAACAGAGCCTATGACCTCTGTGACCCTGAACACTTAAACAGTGAATTGTCACATGTTCAGGAGACACTAAGGCGCAACGGATATAAAAAGGAGATACCCCGTCGGAAGAGGAAGGACCGCAAACCTGAAGTAAGGAGAGTGCCGGATTACATGCCTTATATCAAGGGAGTGACGGACAGAGTTGGAACAGTACTACAGAAATACTCCATCAAGACTGTATATAGTCCCCTCTCCAAGGTAGCACACAATCTGCGTACCCCAAAGGACGTAATTCCTCTACAAACACCAGGCGTCTACAAGGTCGATTGCAGTTGTGGTAGTTCCTATATCGGACAGACCAAACGAACGATCGCTGAAAGGGTAAAAGAAAAAAGGGTAAAAGATTTTTGACAGCTGTGATATGTCACAGCTGTCAAAAATCGACAAATTAATAAATCTGCCATAGCTGAGCATTTGCTGGAATCGGGACCAAGCCACTGGATAGAATTACATCAACCACGAGTCATATCCACCGATCGCACACAACTCATCAGTGTGTAGACGTCATAAGTGTAGTGTGTCGAAGTACCGACAGTGCGAATAGAACAAAAAGTATCAAAAATACAAAACAAGTGAGGGTAGCTGCCGAAACCCGCGCTTCACAAGGACGGCGCTGAGCTGACATCAGTTCCTCCGCGACCACAACCGTTGCAAGCCGGTAGAAACGTAGGAGAATAACAGAGGTATTTATGCCTTGAAATAAATAAATTATCGCGACTAAGACCCGCTAAATAATATTGTATGATGTATATAAATCGCGAAAGTTTAAAATCGATTATTTAAAAATACTCAAGTGGTTCAGAAACATCATTATATACTATACATTCTATATGGATCGGTCTATGTAGCCACTGTTTAGGCTTATGCCGAGCAGTGGACGTCTTTTGAAGGAGACGATGACGTATATAAAACATGTAGTTAAATTTTAAGTTTCAAATGACAACTATTGTTGCCAAACATATGTTAACTTGACTCCTTACAGAACTGGCACTATAATCACAAAACAAATTCTACTGCTCATAAAATCTAAACATTACTACTAACGCAAATGAAATACCAAAAAGGCAACGATCAATTCCACCATTGGCATACTTCCGTCTGTCCTCTGCTTACCGGAAAACTTCCGAATTACGAACCTCGAATTCCGGTATTTGAATATAAACGGTACCGGCATTCGTACCGAAACGTTCACATTTCCGGTACCGAGTTTTCGCGAGTGAAGCGTGGTCATGCAATTTGAATGCCCTGAATAAATTCTGTCTACGTGTGGATTGGACGTGGAGTATAAGATTTATTTTTGTTGATAAATGTACATGTGAAGATGTGTGCAGAGAAAAGTAGTATTGCAAATAATTATTGGACGGAAGCAGCTCAAGATCGGTTTCTATGGAGAGCTTTTCTGGATGGGTTCAGCAGGAGATATATTTTGGCTGAAATGACAAAAGAGTTATTAAGTCTTGGCGTGATTGCCATCTCCGATTTAAGCCGGTTATAATGTGGAGGCTAGAAGTGGTGTTTATTCCCTTTATATAAGCATCTACCCGACAAAGAATTGCATATAAATATCGCGAATGTCCCTAATGTTCATTATCAATGATATACATACATGACTCACTTTGTATATGTCACCGGAAAATAATAAGAACCGAAAATTTATAAATTTCGCAGGACATTTATAAACTTTCGTAGGATTCTAAACGAGAGATAAATTGTATTACTTTACGGAAACATTGCCGTAAATTTATCAATTTGCGAGGTCTCGTCGTAAATGTATGTAATGGACGGAAATCCATTCGTAAGATTCTACACCGTTCGACCAATCAGAGTAGAGCTTTTAATTTTACGCTTCTTTTAAACACGGCAAATCACAAACTGCTCTCTGATTGGTCGGTGGGTGATAATGATTGGTCGATCAGTTCAAATTAATAGGTTATGTTAGGTTTCCTTGTGACCCTGAACACAAAAATAGGAGCCCTGCGAATCAGGGCTCCGTCAACTTAGCCTCATTAACATCGCTAAAGTTATGGTTTATTCGTAAAAGTGGCGAAGAATGGCGGTGAACAATAAAGAATTGAACGCGTGACTTATTCAACCAATCAGAGCGCACATGGCGTTCGGTTATTGCTTACGTATTATTTAACTAATGCATTGGGTATGTTTATCAATTAAAGAAAATATGGGCTTAAAATAATACAATTTATCTCTCGGTTAGAATCCTACGAAAGTTTATAAATGTCCTAGGAAATTTATAAATTTGCGGTTCTCATTATTTTCCGGTGACACATAGGTACATATATGCCAAAAATTAAACCGATCCAAATATTGCTAGTCCCGAAATATGTTATGTCTTCATACTTTTAGGGAGGACGTTGCAGAAACGATAAGATTGTAATATGCTAAGATCTCAGCACCTGGTCAGAAATTTTAATTCACTCACATAATATTCCCCATACAAGATAGTTGAGCTATTCACGCACGTTTAACTCTTCCCCGTTTACCCTACATTATATTCATTTATCAAGGTTTTGTGCTTCGAAAACGAAGTATTTGTTATACCAAGTCTAAATCTGATAAATATTATTACCTATTAAAAAATAAAGCCTTAGTAATCTTAATATAAATCAAAGTTTATGCACAAGAAGACCCCCGCAATAACGCATACCATGACACTCTTTGCTTCCAATATACGTGAACCACTTCAGAATAGCAATCTTATCCTAAAATAGCATAACAAGATAATCTAACCGCGTGATAGCAAAAAATTGAATTGACAGCCATGTGAAGCCATGGATTAATATAACAGGGGTTGATTCGTACCCCCAAAGCGATCCATCAACGATAACCGATAGTGTGGGATGTATAGCATCATATCTACTTACGGTGATGTATATGATGTGTTGAGTTTTTCTGATGGAACTTCTGAGGTATTAGAGCGATGTGTTGGGTTTCTTTGTAGATTACATACACATTAAATTAACAATAGTCATTATTAATCATTAACAGAGCAGCGATAGCCTAGTGGAGAGACCGACGGACTGCTACGCAGAGGGTCTTGGGTTCAATTCCACGGCGCGCAACAATGACTTTTCGAAGTTATGCGCGTATTAAATTGTTAATTATCGTATACTAAATGGTGAACGAAAACATCGAGAGGAAACCTGCATGTCTGAGAGTTCTCCATTATGTTCTCGAAAGACATGTGAAGTCTGCCAATTCGCACTTGGCCAGCGTGGTGGACTATGGCCTTACCCTTCTCATAGAGAGACGAGGCATTTTATATACAGGGCCGATGATGAAATTAACAATGTTAATAACATCGTGCAGCTTGCTTCTGAGCGCATGGTGTGCATAGGTCTCGACTAACAAAAAATCTTTGCCTTACAGATTCGGTATCCTTGAATATACTGACTCTAAGCTGAGGTATATTGCTATGCCTTTGGGTGCCGCTCTGGGGAAAAGCTAAAAAAAACGAAGAGCTTATTTCTAGCTTAATATAGTAATATAATATTAAAAATCTAACAGGGAATGTCAAAAGATCCTTCGAACTAAAGATTTGTTAATAAATTTAGAAAACTCGGCGTTTCAAAGACTCTTGAATCATGGTTCCCTCAAGTCTGTGCAGGATCGTAAAACATTATAAATCCGTAAATATTAAAATTTAAACGTTACTTTTATGATATAAAGACACAATTTAGTTATGTAATCAAGCCTGTCATTCTCCGTACACACTCCATTTGATGCGTACAACGTCACTTATACCGATGAAAGGACACCCAGCTCAATTGAATGGCCCATCGCAACGGACTCATCAAATTCGCTTTACTGGACAGACTGACAGCTTCCAAACTTGTCACTATGTCAAACGAATTGATCACTAGATGAAAACTATAGCCGAACACTTCTTGCTGCCTTTGCCTAACATCTTTCGCTTACTAGCTTTATTAGATAGACTGGCTGTATTTTTCCAAAGGAGTGGTCAAAGGTTTGTGAAAATCGTATGCCTAGTCGTAGCCTATTGCAGAAACTACTTCAAACTCACGGAGCGCACAACTGCATTAGCAAATTTAAGTGCGTAGTAAAGTGATCATAAAATGATCGCTTATTAAATGATCGATTTTAAACTTTCGCGATTTGTATAGGTACATCATACAAAATAATTTGCAGCACCGAGCACCGAGCTTGGTCGCGGAGAGACTCTCTCCGTGACCAAGCTCGGTGCAAGACGAGCGAAACGTCGGAAACAAATAGGTATTTATACCTTTAATAAGTTAAGTTAACGCGATTAAGACCCGCTAAATTATTTTGTAAGACGCTTATTAAATGGTTAAGAAAATCGTCGTTGGGAAACCAGTTTAGCGGTAGCTACATACAACTGCGGCCATCTAGCGAGCGACGACGAAGTCTCAACAACAACAATACGGCGACATCTATCGGACACAATGCGACGGAAAGTGACGGACATAAAGTGATGAATATGAAGGAAGCAAGGTGTGGTGTTCCTCCAACTAGAGGTAGGATCCTTTAACCAGGCTGAGTGATCGTGCCTGGTGGACTGTCAGTCCGAGGGACGTATTTGGAATGTTGTATATATATATAACTCGGCGTGCGAACTCTGCTTGCGCGATTCAGCACCTTGTTTTTCTGTCGCATTGTGTCCGATAGCTGTCGCCGAATGGTTGTTGTTGATACTTCGTCATCGCTTGCTGGATGGTCACAGTTGTATGTAGCTATCGCTACACCAGCAACTCTGAGAGTTGACAATAATGTTCTTGAAATACATAATACCACCCGCACTTGACCACCATGGTGAACTATGGTCTTAACCATCTTATAGTGAGAAGACGCCGGTGCCCTGCAGTGGGTCGAATTATAAATAAGATGATAATGATTCTTACTATAGACAAAATGAATTAACAGAAGAGAGATTCTAGTGCTGACGAGATTGGTGGCTTAAAGTTTGCTTACTTCCGATGCAGATAACAGCTAAACTAATCCAATAGATTCCCGTTAACAGGACATATAATCTGACAATGTATCGTTATTGAAAATTTGCTGTTTTACATTTCTGTTTCATAACGAAGAATTAGTTGCGATAGCCCAGTGGTGTACGTAACGGACTGCCGAGACGATGGTCTTGGGCTTGTTCCCCAGGTACACCTAGACTACAGGCCCATGACCAAAAATGGATGGGTCATATGAACCACCAGGTGATATATATATAGGACGATATAAGAGCATAAAATAATAAGATTCAGCACTATGCCGTCACTTGTAAGCTGTCCAACTGAGTGCTGGTGAGAATTCAAAAGTGCAGGTAGAGTGAGTACATTTTGGTCATATATTTTTGTACGCCATTTTTACCATCGATAGATCCATGAAAAATAATAAGAAAGCGCGCAGTGCCGTAAAAAAATGGTGCGAAACAAAGTCAGTATTTTTTTTTTGATTTTCTGACAATTTCCAGGGTAAATTTGGTCATTTCATTCTGTACGGCATCAGTTTCATACTATTTCGATACAGCTTCTAATCCATTACTCCGCAACGCCGTACAAAAATCATGCGACAAGGGGAAAAATCGAGGGTTGCAACCACCTGTAGTCTAACCGGGTACACACCTCTGACTCTTCGAAGTTATGTGTGTATTATAAATTAATTATCGCTCGTTTAATGATGTGCCCAGTAGATGGCAATAGGCTCGCCCTCTATTACATTGGGATCGAGTCGTAACTGCCGAAGTCTGGATGTGCAATACACCTCTGCATACCCCTTCGGGGATAAAAAGGCGTGAAGTTATGTCATGTTATGTTAACAAAGAATCAAGTAACGATTTATAGTGAAATACGCGCAAAATACCACTGTATACCTAAACAAGGCAAAAAATCGAAGCTGCTTCATTAGGAGATACAAATAAAAATCACATTCACGTTTATTAGAAGCAAAAAAACATGACACGTAATTCCGGAGCAATCGAAAACAAGTCGAAATCTGAAAACTTTGGCAGAATTGAACAATTTTGTGTGCAAATCCGACTGCTGACTGTCGAAATTTCGTTGATTTGAGATCGTATCTCATCTCGACAATAATGTTACGGACGGGGTAAAGGGATTGGAAGGAAACACCGAGTAGCACTGATGATACTTTATTCGACTTGACACACGACACGCCGTTTAATTTCGACGCAGACAGCACCAACACTAGCGTCTTTTGCACTGCACTTTTCACTGCACTTCACTGCACTTTACTGCACTATACTTTCACTTCACTTTTTTACTACTTCTTCTTTCTTCCTTTACTTCTTCCTTTTCTTCTTCACTTTACCACTTTTCAACTTAAACTGGCGCTTAGCGCGTCTACACCGCCTTATATACCCCTAAGAATGTTCTAGATCTACTAATTTCGATTGTGTTTTCGTTATTCAAATGTTTTTCCATCTCCTGTCTCTTTTTAACCTTTCCATTCCTTCTTGAAGTTTCTAGAATTTTATAATCTTTATTCGAAATATTTAAATTTGTGTTTCCATCTCCTGTCTCTTTTTAACCTTTCCATTCCTTCCTTTTTTTTTTTTTTTTTTTTTGGTATCGGGTTGGAAAATCCTCATGGAGTCCCTCCGCCCTTGGGGAAGGGCGAAGGGGACTGTCAGACTCTTACTGACTAAAAACCAACCCGTGTTCCTCATGTACCCGTGTGTCGGAGGGGCGGGTATCGCCTAAGCATTCGTCGCTACCCCCCGACGGGTATTGGCCCGCCAGATAGTCAGGCGAGCCCCGTCACCCACTGCGGCCACCACCCCGGCCGCAGGACTCCACTATGAGGCGCGCGCGGAACACGACGCCGCCACCTCGAGGCCTGCTGCTGCTGATCGGACGACAAGACGCCCCGAGTCTGCCGTCCGCAGGCCGCGCCCTACGGTGACCGGAAGTCGGCCACTCTACGACGCCCAGTGCGTCTTCTGCGGGAGGGGAGAGAGGAGGCAGCCTCTCTCTCCCTTTCCGCCGTCTCCTTTGCAAGCATCACGGCCTCGCAAAGGGTGGCGACGGTACTCCACCCTGACTCGCTCCCGACCATGGTAGATACAACAGCCGGAAGCGAGAGATTTCCCGCAGCACCTACGGCCGCGACTAAGTCACGGCGCTGCTCGGCCCAAGCTGGGCACTCCGCCAGCGTATGCAGTGCCGTATCGTCGCGGCAATCATCACAATGGTGGCACTGGGACGTCGGCTCCCGGCCTATACGACACAGGTACTTCCCGAAACACCCGTGTCCGGTAAGCACCTGCGTCAGCCGGAAGCTGAGGGCGCCGTGGCTCCTATTGAGCCACTCCTCTAGAACGGGCCTTACCGCCGCTACAGCGGCATGCCCCGCCGTGGGTTGCGCTAAGCGCGTCTGCCACTCCGCCACTAGGACCTGGCGGAGCTCTGCCCTACGTGCCTCAACCTGTCGTGGCACCAGGCGCTCGCCCCGCTCGACCGCCTCCGCGCGCCACCAATAAAGCGACGCGAGGAGCTTTGCGTCGAGGTCCCAGGGCGGGGATCCGGCTAGTAGGCTCGCTGCCTCAAAGGAGATCGTACGGTGTCCCCTTATAATCCTGACCGCCATCGCGCGCTGGGGCCTTCGCAGCGCGGCGACATTGCGGGCCGTCAGGGTGTCCGCTCACACTGGCGCGGCATATAGCGCCATCGACCGTACGACCCCCATGTAGAGCCTCCGGCAGGGGGAGTTGGCCCCTCCCAGGTTGGGCAGCAAGCGCGAGAGCGCAGAAGCGGCGCCCAACAACCGGGTGGCCAGCCGCGTAAAGTGCGACCCAAAGTTCCACCGACTGTCGAGAACGAGTCCAAGGTACCTCATCGTCGACCCAACAGCGATGGAGACCCCTCCTACTATGATGCAGGACCCCGGAGGCGGCTTCATCCTCGGCCCATGAAAACACAGGGCCTCAGACTTGTGCAATGCCACCTCTAAGCCCAGCCGCCGGATCCTACCCACGACGTGCGCGACACCAGCAGTCGCGCGTATGGCCGCCTGCCGGTACGACTTCCCACGCGCTGTGACTAGCGTATCATCGGCGTAACAAATGACGCCGACGCCGTGGAGAAGCGCACCGCGCAGAGCCCAGTCGTACCCTACGTTCCACAGGAGCGGCCCCAACACCGAACACTGCGGAACGCCACACGACGTCTCTCGCCGACCCCATCCTTCTCGACCCGGGTACACCACTGATCTTTCCGACAAATAGGCCCCGACAATGCGTTGGAGGTAGCGCGGCACCCCGTGGTACCGGAGTGCCTCTCGGATGGTACTCCAGGGCAAGGTGTTGAAAGCGTTGGCGATGTCGAGCGACACCGCCAAGACCACCTCACCCCGGGCGACTGCCTTCTCCGCAAGGACCTTCACGCGCATGATCGCATCAACCGTAGAGCGTCCCTGGCGGAAACCAAATTGGTTGTCCGCCAAATCCGGCCCCACCCTGGTCATGTGCTGGATGAGGCGACTGGCGATGATTCGCTCAAAGATCTTACAAACCTCGTCCAGCAACACGATTGGCCTGTACGCAGATGGTGAGTCTGCTGGGCGCCCCTCCTTCTTAAGCAGGACCAGCTTTCCGGTCTTCCACCGGCTTGGAAACTGGCCCTGCTCCAAACATGCGCTTAAGAGCCCCGCTAGTCGGGGCCCGAGAGCCCTCATGGCCAGGACCCATGCACGGCCTGGAATGCCGTCGGGCCCTGGGGCGGTGTTCCTGATGCGAGCCGCCGCCACTCTTAACTCTACCCGGGTCACTTCGGGCACGTCGTCGTCAATGTCATCTTCCGCGTCGGGCACATTGCGAGGCGGAACCATAGCCGGTGGTGTGTGCTCCGGTCTTGACGGAAACAACGCACACACCACCTCCTCCAGCAGCTGTGGCTGGAGACTCCGGGACAATGGGGGAGCCCATTGGCGCAACTTGCCCCGTACCATAAGGTAGGGGCGTCCCCACGGCTCTCGGTCCAAAGTCTCCAGCAGCTCCTCGTTGGCCTGGGCCTTTGCCCGGACAATGGCCAACTGGAGGGCACTCTTCGCCTCTCTATAGCGGTTATATAGTTCCGCCTCTTCCTGCTCGGCCGCCGCTGTAAAGGGGCGACGGCGTCTTCTTCGGTACCTTGCGTACCGGCGTCGCACGTGCACACAAGCAACGCGCAACTGCGCAATCGTCTGCGACCACCAGTACACTTGACGCCTGGATGGTAACGGCCGGACTCGGGGCATGCCAGCGTCGCAGATGTGCGACATGCTCTCCCGGAACCACTCCGCTTCCTCGTCGATGTTGGTTGGCCTGTCTGGGGAGTCCAGCCAGGCCTTGACGATAGAGGCCTCCAGGAAGGCCTCCCTGTCCAGCCGCTTCAGCGCCCAGCGCGGTCCGTCTCCAATGCCCACAGGGGCCGCTAGGACCGGTCCAGCTGAGGTCTGGGTGGAGACGCTAAGTCGAATATATCGATGATCGGACAGCGTCTCCACGTCCTCCAGGACGTGCCAGTCCTGGACAGTGCGCGCGAGGGCAGGGCTAGCGAACGACAGGTCCACTATAGACCCACCCCGCTGCCGCACGCACGTCTGCACGGCACCCCGGTTCAAGAGAAGCAGGCCCTGCTCGACCGCCCATTCCTCCACCAACTCGCCCCGCGCATCCGTAGCTGGGGAACCCCAAGCCGTAGATTTGGCATTGAAGTCCCCCAGGACGACCACGGGACGAGGATGGCTACGACTGACGACCGTGCCTAACTCTAAGATGATATCCTCCATGTCGGCGAGAGAAAGACTGGGGGCGAAATACACCCCCACGACCATAACATTTCCCCAAATTGCCGCGACATAGCCCCGTCCTCGGGTGACTGCCTCGAAGGGAAGGGTATCGGCGCCAGACCTTATAATCAGTGCCACCGAGCGGTTCATGTCGCACATCCAGTCATCCCTGGGTGGCACAAAATACGGCTCGGCGACAGCTGCCAAATCGATCGACCACTGCGCCATGCTCTGGAGCAAGAGATCCTGAGCCCTGGCGCAATGGTTTATGTTGGCTTGGAGGAGACGACTTAGGGCCATTATTGTGTATCCATGGCCGTTGTCTCCTCCCCAGTCCTCGGCGGATGTTCTGCCGCAACCGGCGGGTGAACCGGCTGCGAGGCGCTGGTTGCCTTCTTTGTTGTATCCGTGATACTAGTCGGTGGATGAGCCGGCTGTCTCCTGGCATTGTTCTTCTTGGGCCTGGCGCAGGCCTTTGACCCAATTTTATGGTCGGCTGGTTTGCTAGATGCCTCACAGATGACGCAGTGCGGCGTGGCAGTGCAAGTGCCAGCCTTGTGACCGGGCTGATCGCAGCGGAAGCACATTTGGCTGCGGTCTACTTCAGCGGTGCACCGTGCGCCCGCATGTCCTCCTTCTAAACAGCGATAACACCGATAGGGCTTGGGCGCTAGGAGCGCGACCTGCGCCGAGACCCATCCAACTAGAAGCCGTTTCTCGTCTTTTATCTTTTTGGCTGCCGCTACGGGAGACAAGAGTTGTCCCGAGACCGGAGACACCCCGACGTATCGTGCCCGCCTTGACTTGATCCGGCGGGCATCCTCCGGCCTTGGAGATGGCAGCGGCGACCTCTTCCTGTGTGACGGAATCGTCCAGGCCCGAAATGCGCAGACCTGCGCATGGCTTTGGCCTAGACACTCTTACATCATCTGGACCTAGAGATGCCCTGAGTCTATCGGCGAGGGCGTCTGCTTTGGGACCACTAGTAGTTCCCGATATCTCAAGTAGGCGACCGCCGGTAGCAGTTGTTTTGCACCGGAGGCCCGTTATGCCGAGATCACTCAGCGAAATCTCGGCTTTCGCTTTTGCCAGGATCCTGGCATATGTGAGGCCCCGCTCCTTTGCCCCTGGCTACAGGGTGAGAACCACTGCTGTTGAGCGGGGGGTACTGAGCCTCGCCGTCTGGCGCTTGGCCGCCGCTTGTTCCTTCTGGGCCTGCTTTTTGGCCCGCTGGCGCACCTTTTTAGATTTTTTGGCGACGCCCGCAACCACCCACTCCGCCTCAGGTCTAGTGGTCGGTTCGCGCGTTTCTGGCCTAGCAGTTTGTGTGAGCGGAGCAGCCGTAGTACCTGCCTTTTTGGCCAGTTTAGCCTCTTTTTTAACTGCCTATTTGATTTAGGCCCCGCAGTTTTCTTTTGCGAGGCGGCAGTTCGAGCAGTCCTCTCTTGTGCGACAGCAGCCGCTTCTGCCGGTTGGGCAGCACGGGGTGCTGAAGCTTGGGCCGCATATGTCGGCGCCGCTGTGCTGCGTTGGTCTGCAGCTAGCGGGGGGCGTAGAATCCTCCTCTCAAGCACCGAAAATCGGGCGTTTAAACTCGCCATCTCCTGACGAATCAGGCGAATCAACTCCGTCTCCTGTGACGATTGCTGCTTCGACAGCTGTGACGGCAACTGCGGTTGCGGTTGCGTCGTTGCGGGCGGCAGGCCCACCTCTCGTCTGAGTTGCTCGCGGCGGAAGTTGACCATCTCCGCCTTGAGCTCCTCGTGCTCCTTGCGGAGCTCCGCCATTTGCGCTGCGAGTTTTGCGTTCTGGGCCCGCAGCAGCGCCGTCTCTTCTGTTGTGGTGCGGGTCAAAAGCACCTGTGCACTTTCTAGAATGGAGGCCGTTGCCTCTTTAAGCGCTTTCTGACTGCAGCCGCTAAGGTCCTTCGAGACCTTACTAACCCTTTTTATAGCTGCAACCGCGTCGGCCATTCTTTGGTTTAGGTCGGAGGCAGGTAGCTCTTCTGCCTCGACTTCTATATCAGAGACGGCAGACGACGACTTTGACAGCCGAGTGACTCTCCCTTCCGTCACTCTTTTCGTCAGAGCCGCAATCTGCCGCTCGTCCTCCTCCAGCTTTTCGGCGACTGCTGCGGCCTTCATTGCAGCCGCAGCCTCACGTCTGGATAGGCCGATACTGGCATATTTGCCGGTAGTAGCGGGCCTACCTCTCCTTCCTTTTTTGGCACCGATCTTGGGTGCTGGCACCGCTGTGTCGCTCAGGACCGAGTCCGACCCTGAGTCTCCACCTTCCCTCGGGCGTTTGCGTAACCGTTTTTCCGCGCTCGCCACGCTCATAAGACTGGATGGGCTGTCGGTATCCGACAGCACGCCCATTCGCTCAATTAGTACCAGAGGTACTTTTTCACCCACTGTGTCATTTTTTGTTTTATTTAAAGTGTTTTCCATTTTGGTCCCACGAGTATAAAGCAAAACAGGTCAACCCCGGGCAGAGGCTTAAGTACCCGGGTAAGCCTACATACTGCTGGGGGCGGCAGGTACCAGCAGGTGAAAGCGCTAACGACCAAACCCCCAACGGCCATTCATCCCCTCGCCGCGCTTCCGAAACTTGGGATAGGGTGGTTTTTTATCTTAGAGGTGTCCTTCCTCTGGGGCCGGGCGGTTAAGCCAAGCCCCCCGACGGTGGCATTGAAATATGCCTCCGTCCGCTGTTCGGCCAACCCGATTCAGCGGACCCGCCGAAAGGTTTGCTCCTCAATAAATGAGAAGACAAAATAACCCCGCTTAGATGTGCCTGCACCTAAGCGGGCGTGGTCGCGTCCTCGCGTTAATCGACTACATCGACGGGGCAGGAGCGATCCCTCCTGCAGAAGTTAGCTCCGGACAATAATACTCCTCTACCCTACCCCCCGCGAAGAGATTATTGTCCGTGACCCAGGGTGCACCGGGCCCAGCGACTGCTCTTCCCCCCGGACGTATCCGCAAGCAGGGGACCAGCGGCCGCTGAGCACACGAGGAGGTCTTCTGCGCGCACCCCTTTCCATTCCTTCCTGAAGTTTCTAGAATTTTCTAACTTTTACTTGAAATATTTAAATAATCTTTTAAATATTTGCCAAATATTCATAAACATTTTCCAAATTTCATAAAAACCATATTCCACATAACAGTTATGACTGGGATTTGAACCCATGCCTTCAGAACGTGAACGGAATGTGTTATCCGCACGGCCATTGCCTTATTGTCAATGACTGGTGAATTTGGCGAACACTTGACAAAGTGTATACGTCATCGAACTAAAAACTCATTTCCAAATAATAAAATAGTCTTCAAACCTCTTTGCTAATAAATTATTGTGTTTGATGACCGGATAGTTTGTCGTATAGACGTCAGAAGTCCTTGGCAACGGTAGTGATGACAGCTTGGCATGACACCGGCCGTCACACTACCCCCTCTCTAAGACATGCTCGTCCCGAGCATTGTTGGATCCATGATATACCGCTATCCTATCCACATGAACAATCTTCAGTGGACTTCTAGGTGTCTTTCGAATTCTGTAGGTTACATCGTTAATTTTCTTTATTACAGTATATGGTCCTTCCCAGCTTGGCTGTAATTTGGGAGATTTTCCCTTACATCGGACCGGATTATGAAGCCACACCAAAGTTCCCTCTTCGAATTCTCTTGCATTTGCGCGTCTGTCATATCGGGTCTTCATTCTTACTCCCGCTTGTAAATTCTCTTGTCTAACGTGTTCATGAATTTCTTCGAGCTTTCTTCTTAATTCACATGCGTAATCGGTAACACAGCTAGGTATCCCCGGTGGACATCCAGCAAGAAGGTCTACTGGAAGTCGTAGCTCCCTTCCTAAATTTGTTCGCGCCGGGGTTGTTGCCGTACTTTCATGTACTGCGGCTCTGTAAGCCAGAAGAAATAGTGGGATATATTCGTCCCAGTTTCTCTGATGGCTATCGACCACTTTAGCAAGATGGCGCTCCAATGTCTGGTTAAATCTCTCCACCATTCCATCCAATTGAGTGTGATACGGAGTTGTCCTAGTTTTGTGGATCCTCATCATCTTGCAGATTTCTTGAAAGAGTTGCGATTCAAAGTTTCTCCCTTGGTCGCTGTGGATTTCTAACGGTAAACCAAATCGGCAAAATACTTCATTTATTAATTTTGTCACAACTGTAACTGCTTCCTGATTGGGGACTGCAAAAGCTTCTGGCCATCTCGTGAAATAATCCATCACCACCAGAATGTAGCGATTACCACTTTCTGTCAAAGGAAATGGTCCAGCTACGTCCACAGCAATCCGTTCCCAAGGAGCTCCTACAGTATATAGTTTTAGTGCTCCACGGCTCCGAGTTCGCGGTCTTTTAACTGAAGAACATTTAACGCATCTCCTACACCAGTCTTCAACGTCTTCCCTACAGTGCAGCCAATAAAAACGTTGACGAATCTTCAGCAAGGTTCTTCGTACTCCAAGATGTCCGCCGGATGGGCCATCATGACAAACTCGCAAAACTTCAGGAATCATTGATTTTGGCACTATTGTTTGAAGATAACTGTCTCTTCCAGAAGCACTTTCCCGTTTTCGACAAAGTAGTCCATCTTGTATTATTAGGTTGTTCCATTGCGCCCGGTCCTGATGAAATACCGCCGGTCTTTTTAAAATGTTGCGCATCAAATCTAGTCTCTCCGCTGCAAATTATTTTTAATGAATCATTAAGCACTGGTATATTTCCAGATGAGTGGAAGTATGCAAAAGTCGTTCCCATTTTTAAGACAGGTGATAAAGATTGTGTCCAAAATTATAGGCCAATATCACTCCTCTCAACTATGCCTAAGCTTTTTGAAGCCATAGTTTGTCCATTTATACAAAACTATTTCAAGCAGTACATTACTGAACATCAACATGGCTTCTTAAAGTACAGATCGACTGTTACAAACTTGGTTACCTTTACTGAGCTCTTGACTGAAGCTGTAGATAACCATAAACAAGTAGATGTTGTTTACATGGATTTTCGCAAAGCCTTCGATAAAGTTTCTCATTTGGTACTTACCCATAAACTTAAAACTTACGGTATAGAAGGCAACCTACTAAACTGGATGAAGTCATATTTAAGGGATCGATCTTTTTTTGTCGTCGTTAATGGCTTTCGATCGAATCTATTTATGATTAAGTCCGGTGTTCCCCAGGGTTCACATTTGGACCCTATACTATTTAATATATTCATCAACGACATTCCAAATTGCTTTCAGTACTCAAAATCTTTTTTATTTGCAGACGATCTAAAAATTGCTCGTACTATAGACGCTGACATAGATGTTTCCCTGTTGCAATCTGACTTAAATAATCTACGCCATTGGTGTTCTGTTAACGGAATGAACCTAAATAATGATAAGTGTTTACATATTAAATTTACCAGAAAACTCTCGTACATAAATTCCGTTTACTATCTTGGAGACAACCCAATACTAGAGGTAGATAACATAAAGGACCTAGGTGTTATTCTTGACAGACGTCTCACATTCCAACCGCATATTGATAGCATTGTTAAGAAAGCATCTAGCATGTTGGGCTTTATTATTAGAAATAGCAAGAAATTTCGACAGTCAATTACCAAAATTATGCTATATAACACACTAGTTCGCAGCCGACTTGAGTACTGTTCCATCGTCTGGAGGCCTCATTATTCTACGCATATATTAAGACTTGAGCGTATACAAAAAAGATTTCTATGGCACCTCTGTTTTTCGCATAAACCGACATATAAATGGAAACCATACCTAGATAAACTCGCACTTTTCAATATTAATTCACTAGAAAAGCGTAGAATAATTTTAGACCTGACATTTTTATATAGGCTACTCCATAACCAGGTTGACTGCCCCCAATTAATATCATCACTTATGTTTAGAGTCCCACGCCGTATACCTCGCATGCCAATAGCATTATTGATACCACCTTTTCGTAGAACTGTCTTAGGCTATAACTCTCCCCTTCCACGATTGTGTAGAGAATCAAACCAATACTCTAGCACAGTTGATATCTTATCAGCTACTCTCGGCGCTTGCCGCAAACACTTGAATGAGGAAATCTGATTTTTTTTATTCTTCCCGTTATAACCTACAATTTTCTTTGTAAAAAATGATGTTGTAAGTAAAAAGATTTTTGTAAACATTTGAAGTCTGTTATGTAATAATTTTAAGTTAAGTTTGTATCTTATGTTCTAAAGCATGCAGTGTTTACCTGTAATTGGTTATACAATTGGACTAGAAACCAAATTAATTTTGTACACCGTGCTTGATTTATTGTTATAGCTGTTGGTAAACCAAATAAATAAAATAAAATAGCTTTTCGTGACGGTACTAGTATCAGCTACCTCACTCCATTCTGGCCGAAGAGAGTTATTCCTTAGCCGCTCCAGTATCGGTTTCAAATCTTTATCTTCTTCCTGCGATTTAATAATGAACTCCTTGTTCCATCGCCCGTCGATAGTATCCGTTCTAATAACCTTGATGGCAGCTTCTTCTTTTCCTTCTTGTCGCACGCAATGCTTGCAATTCTTATCATAGGGTCGTCTTGATAAGGCATCAGCAATACCGTGAGATTTTCCGCCACGATGCTCAACTTCAAAATCGTACTCTTGAAGTTGTTCTATCCATCGAGCTACCTGACCCTCACAATTTTTAAACTGTAAAAGCCATTTAAGCGCTGCGTGGTCCGTCCGGATCCGGAATTTTCTTCCGATCAAGTACTTTTTAAAATGTTGGAGAGTTTTTACTACTGCTAGAAGCTCTTTTCGTGTGGTACAGTAGTTCCTTTCAGGTTTAGACAACGATTTGCTAAAGTAGGCAATAACAGCCTCCTCCTGACCTCCTTGTCTCTGGGAAAGAGTTCTCCCAATACCCACATTGCTTGCGTCTGTGTCAACAATGAATTCTCCATTGACGTCGAGATATGCAAGAATTGGCGCTTCACATAAACGCTTCTTCAACTCTTCGAAAACAGTTTGACATTTTTCATCCCAATTAAATGGTCGTTTTTGCTCCGTCAGCTCATGTAAGGGTTTTGCGATGCTCGAGAAATTCTTCACAAAACGTCTGTAATAAGAGCAAAGCCCCATAAATGAGCGCACCTGCGTCTTGTCCTTAGGCATGGGCCAATCTTTAACCGCCGGTCCTTCTCGATGCCATTTTCAGAGACGACATGACCTAAGTAGTTAACTTGTAGCTTGAAAAATGAACATTTCTTAAGACTGAGTTTCAGAGTTGCATTTTTCAATCTATTGAGTACACTTTTTAGCTTCGTGAGATGATCATCGAAGTCTCGGCCCATTAAAATTATGTCATCGAGATACACCAGACAAGTTTCCCCTAAAAGCCCGGCAAGGATGTGTTCCATTAACCTTTCGAAAGTAGCTGGTGCGTTGCACAATCCGAAAGGCATAACATTAAAATGCCAAAGCCCTCTGCCCATTGAAAAAGCTGTCTTCTCTTTTTCTTTTGGGTCCATTTCCACTTGCCAGTAACCACTTTTTAAGTCTATTGTTGTAAACCATTTCATTCCGCATAACGTCTCTAACGTGTCGTCTATTCTAGGCAAAGGATAACTGTCTTTCTTGGTTATATCATTCAATCTTCGGTAGTCAATGCAGAATCCAGTCGATCCATCTTTTTTCTTTACCAATACCACCGGCGAACACCACAGGCTACTCGATGGCTCGATAACCCCGTTTTTTCTCATATCTTCGATCATATCCTCTACCTCCTTCTCCCTGGCAAAAGGTACACGTCGTGGGCGTTGACGGATCGGTTGTTCATTCCCCGTATCGATAGTGTGTTTTACTACTCCTGTCTTTCCGATGTCACCGTCGTTCTTTGAGAAAATGTCGACGTACTGTGTCAGCAATTTCTTTGCTTTTTCTGTTTCGATATCCGTTAGATCGTCTTTGCAACCTTTTAATACACTATCCACGTTAATGTTAGTCTCAGCCAGTCTCTTGGTTTTCTGGCAGTTTCGTAACCAAGCGACTTCCTGGGACTCTCCTATCTCAGAACCCTTTTTCAACACTTTTTCTTCATCACTTAAATTTAGGACAGGTATAACTGCCCTTTGTGAAGAAGCAACAACTACACACGCCGGCAACCATGGATCGTGATCTCTATTGTCTTCTATCATTATGCAACGTCGCTGAGTCGAAGTGGCAGGTAATGTGACAGAAACAAAGGTCTGTGACCTAGGTGCCAGCTTGCTCTCCTTGAGGCACAAAACCTTTCCCGTGCCTCCACCTTTCATTGGAATCTCCACGTCTCCACACTTTAGGATACCACACTTAATATCCAATCTACATTGGTGATCTCTGAAGAAGTCTAGCCCAAAAATGCAGTCGTCGACGATGTCTGCAATCAGTGCTTTTTGCCAATATAATTTGTCACCTACCTTGAAAGCCACTATTTGCTCTCCCCTGACTGGGATGTGCTGGCTGGTAGCCGTTGTCAGTCGAGGTCGAATTGACTGTTTAAGAATCTTCCCATTCTTCCTTATCAGGTGAGTCCCTATAACAGTTCGTGACGCACCGGTGTCCAAGGTCAACAAACAGGTAACGCCATTGACCGCTCCATCAATGGTTAAGCTGTTCCCATCTGTGCTTTGTCGGATACAAACTTTAGGGGCTTTTCGTCTACCGGCCAGCGCTTGCCCCGTAGCCCTGGCTGGAATTAGTTTTCCTGGTTGTGTTTTGACGTTTGAACAATAGCGTCAGTCTTACGTTTACGTTTCGGACAGCTATTGCTTAAATGTCCTGGTTCCCTGCAGCTATAACATTTTGGGACAAATCTTCGGTCTGTTCGCTGCATTTCTGTGGCCACAACTCAGACTCGTCCACCCTTAATTTCTCGACGGACAGTCTCCACTTCTAGAGCATGCGCTAAAGCGTCCTTAACATTGTCGTGGTGCTTCAGACGAACGGCTGTCCTGACCTCATCGTCATAAATGCCATCAATAAACGCCTGGAGACGCATGCTTTGGACTTGTGCCGGGAGTGCAGACTGGTAAGCTTTTCCTACCATCTTCTCTACTTCTATGGACCACTGCTGCAATGACTCGTTAGGGCGCTGACAGCGGTTACGCAACTGAGCACGGAATACAAATTCCAAATGCGCCCCTCCATACCTGGACTCAAGAGCCTCGATGAGCTGTTCATATGTGGCGTCTTTCCCCCCAGACTGTAGCACTGATAATGCACCATCGCGTAACGCCAGAGCGAGTGCATTCTTGGCCTGTTCTCTATTCCAGCTGTTACTAGAAGAAGCGGCTTCAAACTGCATCCTGTACGCCTCCCAAGATGAGGTACCGTGGAAAGAAGGTACTTTAAAATTACCAGCACCTGATGAGGCTACTGTAACCGAAGGGACGTTAGTCTTTATCCTCCTGAACTCCTCCTCTACAGTAGCTATGCGGGTGTGCATCTCTTCCGATACTGACGCCATGCGGGACTACACCTCTTCCGATAGGACTGACGCCATGCGGGTCTGCACCTCTTCCGATACTACTGACGCCATGCGGGTCTGCATCTCTTCCTCAATGGTAGTCACGCGAGATTGCACTTCACCGATACACATCTCTATCTCGGCAATCTTACGATCGTTCTCAGATATATAACGGCGAATCTCATCCTGGCTCTCCTTTATCTCGCTGAGTTGCTGCGAGTTTTGCTGCAGTTCGGATTTGAGCTGCTGCGAGTTTTGCTCGAGTCGAGATTCAAGCTGCTGCGAGTTTTGCTCGAGTCGAGATTCAAGCTGCTGCGAGTTTTGCTGAAGTTCGGATTTAAGCTGAGACTCGAGTCACTGCGAAGTTTGCTGGAATATTGCTGCGAGGTCTGCGAGATATAGCGGATAAGCTGCACTTGCGGACGTAGGTACCCCTCCTTCGGATCCGCCTCCTTGCGAAGGAGCTTCCCTGCCTACAACTTCCGGGTTAAAGTCGCCTTGTTCTTGAGCGGCAGCCCTCGCACGTGTCGTAGGCCCTTCCCTCGGCACGTTTATTAGAAGCAAAAAAACATGACACGTAATTCCGGAGCAATCGAAAACAAGTCGAAATCTGAAAACTTTGGCAGAATTGAACAATTTTGTGTGCAAATCCGACTGCTGACTGTCGAAATTTCGTTGATTTGAGATCGTATCTCATCTCGACAATAATGTTACGGACGGGGTAAAGGGATTGGAAGGAAACACCGAGTAGCACTGATGACACTTTATTCGACTTGACACACGACACGCCGTTTAATTTCGACGCAGACAGCACCAACACTAGCGTCTTTTGCACTGCACTTTTCACTGCACTTCACTGCACTTTACAGCACTATACTTTCACTTCACTTTTTTACTACTTCTTCTTTCTTCCTTTACTTCTTCCTTTTCTTCTTCACTTTACCACTTTTCAACTTAAACTGGCGCTTAGCGCGTCTACACCGCCTTATATACCCCTAAGAATGTTCTAGATCTAATAAATTTCGATTGTGTTTTCGTTATTCAATTGTTTTTCCATCTCCTGTCTCTTTTTAACCTTTCCATTCCTGCCTGAAGTTTCTAGAATTTTCTAACTTTTACTCAAAATATTTAAATAATCTTTTAAATATTTGCCAAATATTCATAAACATTTTCCAAATTTTATAAAAACCATAATCCACATAACAGTTATGACTGGTATTTAAACCCACGCCTTCAGAACGTGAATGGAATGTGTTATCCGCACGGCCATCACCTTGTTGTCAATGACTGGTGAATTTGCGAACACTTGACAAAGTGTATACGTCATCGAACTAAAAACTCATTTCCAAATAATAAAATAGTCTTCAAACCTCTTTGCTAATAAATTATTGTGTTTGATGACCGGATAGTTTGTCGTGTAGACGTCAGAAGTCCTTGGCAACGGTAGTGATGACAGCTTGGCATGACACCGGCCGTCACAATAATATATCGAATAGATGTTTTGAGATACGACTCTCGTTTTCCTTATAAATTTTATGTGATGGCAGTGAATTAAATGTTCAGTGAAAGCTACTGATGCGATATCGGCAGAGTGTTAAAATGCTTAATGCAGATAAATACGAAGATAGGATTTTGTATTATTATATCTTTTATGTATTCAGATTACCTACTCAACTTTTAAGAAAAAAATATTTTTACTATGATATAATTTTTTTGTAATTATTTTTATTGTTGGTGAATTCCCCTTGAACCTGAAATGTTGTTAAATCAAGAATTATCGTTAGAGGAATAGCCAACGTTTCAAAAAGTCGAAATGAGTAATTTTTTATGAACTGTCTCCATAGTCGTTTGGCAAAACCGGCGCTATCAGGTCAGCCATTAATAAACATACATAGGTAGCATAATTCAAAAGATTCCAACCTCACCCTTTCTGTGGAGACGGCTCATGCATATTACAGAAACAGACATGTCGCCTGCAGCCTCAACAAAAATAGACTTGAAACGACCCACACGTAAAGACTAACTCGGTTAATCCCAACACCAGGCCTAGATTCACTCGCTTTAACCAAAAAAGCCCAAAAGGCACATACCCAAACTAAAGTTTCTTTGCGACAAATCTTTATTTCCGAAAATATACGACAAAACTTTAAATAGAGTGTGTAATATTTTGATCAAGATTACAAAATTTATCGCAATGTGGTCGTCATAAAATTGCTGTTCCGCAAGGATTTTCCATTTAATTTTGTAATGATTGGTGGTGTTGCAAAATATGCAAAATATAAGATTGGAAGACCAATCTATTTAAAAGTTTTAGCGCGTTTTAGTAAATTATAACCAATTGAAAAATCTGAATAATCTGAAAGCCTTCTGCTTCTGCTGGCATAACGACACTCTACGGGTAATCACAGTCAATTTACAATGTGATGCGTTTCTCCACTTCTTGTTTTAGCCTATAAGGTAAATCGATCAACAATGTTTCTAATTATTATAGTTATCAACGATTATTATAAATCTTAGATTAGAAACCGTCCTGGGAGAAGTTGCAGATTCAAAGCGTCCCATAGGCCGTCCCGTGTTAAGGCTTAAAGACCGCGTTAAGCGCGACATGTCTACCTTCGATATAGATTTCTCAAAATGGGAGGATCTCGTAAAAGATCGTACTCGATGGAAAAAATCACATCAGACGGCCTCAAAACACATGACATAAATTGGCTTGAAGTCCTGGCTCAGAAACGTGCCCACAGGCACCACAACACGAATGACGCACAACCGCAACTCCCAATAACTCAGGGATTGGTTTGCCAACGGTGTGGCTGTTGCTGCCGCTCCCAAATCGGTCTGAACAGACACCTAAAGAAGTGCGTTAACTTTTCTGACGCTGTATAAATCATCTGCTATAGATGAAATAAGGCATATGATGATAAATCTTAGACAACATGACTCATCTTATTGTTGTACATTTTACTTTTCTCTGAAGAGAAGAGTACTTATTTATTTCAATGTCAAACTAAATGATAGTGCAGTGTTTAAACATGTAGCAATAAGTCTATTCAAAAATATTACAATTTAATTCACACAGATCCATAAATCTCTAGCAAAACACACAAAGTAATAAAACGAAATGAAATGCCAACGCCAAACAGAGTGCTTGACAAGTCTCACTCCAGTACTTTATTAGAAACATTTTTTATATCATCGACTGTATAAAACACGATGGATACAAGTAAACTGTGACCCAAATACGGATTTATTACTACGGAACTCTGCCTTTGATTTATACCCTTCGGCCTATCAAAGATCCGGAGTGAAGTGGCTTACAGCATACCGATTTTACGAATTGCATTACAACCAATGGGATCGGGCAACTTCTGTCTTCTTTTCTTGGCAAATAAAAAAGTCTTATTGAATAATCATGGGAGTCATGGTATTATAGAAAACTAGACTTAGCCCGCCGCACCGCTCACGTAAATGATTCACCCAAACCTTCTTCAAGAACTACACTATCTATTGGTGGAAAACCTGTTCGATAGTTTTTAGTTTATCTCGTCTATACAAACATAAAATAAAGTCCCCAACTTCATCTTATATTATGTATGCATAGCAAGAATACCATTTTTTGTAGGTAAATGTACCTTTTGTTGTTTTTTATAATATTATCGAACGCGTTGGCTAAATTTGGCTCAAATGATCATGTGGAAATTGTCCTAGCAACTGTTAATAAGTATTACTTACGAAAAATCTTTAGCACGAAATATACACAAAAACGATTCTGCGAAAATATCTGTAGTTTCTAGGAACCTTTGTTCTTCAAGAACATAAATAAGCAACTAACTCAAGTGTGCTTACGACACTGTCCAATTTGGCACGTAGCATTGAATTTATGCTACTAAGATGTTGCAAAATTGAGGCTGGTTTTTATACTACAGAGAATAAGTTTTATATACTAGCAATGTTTTACCAGCGCTATCTCGACAACAGGTCTACTTGTTAATTTTACCCATCCACAAATAAGAAACAGAACTAATATTTTATTCATAATAGCTACTTGGCGTTTAAAATGTAAACGGCCTTATTTTAGAACATTTATGTCATATGGGATATATGAATACATAGTATGTTTTGTCTAAAATTCAGTGACACTATACAGGGTTATTTGTAAAATACCGTTGAACTCTTAGGGGGTGGTTATATTCATCATTATGAGCGGACAGTCGTCACAAAAATAGTAACTTGAATTCGGATCACAGATGTTTTAGAAAAAATATACAACTTATTTTGTAGGTGAAGCAATGAAAGCCATAGGTATTTAAAATATTGTCATCACTGACAACCCTGCATACTTACTGTTTATTACTAAACTAGGGAATGCCCGCAGCTCTGCACGCGCGTGTTATTTTACTAAACCGTTACAGTCACGACGATTGATAACATTAGCCGGGACTGCGAAGAAACTGCCTTTTACGTGAACTGAAAGCGATGCACTTTTAGCACTAAATAGGGCTCGGAAAATACGCGGCAAGCACTCCTAGTGAACTGCTGGCTTGTATTCGGTCCAACGTCGTAATTGGTATAGATTAGGTTTTGAACCCACTAGCGATTAACCTTCATGAATTTAGCTGATGTAAGTCTATTAATTTATATCAATGGTATGAGCTCTAATGAGTGTAGTGTAGCTTTAGTATGTTGGGGAAGATAAGACTTATTGTTTATATTGTCAAATGTAACCAATAACAGGCGTTAGAATAATTATCTCCAGCATACAATTATTTGCCGATTTTTCTATTGTTTTAGGCAGTGGAAGAACCCTAATCATATAGGGGCCTGTAGTAAAATGGCATCCGATTAGCGATATCGCTAAATGCTTCATGCAAAAATGTATAAAACTGACATAGGCTTTCGATATATCACGTGTTCAGCGAAGAAGGAATTCCTTATGTTGCCATGGCTACCAAGCATTAGCGAAAGTAGAAATCCGAAGCGAATGCCTGAATGAATTTGTCTAGGCCTTCAAAACAAATATGAATAAAAGAGGGAAAAAGAGCAGAATGGTGATTGGATTACTGGGGACGATTGGGACTAAGCTGGGTGTTCACGCTACACCTGTCAAAACATATAGTCATATATATAAACATATAGTCCAGATACTGTTATTTTATGCCGATATTGCGCAAGAGGCTTCGACTATCTAGGAGGCACATTGCTGCTGAACCCAGGATTACTCTAAATATTTTCAACTCTAAATATTTTATAGTTATGTACCTAATAACATTCATTGACAATATAAGTAGAAAGCTTAGTAAATACAATAGGATACTTAACGCTAAAAGCAATGTTACGATTCAACAACAACTTAAAGTAAAATAAAAAATCAAGAATAAATCTACTCCAAGAAATTTCACAAAACATGATAAAAATAAGAAACCAGTGGATTGCATTACTTTCACAGTATTAAATGAACTAGCACAAACTAAAACACTAAGAAAGACGAAACATTCGCAAGCAATTTACACTTAAGCTATTCACAATGACTGGCGCTTTGAACTTGTTAAGAAAATGCCATTCAATGAAATTAAAACTATTCAAATCTCAGAAAATCTTGTGCACTAAACCAAGATCTCTACTTTTATCTCAAAAAGAGGATTTAAAGAATTCGTACTAATTTATTTTAAATTTTCGCGATTTGTATACATCATACAATATTATTTAGCGGGTCTTAGTCGCGATAATTTATTTATTTCAAGGCATAAATACCTCTGTTATTCTCCTACGTTTCTACCGGCTTGCAACGGTTGTGGTCGCGGAGGGACTGATGTAAGCTCAGCGCCGTCCTTGTGAAGCACGGCTTTCGGCAACTACCCTCACTTGTTTTGTATTTTTGATATTTTTAGTTCTATCCGCACTGTCGGTACTTCGACACACTACACTTATGAAGTCAACACACTGATGAGTTGTGTTACTGTGGCGTTGTTTGCATTTGTTGATAACTGGGTTCCAAGTGGTTGATAGTCTGTATCCGTCCTCCCGGTTGAAATTTCTATGTTTTTTGATTTCAACCGCTTCACGTACTATCCTGGAGTAATAGTGGCGATCGGTGGATAAGACTTGTGGTTGATGTAATTCTATCCAGTGGTTTGGTCCAGATTCCAGCAAGTGCTCAGCTATGGCAGATTTATTAATTTGTCGATTTTTGACAGCTGTGATATGTTCTTTGAAACTTTCAGCGATCGTTCGTTTGGTCTGTCCGATATAGGAACTACCACAGCTGCAATCGACCTTGTAGACGCCTGGTGTTTGTAGAGGAATTACGTCCTTTGGGGTACGCAGATTGTGTGCTACCTTGGAGAGGGGACTATATACAGTCTTGATGGAGTATTTCTGTAGTACTGTTCCAACTTTGTCCGTCACTCCCTTGATATAAGGCATGTATGCCGGCACTCTGCTTACTTCAGGTTTGCGGTCCTTCCTCTTCCGACGGGTTATCTCCTTTTTGTATCCGTTGCGCCTTAGTACCTCCTGAACATGGGACAATTCACTGTTTAAGTGTTCAGGGTCACAGAGGTCATAGGCTCTGTTCACTAATGAGGTCGCTACGGATTCCAAATGTTGCGGGTGATGATACGAGCAGGCGTTGAGATACCTGTCGGTGTGTGTCGGTTTTCTGTATACAGTGTGTCCAAGTGTACCATTAGCTCTCACCGTCACTTTGACGTCGAGAAAGGGTAGCGATCCGTCTACCTCCATTTCAAATGTAAACCGGATGTTCGGAGTTCAATTTGTCTGCGAATCCTTCTATATCTTGCTTGTTGCCCTTCATTATGCAGAATACATCGTCGACATACCTCTTCCATAGCTTTACATTTGAAGCCTGCATGTCTATGGATTCTTCGAAATGTTCCATCCAGATATTGGCCATCACCGGTGCTACTGGGCTACCCATTGCCACTCCGTCGATCTGGAGGTAATGTTGTTCACGATATATGAAGTAGTTACCCTCCAAGCAATTCTTCAATAGAACGGCGTATTCGTTAGACAGACCGCTATCCCTTAATTTTCTCTCAACGACCTCAAGGCAATACTGAACTGGAACATTGGTGAATAGTGACTCCACGTCAAAACTTACCATCACTTCGTCAGGTTCCTTTGTCACGCTCTTGATGATGTCGATAAAATGGCGAGTGTCCTTCACGAAAGATGCCGTCTTACCTACTAACGGCATAAAAATATCAAAAATTCAAAACAAGTGAGGGTAGCTGCCGAAACCCGCGCTTCACAAGGACGGCGCTGAGCTGACATCAGTCCCTCCGCGACCACAACCGTTGCAAGCCGGTAGAAACGTAGGAGAATAACAGAGGTATTTATGCCTTGAAATAAATAAATTATCGCGACTAAGACCCGCTAAATAATATTGTATGATCGTACTAATTTATTCATACTGAACTCTGTATAATTTATTTCAAAACATTTATAATTCGTTTCATCATTTTTAAAATTAAGTGAGATAAAAGACTTTTTCTTTTCCTCGAATTCAAATCAGAATATTTAAGGGTATTTGGAGGGGTTTGGATACATCATATACTTCCTATCCATGAATGAAAGTATAAGTTTACCAATGTATGAGTGGGTATACAAGTACACCCACATTTCGGCAGCTATGTAGGAAGTTTATCAATGAAACACTATTATAGCAATAGGACGATTTATATGAAATCTAAAATTAGATGTGAAATTAGAAGTGCCCATTGAAACTTTACTTTTGGGCTTATATATAGATCAAGAGTATGAGTCTATTGAATAACACGCACATAATATTTTATTGAAACATTGTAAGATCCAAAAATATCTTAGTGTGACAAATGTGGGTGTTATTTGTTTAAAATTTGTGTAATATTTCACATCACAGCTATAATTACACATCCTTTAGTTAGGTATATTTTGTCAAAGCATAACAAATTTTAAAGCGTTTTCCTGAACATTTTAACAGCATGTGGGCAGGTATTTGGGTTTCATACAGTAAAAATAAACGTTTTGACACAGAATGTATTTTATACAATTTAGCTATTCACTCCATAAGTTATCTGCCTACCCCTCCAAAACAGGCGTGAGTCTATGAATGTACGTACCGTCTTTATTTTCCTCACAAGTTTACCACGAATCAAGGTCAGTTTCACGACGTGTTGACTCTACGACGATTTTGTCCTTAAGGTAGGGATCATACCGCAGCTGCTTTGTCAATACAATATTCTGTCAACGTCAAATGCAGCAATTTTAACTTATTATACGTCCAAAGACACCTGCATAGAAATCGTCATTAAATATTACGCTGAATAGCAACATTGATATCATTTCAATCACAACCTCCGTAACCATCGAACAATGCAAAGCAAAGTCATGTTAATATTACCTAGCCCATGATTCATGGTTCAACCTTTGAAGCCCTAAGCGATTTTTCTCTAGATCGTTAGCTTGTACGCATGCAAACGTATCTATTCTACCCTCATTACCAGGCTGATTTCAAGATAGCCTCTCCTAAACAGTGTTTATGAAAGTCCCCAATGTTACGGTCTAAGCAATAATCTTGTTTCTGGATTGGTACTAATTGTTTCTTTTTGCATTGTTTTACCTGAAAATTACAAAAAAGGGAAGCTTTTGGAAATTTTCAAATTTAACTATGTTGGTTTTTATTTATGTTATAATACGTACGAGGCATTTAAATCAGTCGCTCAATCATTTGTATACTTTCGTTACTGGCTGCCTGACGAACAACGTACAATCAAATCGTATTATTTTACTAATGCATTCGGTAAGTTTATCAATTAAAGAAAATATGGGCGTAAAATAATACAATTTATCTCTCGTTTAGAATCCTACGTAAATTTACTATCCTACGGAAATTTATTAATTTGCGGTTCTCATTATTTACAGGTGACACATACATTTATGCCAAAAATTAAACCGATCCAAATATCTAGTCCCGAAATATGTTATGTCTTCATACTTTTAGGGAGGACGTTGCAGAAACGATAAGATTGTAATATGCTAAGATCTCAACACCTGGTCAGAAATTTTAATTCACTCACATAATATTTCCCATACAAGATAGTTGAGCTATTCACGCACGTTTAACTCTTCCCCGTTTATCCTACATTATATCCATTTATCAAGGTTTTGTGCTTCAAAAACGAAGTATTTCTTATACCGAGTCTAACTCTAATAAATATTATTAGCAAAAAAGAAAGCCTCAGTAATCTAAATAATAAATCTAAGTTTTTGCACAAAAAGACCCCCGCAATAACGCATACCATGACACTTTTTGCTTCCAATATACGTGAACCACTTCAGAATAGCAATCTAATCCTAAAATAGCATAACAAGATAATCTAACCGCGTGATAGCAAAAAATAGAGTTGACAGCCATGTGAAGACATGGATTTATATAACGGGGGTTGATTCGTACCCCCAAAGCCATCCATCAACGATAACCGATAGTGTGGGATGTATAGCATCATATCTACTTACGGTGATGTATATGATGTGTTGAGTTTTTCTGATGGAACTTCTGAGGTATTTGAGCGATGTGTTGAGTTTCTTTGTAGATTACATACACATTAAATTAACAATAGTCATTATTAATCATTAACAGAGCAGCGATAGCCTAGTGGAGAGACCGACGGACTGCTACGCAGAGGGTCTTGGGTTCAATTCCACGGCGCGCAACAATGACTTTTCGAAGTTATGCGCGTATTAAATTGTTAATTATCGTATACTAAACGGTGAACGAAAACATCGAGAGGAAACCTGCATGCCTGAGAGTTCTCCATTATATTCTCGAAAGACATGTGAAGTCTGCCAATTCGCACTTGGCCAGCGTGGTGGACTATGGCCTTACCCTTCTCATAGAGAGAAGAGACAGTTTATATACAGGGCCGATGATGAAATAAACAATATTAATAACCTCGTGCAGCTTGCTTCTGAGAGCACGTTGTGCCATAGGTCTCGACTAACAAAAAATCTTTGCCTTACAGATTCGGTATCCTTGAATATACTGACTCTAAGCTGAGGTATATTGCTATGCCTTTGGGTGCCGCTCGGTGGAAAAGCTAAAAAAAACGAAGAACTTATTTCTAGCTTAATATAGTAATATAATATTAAAAATCTAACAGGGAATGTCAAAAGATCCTTCGAACTAAAGATTTGTTAATAAATTAAGAAAACTCAAAGAAAGTCTCTTGAATCATGGTTCCCTCAAGTCTGTGCAGGATCGTAAAACATTATAAATCCGTAAATATTTAAATTTAAACGTTACTCTCATGATATAAAGACACAATTTAGTTATGTAATCAAGCCTATCATTCTGCCCTATCAAGCCCAAGGCGTACACACTCCATTTGATGCGTACAACGTTACTTATACCGATGAAAGGACACCCAGCTCAATTGAATAGCCCATCGCAACGGACTCATCAAATTCGCTTTACTGGACAGACTGACAGCTTCCAAACTTGTCACTACGTCAAACTAATTGATCACTAGACGAAAACTATAGCCCAACACTTCTTGCTGCCTTTGCCTAACATTTTACGCTTACTAGCTTTATTAGATAGACTGGCTGTATTTTTCCAAAGGTGTGCTTAAAGGTTTGTGAAAATCGTATGCCTAGCCGTAGCCTATTGCAGAAACTACTTCAAACTCACGGAGTGCACAACTGCATTAGCAAATTTAAGTGCGTAGTAATATCGACTAGGAAATGAGGAAGTGAAAAGGTGATGTGGATAGGAGCCTCTTACCTTGCTCGGCAGTCTTTTCCTTTGCAAATGGCAGCCTCCTGATGTCTTCGAGAATCCTGAAGCTGCTTGAATCACTCCACTACACAAATCACTTTCACTCGCGGGCGGTTTTGGTATAAGCGGTAATAATTATATATGGCGGTGCGGACTGCCGTATGCGGCGGACATGCGTTCCGAGCGTCTCGACTCTTCCATTCTTTTTCTTCGTCGCCGTTGAGCAGGGCGGCCAATAGCGAGTTGTTTTGGGGATTCATGAAAGGATCGCTCGGATTAGCCAAGCAGCGACGAACCATTGACGTTGACATAATTAATTCTCGATGGAAAGGTAAATGGCGCTACCACACTGAACATTTCTTTATGCTAAAAATACGAAGCGAGTCTTAAAATCGTTAACCCGGAACGAAAAACTGATGTCAAATCAAATCTCTTTGTTTCGCGCACTCCGTGATTACGTGGTAATCGTATGCGTGTAATTAAATATTTTTATACTATGAGACATGTTTTTTTTATTTAATTCGGTGTAGATAGAATCCCTCTACAGTGAAAACTCATAAAATATGTATGTCATCGATTTACTTTTTAAAATAATCCTGTTTAAAATACACAAAGTGTTTTTTTCAACGATAGTCAATGTTCGCTGCTAAGTATAATAAATTAGAAACTAAATATCAACAAAGAATTCATACGACTTGAACGAGTCATTCATAAGGTTGAAGAAAAACATCACTTCAACTTACTCATGTTACCGACTTATCAACAATAAATTATTATGTTAGCGCGCCCATCTGGCGAGCGGCGGCGCGACATTTTGTTTACAACGTGAGCGGTCGAGCGAATTCGGCGAATTGGCGCTAGCGGTCAAGCGGTTATACTGAACTCTGTTTAATTTATTTCAAAACATTTATAATTCGTTTCATCATTTTTAAAATTAAGTGAGATAAAAGATTTTTTCTTTTCCTCGAATTCAAATCAGAATATTTAAGGGCATTGGGTTTGGATACATCATATACTTCCTATCCATGAATGAAAGTAGAAGTTTACCAATGTGTGAGTGGGTATACAAGTACACCCACATTTCGGCAGTTATGTAGGAAGTTTATCAATGAAACACTATTATAGCAATAGGACGCTTTATATGAAATCTAAAATTAGGTGCGGCAGTGTAAGTGCCCATTGAAACTTTACTTTTGGGTTTATATATAGATCAAGAGTATGAGTCTATTGAATTACACGCACATAATGTTTTATTGAAACATTGTAAGATCCACAAATATCTTAGTGTGACAAATGTGGGTGTTATTTGTTTAAAATTTGTGTAATATTTCACATCACAGCTATAATTACACATCCTTTAGTTAGGTATATTTTGTCAAAGCATAACAAATTTTAAAGCGTTTTCCTGAAAATGTGGACAGCATGTGGGCAGGTATTTGGGTTTCATACAGTAAAAAGAAACGTTTTGACACAGAATGTATTTTATACCATTTAGCTATTCACACCATAAGTTCTCTGCCTACTCCTCCAGGAAACAGGCGTGAGTCTACGTATGTATGTACCGTCTTTATTTTGCTCACAAGTTTACCACGAATCATGGTCAGTTTCACGACGTGTTGACTCTACGACGATTTATCCGGATCGGTAAGTAGGGATCATACCGCAGCTGCTTTGTAAAAATACTCTGTCAGCGTCAAATGCGGTAATTTTAACTTATTATACGTCCAATGACATCTGCATAGAAATCGTCATTAAATATTACGCTGAATAGCAACATTGATATAATTTCAATCACAACCTCCGTAACCATCGAACAATGCTTAGCAAAGTCATGTTAATATTACCTAGCCCATGATTAATGGTTCAACCTTTGAAGCCCTAAGCGATTTTTCTCTAAATGGTTAGCTCGTACGCATACAAACATATCTATTCTACCCTCATTACCAGGCAGATTTGCAAGATAGCCGCTCCCAACCAGTGTTTATGAAAGTCCCTAATGTTACGGTCTAAGGGTCGGAACATATCTGACGGAAGATCCGTCGCGTTTTATCGGTCGCGTAACGCCAATACATACAAATGTATAGAAAAACGTTCAACCTTTCACACCTGACCGATGATCCGTTAGTACGTCGAGCGTACAGCCTCTGTTCCGTTTCCGTCAACGCATTATCCGTCGACGTCGCGCGCACCACGCACCAAGTGACTTTTGACCTTTGAGTAAGGAACAAAATAATAAAAAAAAAAGATAAGAAAAGAAATATTTTATTCGTATCTCCATAATAACCCTTAAAAACTAAACATGTCGAGTACAAATTGAATTGAGTACAAATTGGAACATGCGTCAGCTATTGTTGCAGATCCCCCCGTGGGATCTCCACCTTGTCGTGGTGGGGGGGCTCAGTAACCGTGGATTGGTCACCCGCGGTGAAGCTAAGAGGGATCCAGGAGGGGACGCTCCGTGTGGGCTTGGAGGGGCCTGCGCAGGATGCGTCCAACGGTGCGGGTGCGGGGGACAGTTCTGTCTGTCCCTCGCAGTCGGATGCGGTTGCGGGAGGAGAGGCGTGTCGGTGTCGCGTTGCCGCGCGCCCTATCTCCCGCGACCAAATGGGGGCGCACCATTAGATGCGTCGCGGTGGGGCCGCAGAGGAAGAGGAGATGCGGTGTTGCGTTGCCGTCCTCCCTACCCTCTGCGGCCGCTGGGCGATTTGGCGGCGGAGTCCAACACCTTAATCCGTCGCCAAGGGGATTTTGTTCGGGGCCCGCCTGACCATCTGGCGGGCCAATACCCGTCGGAGGGTGGCGACGAGTGCTTAGGTGATGCCCCACCACAGAAATAAATAGTAATAGAATGGTGAATATCACGTCATCGCGTACATTTCGCGCGTGCCACATTTTAGCAAGCCTCGCCCACAGTGACGTAGTGAGGGGACACTAAGGAATTATTATCGATGTGAGAGCTGTGGAAAATGAAATTATGTTATTGTTTATATAAAATGTTTTATTATGAATAGTTTGGTTAAAGTATACTGTTATAAAAATAAAACGTATTTATTTAGTTAAAATCTATATTGAAATCTTACAAAACTTTTGACTATATTATAGAATATGTTTACTAATATAATAAAGCGGAAGAGTTTGTTTGTTTGAACGCGCTAATCTCAGGAACTACCGGTCGGATCTGAAAAAATCTTTTTGTATACGATAGGCTAGTTATTCCGGAAGGCTATAGGCTATATAACATAACGCTTTGATCCTTTGCGGCGGGCAAAAGGCTAAAAAGGCTAAAAGATAAAGTCGGCTAATCTCAGGAACTAGCAGTCGGATTTAAAAAATTGATATTGCCTATGGTAGCCCAATTATTCCGAAAGGCTATAGGCTATATAAAATTACGCCACAACTTTTAGGGGCCAGACAAGAATAATAAATTTGGTCAAATGAGGTTGGGTCAAAGGCAAAAAAAGGCTTAAAGAATAGGATACAATCTATATGGGTATCGTTTTCGAGATTTTCGGGACGCTGATTAAATAATATGAAATTTTTTTAGTGATTCAAGATGGCGGACGGAATATCTAAGATGGCGGATGAGATAATTTTAAAAAAAACAGTATGGGTATCGCCTTCGATATTTTAAGGGGTGGGGAATCGAAATACAACATCTATTTCGTGATCAAAGATGGCGGATGGGAAATCAAAGATAGGCAAATAAAAAAATCTATATTGGTATCGTCTGCGATGTTAAAAGAGATGGAGAATTCAAATACAACATCTGTTTCGTGATTCAAGGTGGTGGATAGGAAATTAAAGATGGCGGACGGAATTTTTTTAAAGTCGATATGGAATATATTTTAAGGAAAGCCGATATTTTAAGGAATGGGAAATTCAAAAACACCATCTATTTCGTGATCAGATGGTGGATGGGATTTTTTTTTAAAAATTAATACTGGTATCGTCTCCGATGTTTAAAAGGATGGGGAATCCAACAACACCATCTATTTAGTGATCAAAAATGTCCCGTCCGCCATCTTGGATTCCCGAATAGATGTCATTTTCGTGATCAGAAAGCATGAAAACCCCAAAAATTATACCCAGATTAATTTTATTAAAAATGTCCCGTCCGCCATCTTGGATTCCCAAACAAATGTCATTTTCATGATCAGAATCCATGAAAACCCCGAAAATGATACCCATATTAATTTTATTAAAAATGTCCCGTCCGCCATCTTGGATTCCCAAATAGATGTCATTTTCGTGAGTCGTGACCAGAATCCATAAACACCACGAAAATTATACCCATATTAATTTTATTAAAAATGTCCCGTCCGCCATCTTGGATTCCCAAATAGATATCATTTTCGTGATCAGAAAGCATGAACATGATGCTTGCTTTCTATAAGAGAGAGAGAGAGAGAGAGAGAGAGAGAGAGAGAGAGAGAGAGAGAGAGGGACAGCCAGAGACATAATAATTAATTCGAATTAATATTCCTTTTATTTATCGATAAATTTAAAACGTAACCATAAACCGAACGTCCATCCCTAGCGCGCGCTGACCAATCACAGCTATTTATTTGACCCGTGGCCCCCGATTTGTTATTGTTTTTGGCATCTTGTGAATATCGCGTATCTCGCCGTACATTGCGTGTTTATTTCATAAATATGTCAACAAGTATCGTATAATTTAAGCAATGGAAATTTAACATAACGAAGAAATGCACGATGATGTTCTTATTAGACAAACATGGTAAAAGTAGCCCACTGGGGTTGAATCTCAATAATCTTAACTTTTACTCAATTTAAATACTTACTGGTGATATGAAATGCCTCCCTTTTCCATATTTTTGCATCACTTTTATTTTTACAATTGGAAACTGCACAATATGTCATATTCGTAACGAATTTAAGGTTTTTTTATCTCCTGAGCGCGCGAAAGGGAGACGCGATGCGTAATGCGAATGCGTTCGAAAACACGTGCGCTATAGTGCAATAGTTTGGCACGCGCGCCACGCCCGTGTCACCATTCTATTACTATTTATTTCTGTGTGCCCCACCCTCCGACACACGGGTACATGGCGGCAGTCGAGGTGGTTTTTAGTGGAAACACCACACACTCCGGCTCTTATTTCCCCCAAGAGTCGGAGATCCGAAGGGATTTTCCAACTCGTAAAAAAAAAAAAAGCTATTGTTGCAGATGAACTGCAACGCTGATATTCTCGCAGGACCAGAGGATATAATTTTAATAATTATATGTATATAATTAAATAATAATTGTTATTAATTAAATGCTATTTAAAATATATACGACGCTATAATATATACACATACATTTTATATTATTTATGTAAATAAAAATAAAAAATATAAATACTAAAGACTTTTGGTTGACATGTGTTGTGTATCAGACAGGCAATCTTAACAAATTTATAGCGCGTTTCCGAACGCTTTCGGTCTAATGTCACTACTTGAGTGATTGTTCCGTCAAAAGTGTCAGCTGTCACGCAAGATACCTACCATTGCGTTAGCCGGCCATGAATCCGGTACCTAGTAATCAAAACATCAATAAAATAAAAACAAGGCAACGCTGCGCTGGCGCTGTTGAGTGTACCACGTAATAACACATAGTAATAAACAAGACAAGAAACTAAGTAACGTAGACAGCCATATGAAATTCCTTCCACACAATGAGTGGCGTACAGGCAGGTGGTTATACTAAAGTCGATTTTTGTTTGTTTAATAAAATTTGCCTATACTTATTTTTAAAAGAATATACCGATTTCAGGCTACGTATAGGCGGTGGGAGGTCATTCCATATTTTGGCTGCCGAAAATTTAAAACCATTTTCGAACGAGGCTGATTTGTGTTTTGAAACAACAGATAAGATGCGGCTCTTGTGCTGTATTGATTTACATCCCTGGACCATGTCAACTTTTTATAAAAGTAATTCGGCTTTTGATATTTAGCTATTCCAAAGAGAAAGGTTGCCAAATGTAAATGTCTACGCGCAGCCATATTCAAGAGGTTCCCACTATTTAGGAATGGAGTAACATGTGTACGTGGTGGAATATTATAGCAGAACCGAGCACATGCATTTTGTACACGTTGAATTACCTTCTCTGTTCTTTTCAGTAAACATGACCCGAATACAGTGTCTGCATAATTAAGTTTTGATAGGACTAGAGTTTCGCAAAGCAGAATCCGCATGTCGGTACTCAGATGCCGGCGAATTTGGTATAAGCAGTTTGAGACGGTAAAAACGGTTTTTAACAGCTTCAAGTACATGCGTCTTAAAATGCAGTTCACCATCTACATCTAATCCCAGATTGCGAGCCTCACTAACTCGGTCTATGGGAAAATTATCAACCATCACTACAGGATTAAAGTCTTCTATTCTTTTGATGCATTCCTTTGAACTTATATTCAATACTTGGATTTAGTAGGGTTTAGCACCAAGGAATTTTGTCTTGCCCAATCTGATATGTTGTCTAAATCCTCATTCAATCTCTTTACAGATTGGTGACAATCATTTGGATGAAATGATATATAAAGTTGGAGGTCATCAGCATATATGTGAAACTGGGCATTTCTGATGTGGTTGGTAACATCGGCACTGTACAATATGAAGAGGAGAGGGCCGAGAACTGATCCCTGTGGGACGCCCCGAGTCACCTGACATCAAGAAGAATTGGCCTTATTACCCTCCCTGGCATTATCCAGTTGCACGAATTGAGATCTGTCAGTCAGATAACTATGGAACCACTTTACAGTTGCTGACTCACATCCGTAGTAGGCAAGTTTGGCAAGAAGAAGATAAACATTAATTGTTTCAAAAGCCCGCGAAAAATCAAGTAGGGTAAGCAAAGTACCCATGCTCTTATCCCTCGCCTCCAAAATGTCATCAACAACATCTAGAAGGGCGGTGGCCGTACTATGACCTTTGCGAAATCCAGATTGTCTATGAGGTATAATATTATAATTTTCAAGATATTTCCTCAACTGACTGCACACCACCTTCTCCAGCACCTTAGATAGACAAGGAAGTAAGCTGATGGGTCTAAGATCTTTGGCTGTTACCGGATGGGCTATTTTGGGTATGGGCTTGACAATAGCAGTTTTCCACACATCAGGAAAGGTAGAGGAGGTGATAGACTTATTTATTATTGCTGTGATGTACGGAAGGCTATGAGGAAGTGTCATCATCAGCATTTCTAGTGAAATGTTGTCAATGCCAAGGGCATTAGATTTAAGACTGCTAATGTGCAAGCAAACTTCTTCCTCACTAATTGGCTCAAGACTGAATGTGTTTGAGTGAAACCTGTTTGTTTCAAAATATATTAAATCTGTTAAAGTGACAGTATCATTCCCAGGTATGTTCATGAAATGTTTATTTATGTCTTCTGGATTGTTAAAAAGTGAGGCAATTCATGCCTCTTTTGTTTGCCTATGTTAATGGTAGATTTTAAGTTATACCAAAGCTTTTTTGGGTTTTGTATATGTCCATTTACGTACGATTCAAAATAAGCTCTTTTTTCACTGTCAATTTCACTCACTATAATATTTTTCAAGTACTTTTAACTACATTTATGTATATCACTTTTACTTTGTTTGTAGCGTGTTTGGTACCTGTCACGCAATTTTACCATATCTTTGATTGTGTCCATAATCTACGGATAAGACCTTTCTTTTACTAATATTCTTTTAATTGGAGCATGTAAATCAAAAAGGGTAGTGATGAAAGTATTTAGTATTGATACCATGTCACTCACATTCTCCAGAGTGGTAATATAAGACCAGTCTAATTTGCCGAGGTCATTCTGAAACATATCGGGCATTATATCGTTTATTGGTCTATAATGGATCCACTGTGGGGTAGGCTTATTAATTTTAAATAGGAAATTCACAGATATAATAGCATGTTGCCCTAATTCCGGTTTATGTTGAACGACAATGTTGTTGACTCGAACATCAGTGCACACAATATCAATCAGTGTCTCACTGTGATCAGTAAAGTGTGTTGGCTGCTGGATAATTTGGTTAAGACTCATGTAGTGTAGGAAATTATTTAATGATGTAGTGCTGCTATTAGTCCCTAGACAATTTGTATTAAAATCGGCCAAAATTATAATTTTATCAGCTTTGCTGAATGACATCAAAGAATCTGTCAATGCATCTAGGAAGGTATTGATGTCTAACCATGGTGGTCTATATGCCGTACCGACGATAACATTTAGCGCGTTGACGGTGAGTCTGAGCCACATTTGTTCAACATTTGGTGTGACTGGATGTGTGATGGTTCGAACGCTGAGGTCACGGCGCACATAGAAGCTAACGCCCCCACCCTGGCCACTCCGCACACTCACCGGCCGCGGTACGTGTTTCAGGCGATAATTGGGGACTAAAGGCGCCTTGCCTTCCTCTACGTCCCGCAACCAAGTTTCGTTTATTGCCATTATATCCACTGCAAGTTCATCCATAGCCAACAAAAACACGTCATGGCGTGTTCCTAGCGAACCAGCGTTGAATAATCCTACTTTCAAATATTTGCTCTTAGGCATAATTAAAGTTTAAAATAAATTTACTGTATTGAATACTATACAATATAAAGTATGATTTAGATGAAGGAATATACCGTTTTTTAATATAACTAATAGGCGATACTTTTTAATCTTCAGTTTCCACTGTACTGTTTTGTAATTGTAAAGTAGTAGTAGTAAAAGTAGTGTTATTAATATTTGTAGTAATACCATGTCTTTATTGTGTGCATTTGATATGTAAATATATATAATTGGTGTGTAATTGAAAGTAGTAATATCAAGCATATGTGTATTAAATAATATACTAAATATAAATATATAATAACAAATATATTGTATAAATTTGTATAAGGAATAAATATATATGATTTTAAATATATAATAACTTATTTTATCAATACAACCCATCTTAATTATGTTCTTTAAGTGCGTTTTTCTACATTGCTTACGACTAATTACTATTTCTAAATAACAATTATGTTGCGTTGGAGCCAAAAACCAGTTCGATGTCCGACTCACATTTGATTGAACAGACCTTGTCTCTTGGCTTGTGCCGTGCAAGGATGCGGCCCCGTTTGACCCACACGACCTTCCACCCCTAGCGCTGGCCGGCATCTCGCGCCAAGCGAAACAATTGACGGTTCGCCTTCGTGAGCCGCTCATTAATATAGAAGTGCCTGGGCGCTCCCGGGACCAGGTCGGCCGACGTCACCCCTCGCCGAACTCGCGCGCTGTGCAGCAATGCGTCCCTCACGGCCCTGTGCGTGAAAGACACCGCTAAAGCCCGTAGACGCGCCTCGGGTCCCGAGGCGTCGGTCGCTACGATACGTCGTCCGCCAACTCTCTCAGCGCTCGCTATTTGCGTTTCTGTTAAAGTGACACCTATTTTTGCAGCGATTTGCATCACTACATGGACAGGATTCTCTCCGCTCACCTCTGGAAAATTAGCCACCTCGACGTCATAGGCCAACAGTTCCTGGTCACGCTCGTGGAGGTCCTGCCTGAGCTGGGTGATCACGCTATCAACGTCACCCGTCTGTGTTGGCAGCTGTTTTTCTAGTGCGTCGACTCTCTCTTCCAAGGTGTCTACTTTGTTTTTATATTTTTCCATGCATGATTTTATGTCTGCTAACTCGTCCCTGAATATCTGCAGGTCTTTATTGACCGAACGAATGTGGTCACGGAAGGTCTTTAGCTCCTCCATAATATCATTGGTGAGTTCCTGGGTGGACTCGAATGTTGAGTTCATAGGAGAACTGACACTTACAGGAACATCGCGATTCAGGTTAGTGGGCGGCAAGCCAGATTCGCTAGCGGCTGTAGATTTTTCTGGTCTTTTTATGGAGCTTTTTGCTTGAATACAGCCCGGGCATTGCCAGGATGGAGAAATATTGCAGTCCCGTACGGTATATCGAATTACCCTTGAACGATATAACTGTCTACAGAAATCATGGTTCACCGACGAACGGTAATACGAAAAAACTATTAGTCGATACCATTATTTAGCGACAGCACGTTTCGCCGAATAACGCTACAAATAATGAATGGTTGGCCGATACCAAGATTTGCCGATGTCATGGTTCGCCGCAACACGCTTTAACTAAATAATCCTTTACCAATAGCAGTTTGCATCGAAAGCACCTTTTCTTACATCACTTCCATCACTTCATATTACACCACACATCCATCTCAACACTCACACCTCAGTTGCATGTAATCGTTTTTCATCTTTTGTGGCACACTGCCCATATTCCGATCTGAAAACAATAGCATGCCTTATATTACGATCTTGGCAATTATCCTCTTAAGTCTATATTCGCATGGCGTCTTTTTTAACCTTACCGAGGTTCAGGTTATCTTTGCTAGTAAGTAGAACTTTCTCGTACCTCCCTAATAACTTGTTTCGTCTCTACGATGACGTTAACTCAGCTAACGTAGTAAGTGTCAGCGCACACCGAACTGCAAAATGCTCGCGCATGGTCGAGCAAACTTTTGATTGCTCGACCATGCAGGCGGCATACTCGCCCTTCCGTGAGCAAGCTCCGTTGAAAATGCTCTGGATTGCCAGGCGGGCGTGTATGACCAGTTTGATGCCAAAATCTGACGTTGGCAGAGGTGTTCAAAATGGTTCATTGGGATTTCACACAACACTTAAGTATAGTACCTACATCTCGATTTGCTCAAAAAACAAGTAGATTACTATAATTGTGGAACAGAAATATACGGAATTTAATCAACGCAACTACTTCGCTCAACACAATAATTCAGCAATTGATTTTGACATTTTAACTATTTCGCGGGTTTTTTGTCATTTGTCAAAGTTGTCAATGACATGAAACTAAAATATAGCGGAGTTCTATTTTGCTTCAAAATCTGTATTATCTATGTTCCAAATTGTGGCGTCTAGTTTTTTTTATTGGCAGATTACGATTACGATGGTGGCAATAATCAATGGCACTGCGGCGGTGCCGGTGGCGGCTCGAGCACGCTCGCGCATGTAGAACGCGTACTCGAACATTTACTTGCAAGCTTGAGCATGGTCGAGCATCAAGTTTGGACGTGTATTCAATTTTGAAATGTATGGAGTTATCATAAGATAAATTTTTCAACGATTTCACAAAATGCTCTGCTCTGCTCTTGGTGTGCGCCGACGCTTAGACGTACTGCATAGTGGTATTTGTGGTCGCCTTGATCACGTGCAATTAATAGTGTAGTAATGAGGTTATGCCTTGAAGGTACAGTGTTTTCCAATACTTTTTATAAAAATCGAGTAAGATAGTATAACTTAAGATGTTGAATAATTGATGCATTGTACAAATTGTTCAAAATGCGAAAGTTTAAAAGTGCTTATTGCCGTGGTATTTAAACATCTACGAGAGTTTGACTTTGTAAACTGCTATCTTTTGAAATAGTTCATTATAATAAAATCTGATATAAAATTCAAGAAACTCAATTTGCAGAACATACATTTTAAATGATCTAAACTTTAATTACTAAACCAAATAATATTTAGAAGTATTACATCAAGAAGTTTGATAGCAAAGTTTTAAATAGATCATACTCTGGCTTTTATGAATGATAAAGCTCTTAAGAATAATTTGAATGATTGTAATAAGTATTATTTGGACACCATATAAAATGTAATATAATTTTATCATTTTAAATTATTTTTGTTAAAAATGACATTAATTGATATTGTGTGCTGATAATATTAATCATCGTAGCCTCAATAATGGCAACAAAATCACTGAACAAGAAAAAATTGTACAATCATATGATTCTGAAACTAAATAGACGTTATGTCAGTTCCATTGTTTCTCTCGTTAATATAAACTTTGAGCAAATCACCATTGGACTATGATAAAATAATAAAACGGCCAAAAAAATACAGTAAATTTCAATAAAGAAGAATTATTAATGCTGCAATAGCTGACAACTAGGCATACAAGGGGAATAGTGTACAAATTGCTCCAAGTACCTGTAATATTATGTGTACCCTTCGCAACCTCTAAAATCATCCCACATGAAATGTCAAGCAACGCTATTAAACCCTAAAAATACATACTTGGCACCCGCCGAACACATTACATTGCGTACTTAACAAAACAAGAACGCTTCAACGACCGTTCTATTCCAGAAAATGTCTCAAAAGGATGATATTCCACTTAGCAAGACAATCCCACTTTATTCGAACATTATTCGAGTTGGGATATTCTTTGTGTGCGCTGATAGCTATGAGGACGTTTTTGATAAGACGTCCTTGTTAAAAGGAAATAGCGTAAATATAAACAATGGGCTACAATGTGGTACTTTGATTGTGGGTGATTTTCTGTTACTGGTATTCCTTTGCAAGAATAGCATCGTCATTCCGTTTGATAGTAATGTCTATTGAGATTATTGAGAAAATAAAACTCAGTGATAATACTTTAATACCTTTATAGTCATGGAGCCAGTGATGGAACTTGCGCCGTTCCTACTTGATTATGAGTTAGGTTTAACTACAGACTATTAAAACTTTGTGTAAACAAAGTACTACTAACTGTATGTTAAACTGCTGAATAACATGCAAATCTGTGAAAACAACAACGAGCAAAGTGAATTAAAAGTTTTGATTTTTAATTATATTTTATTGTAAAACGTCTGCGTTAAAATTGCGTGGGTTCACTACACAAAAGCCACGATATAGATCAAAATGACCGTGGCTATCCACGGTAAATGTTATCTATACAGTTTAAACTTCATACAAACGGCTAGAGCACGAGTTCGATACCGAGTATATGCTGAGCTCGAGGCGCGTAGGTACACACAGATAACACAGGTAACGAAACTTAGAAATTCATAAAGGAAATGTAGTAGGTTGCAAATGCCAAATTGCAAATGTTAGGTGTTTTGGTGCCTACCTAGACAACGACAATATTTTCAGACAATACATTATAATAAATTTTCTTATTATATTGGATTTAGTCATGACGTTTCTATTCAAAAAAGTTTATATTACAAGAATGTGTCCATCAATAAAATTATAATCTGCATGGTTTCAAATGATATTTAAAATTACCAAAATATTTTAACGAATAATGTTAAGTATAACTTGAGAGGCTTAATATAAAACATAATAACGGAAACGGTTTAACAATTGGCCTGCAGCATGAAATATATCACTGCCAACTCAAAACGGAGGTAATTTATTAAAACCTTGTGACCTCTTAATTTTCCTTTTGGCATTTTATGAATATTTAATGAGAATTCTTCTTAAAATATTTTGAATTCATTGCATTTAGACAAATAATTGTATAAACAATGAATATTAACTACATTTTATAAATACTCAACAAAGTTGCTATAATATTTTGATCAAACTTTCTATCAATTATCCCTTTGAGTCTCCATAATTGAATAAACACTTCGCTAATGAAGTTACCAATATAAATAATTAATGTTAAATTTTGGTTCTGAAGTTCTGTCTAGACTACGTTACACAAATATTTGAGTGGTTAAAAATTAGATTATATTCTCGTAAAAAATTAGTAAATAAACTAGACTAAAAGTTTTCATGGTATTTTAGAAAAACATGATAAGAAAAGTGAATAACTTCAAACGATAAGTCATTTCAAGTTTTTGTAAAGAACTTGAAAATACTTTTGAATTCGGCAATGAGAGTTTTATGTAGATAAAATAAAATAAGCTGAATAATACACTTTACTGACCTTTATCAAAAGTGGAAAACAAAATAAATTACACGTGGCTTTGCAGACCGACGATTTAGTTTCATTTATTAATTTTAGCAATCAGTTTTATTGCCATGATTGTTTACAAGGGGTACGAATGTTAGATTAGATGAATAATATTTTATTTATTTCTCGAGACAGAGAAAGGTTGAATTAATAGCACCTGCCTTGTTGAATATATATTAGAACCTGTGTTGCAAACTTGCTTATACTAATATAATAAAGCAGAAGAGTTTGTTTGTTTGTTTGAACGCGCTAATCTCAGGAACTACCAGTCGGATCTGAAAAAATATTTTTGTATATGATAGCCCAGTTATTCCGAAAGGCTATAGGCTATATAACATAACGCTTTGATCCTTTGCAAAAGGCTAAAAAAGGCTAAAAAATAATGTCGGCTAATCCCAGGAACTAGCAGTCGGATTTTAAAAATTGTTATTGCCTATGATAGCCCAATTATTCCGAAAGGCTATAAGCTATATAAAATTACGCCACAACTTTTAGGGGCCAGACAAAAATAATAAAATGGTCAAACGAGAAGGGGGAGGGTTGGGTCAAAGGCAAAAAAAGGCTAAACGAATAGGATACAATCTATATCGTTTTCGAGATTTTCGGGACGCTGATTAATAATATGAAATTTATTTAGTGATCCAAGATGGCGGACGGGAAATCAAAGATAAGAAAATTTTAGACGTCAATATGGGTATCGCCTTCGATATTTTAAGGGGTGGAGAATCGAAATACAACATCTATTTCGTGATCAAAGATGGCGGATGGGAAATCAAAGATGGTGGATGGGAAAATTTAAAAAATCAATGTTGGTATCGTCTGCGAAGTTAAAAGGGATGGGGAATCCAAATACAACATCTGTTTCGTGATTCAAGATGGCGGATAGGAAATCAAAGATGGCGGACGGGATTTTTTTTAAAGCTGATATGGGTATCGTCTCCGATATTTTAAGGAATGGGGAATTCAAAAACACCATCTATTTCGTGATCAAAGATGGTGGATGTTTTTTTTTTTAAATCAATATAGATATCGTCTCCGATGTTTAAAGGGATGAGAAATCCAAATACAACATCTATTTCGTGATTCAAGATGGCGGATGGGAAAAATTTAAAATATCAATTTGGGTATCGTCTCTGATGATTTAAGGGATGGTGAATCCAAATACAACATCTATTTCGTGATCAAAGATGGTGGATAGGAAATCAAAGATGGCGGACGGGATATTTTTTAAAGTCGATATGGGTATCGTCTCCGATATTTTAAGGAATGGGGATTTCAATATTTTATAAAAATCTATATTCAGCATTTATAGATTCTGAAATGATAAGAGATTAAGCGCTAAGTCAATGGTAACTTTGGAAAAGGGGCTTGGAAATAGGAAATTAAATAAAAACTCTTAAAAAGGCGATACGGAGTTCGCTGGGTCAGCTAGTTACGAATAAAGACTAAGCTTGTAACTATATACGTAGCTTCCAAAGGGTTTAAGTGGCAGAAGTAAACAACAGTTGAAGCACTAGGTAAAATTATATCTCATTTTGAAGTTGAGCCCAGATACAATTCAACATCTTTATCTATGGCCTGCTACAAACGATTAGGTCAAAATTATACAATACAATAATTATTCAGAGAAAGCTCGTTTCTAAGAGAAATTACGGTTAATAGCGTAATTAATATCTAGCTTACAAACTAAATTGCTTTGTTTGAAGTTGAGGAACAAGGTCTACGTTTGACTTTGATTGCCAATGCTTCATGTTGCTTTAGATAGAATATAATATTCTGGACCTGTTATGTAAGGTGTGTTTGACTACCAATACCAATTTCTATGATATTTACAAAGATGATTGATATAAATGTACTAATCTTTTCCATATGGTTAATTGCGAATAAATAATTGGGTTTTGCATTTTGGTTATTAGCAAACAGCGACAAATTGATTAAATAATAATAATGCGAGAGCTATCTGCAATACTGGAACTATTTTTTTACTAAACCATTGTCACATTTTCATTTAACCTGCAAGTTTCATACATACATACATACATACATAGACTCACGCCTGTTTCCCGGAGGGGTAGGCAGAGACTACGGAGCGTCATTTGCAACGATCTTGACATATCTCTCTTGCTTCATTCACTCCCATCAGATTCCTCATGCATGCTCTTCTTCAACACTTCTGCTCTTCTGCAAGTTTCCTTTGTTAATATAAGCAGGTCAACACGGTTTATAATACGCCAGCAATGCCAGCCGTGGCCTGTTACAAGGATACTTAAAAAGGCATCTTTTCTTTGAAATTGACTCTGAATTAAGAATCGAAGTAATTTTCTTCGAAAACTACTCCACAATAAAATAAATTCCAAGTTTAAGATGCTGCTATACTCATTGCAATAGTTCTCGTCTTTATTGAGTAGTAACAATAAAATGCATCTAAAGGCTTCTGTAATGGCCTACCATTAACAACTACGCTAGTTTACCTCAGTAACATAAAAATCAGCCTTTGTTTTAGATCTAAGTTCTCTTTGCCATCAACATTTCAAACGACTTGTGTAATTTTTATTTATTGGCTATCTTTGCTCGGGTTTGCAATTTTTATTCTTTCTTCAATTTCGTTAGTGCGACATGCAAATGGTTAAATGTATTTCATTTTGTTCATATATAATATAGAATTCAAAGACATTTAAACATACTTACGTAGAGCGATTTACTTATCACATAACCATTTTGAGACCTTGGTATACATACATAGACTCACGTCTGTTTCCCGAAAGAGTAGGTAGAGACTACGGAACGCCATTTGCATCGATCCTGACATATGTAAATAACTTGGTTCATTTGCTCCCATCAAAATTCTCATGCATGCTCTTTTGTTTAGGGTCTAAACAGGAGACCTTGGTAAACCGTATATTTTTTGTAGAATTGACGTAATCATTTGGATGTTTTACTCATCGAATGAATATTGGCGGACTATGGACCTACCACACATATTTTTTTATTTTATTTATAGTCTCACGCCTGTATCCCCGAAGGCGTAGGTGAGGTGTAAATATTACACCCACATTTCGCTATGAATTTTTAGGTCCCACGTAATAGGGACGGGCCTATTGTCGTTACCGTCGTGAGCAGTCGCATACGCTGTCCACTGGAGCACGGAGGAACTGAAAAATAGTTATTACGATATTCTTCTTCAAAACATTATTTTTTGACTTCACGATATAAGTACCAAATTACCATAATTATACTGCTAAGCTAAGGAGCTTGAGTCTGAATCTGCGTTGCGCGACACTGACTTTTTGAATAAAGTTAAAGTTAAAATAATATGTCAAATTACTTATGAGGAATTTCTGACAAAGGTATACTTACAGTTTTGGTGTATAACATTCACGTATAAAAAATGGAACAACAAAACAAATAAGTGTCGCCTTAAATAAAAATAATTATACTGTATCCATTTCTAATTAGCAAAAGTGTCTTACCTGTGCTTATTTCAGCCCTAAATAGCGTACTCCCAACCCCAAGTGCAGAATCCATTTCAACTTCAATAAACGCGTTCATAATTGTTTGCGTTTAACTCAAACGTTATGGTTATAGTTTCAACGTAGATTTTATGACGCAGACGTAGTAAACACCGAGCAAATTTGGTTTTGTGTTACAGACTAGAAAGTTTTAGTTAATGTTCGACGAATACCTACGTATAATGTGTGATTTGGTAATGGTTTACATAATCTAATTTCAAAGATAGTTGTTGACTTAGAATGTAACTAGTTTTACAAAGTTATAGGGTCGTCAATGTAGGACATTGTAAAGTTTTCCGAAGCAACCTACATGAAGTAATGATTCAACATAGTACATAGTATTTCAATGAAAAAGGCTTACGGTTTTACCTAACGATAAAGATCCTTCAAGATTTGTTAAGGTGGCTGGAAATGTGCTTGACTGGCTTTCATTACATAGCACCAAAATGTAGCATCCGAAATGTGAAGGTAATCAAGTGATACTGCTTAAAATTCTAAAAATAAGGTCTTGAGCCACGCAATGGAAGCTTTACCTATGGAAACGAGTAGGTATAGGTCGGTTCATGAAAGATGACCACTGCGCAGAAATCATTTTGTAGGTCCCCGTGGAGGTGCGGGGTGAGGCGCGGGTGGAATGCCAATGGCGTGCCTCCGTTCTTAACCCATTCCCTAAATGCGCCAAGAATGGAGCCACGCCATTGGAGCAAAAATGTACATATGCGCGACGGCCGCCATTTGTGGTCTACTTTCGTGAACCTATCTATACATACATTACGTTTATAAACGATGACAGTTGCTGTATAAATAATACATCGAGTTTTCTGATAAGTCTATGCTTTTTAGTATCTTACATAGTATATAAAATTTATTTTAATAAAACGACTAAAACCACTTTGAGTATCGTCGATCGTTTATCATTAGACGATATTGCCAAAATTTACTAATGCAATTTTCTATTGCTGTAGTCGGAGAGGGCTATATGATACGGGACACCTACTAGTATTATTCACTGGATTACTACCTTCCAAATTACTAGTAGTCTAAGTGAGTTCGTTTACCTATATTGATAGATGAATAGAGATCTTTTTGGTATCTGTCCCTGACGACTATAAACTTTGTAGACAGTCAGACGCACTGATTGGACAAAGGATTAGACCCTGACCAATCCTCTATGCGTTGGTCTTTGAGACTCTTGAGTAAAGAGCCCTTTAGAATTGTGCGCTCAAGGTTTTTAAATCATTCTGTCAAACAAAAATATTACAGAGATTTTATTTAGATTCACAAATAATACAATACAATTTGTTTTACTGAATTTACAAACATGCCATCGAAATTCGAATCCGAAGAGATAAATTCTATTAAAACTAAACACAGGCTTTTGATACTCTATGTCCACGACGCTCTACTCATGTTTGCTCTACTCTACGACATAGTCAACTTGCTCTTGATTGGTAAGCATTTTTGTGCTACAAATATGATCGTTATCCGTCCAACGTGTCAAACAGGAATACATCATCGCCCTAGCGTTATCCCGGTTGCATCCTAGACTGACACGCCTTGGAGCCCGAGGTCCGCTTACTGGTCTAACCAGATATGACAGAATATTAACTTTTCCACAGACCAACTGCTGTCTGACCTCCATGGTATATGGATAACCCATAGTTTAGACCAGTAAGATCTTCATGACAGCCGGGACCGACGGTTTAACGTGCTCTCCGAGGCACGGGGCAAGCGATAATTAACAATTTAACATACACTTAACTTCGAAAAGTCATGTCAAACAAGAAATATCGCATTGTTATTCTTAAGAAACACTGACCCTGCTGAAAGATTAAAAAAATGTGTTTGTTTAACTTATCCGTGCATTCTAATAAAAACAGCATAATTATTTCTTGCATCAGATTCTCTTCACAACTGAGTTCTATTGTGAAAAACAAAAAGACAAAAAGACAACACAAGAAAAAACAGAAAATCAAAAATCTTTTTTCCGTTAACTCCAAAACGTTGACAGGAAGAACGCAAAGACGCATCAATAAACACGAATTGCTCTCATTTGTTTAATAAATACTCCAAAGTGAATTTCCAAATCGTCTTTGTTTTAGCTGAGACTAATTATAGATACGACTAATTGCTCAGAGTGTTGCGCATTGTAAATGTATAATGTACCGTTAGGTATAATGTACCCAACTATAAATACCGGTTATGGTTAATAACGGTTATAACTATAACCAACCACATGACAAAAAGGGTAACGGCTTATAACGCTATACATTCACAACATGTTACAAAGAGGATGGCGTTCTGCAGATTTTTTTGCGTCAAAGCTTTAATGAAATGGTATGTAATTTGGTTGGTTGATGGTTTTATTTTAATAATTATGTATGTTAAAATGCCAAAAGAAATATCTTAATACAGATTTGAGACTTGGAATAATTTTTATAAGTAATATATGTGGCGCTCATTTTTTTAATTTTATCCCTCGTATTATAAATGGGAGTGTGTAGCCCTGTTTTTCTTACACGGATGAACCCTGACTTTTTTACATGTATTGGATCCACAGCCGTTATTTTGTGTAAAGAAATTCATGAGCAACTCACTATAAATATTTAGTAAATGACATAATTTTTGTCCTATTGAGTGCCCTACGCGTAAACCAATGATTAAATTAACTACAAATTAAACTATGAACTCTGTTATTCGTAATAAAACGATTCAGGTTAACAGTTTTACCGTTACTCGTTGACCTGTATTTTAATAACAGGTAGCTTACCGGTATTCACCTCGGCAACTTTACTGTTACCGATTCTAAATTATGTGATTGCTTAGTGAAAAAAACATAAGGCAAATCAACTTATAAACTAGTATCCTACATTACGAAATTCATTTAAATATCAAATTTTATTTCCAACCAGAATATTACCGAACACTTTTCCAAACACTCGACTCAACCTTAAATAATTGCTATTAATTAAACGGCTTATTTTTATATTTATCTTGTTTTTGGGATCCGTGAGTAAGGAAACGGACCCTCGTTTCATTGCTAAACAACCCAGAGGATCCTTAATTCTGCCGCGTCGGTCCGTAATTGCAGAGTATTATCTACACATTTCTTGTCCGTTTTCCCTTCGTGTCACTGCTTCGAACAACGTGAATTTCAAATCTTGAATAATTTGAGTGTCAGACAAAATTATAATTGAATCTTGCTGAAGGATTTTTTCTTTTTTTGCTGTGTACCTTTACCAAAAGGGTGGAAAAGGGTACACTGACCCTATCATCATTTTGGGCACAAATGGTGAGTGAAATTTCAACGTCATAATTTTTCACATTTTTTAGTATTATCTCTCAAAAGATATTTCGTTACACAGTGGTCTGAATTCTGATGCTTTTATCACTAAACCAAAATTACTCTTATGTTGTCTTTTACTTACAAATTATACGAGAAATATTATGGCAATGTATTTTAAAACTGTTAGACCAAATTGCAGGTGATTGCGGCGAGTGTTAGTGGACACGTTTCAAAGGTAAAGCTACGTAGTAAATTAAGTACTAGTGAAACTAAAGCTGACAGAGCTTAGTTTTTCCCATCTCTTTCTAGTTCTTTCAAAGAGAATTAGATGCCAATAGCCCAGATTTTTTTTCGTCGCACACAATCTTCTCGTAGAATTTATAGACGTGAAGTTTGAGGATTTAATTTTCAACTTAAGTATTTGGAAAAGTACTCGCAAGTACGCGTCCTTTAGAATTTCGTGAAATTAATTATCTCAAAAAATTATATTACATTATATTTTTTACTTGGTACAGGCTCTTCCTATAACGTCTAGAATGTTTCTATATTTATTGTTATTCAAAACTTATTTACAAAAAGAAACTGGTTTTATTATTGCAATGTTGACATAAATTGAGAAAACTCGCCAATAACAGTTTGTAGGCAAACTCTTTTATATACTTTGTTCTCCTTTCATGCTTAAAGAATTTCAATTAATTATATTCCATAATTGCCGTTATACTACAGAACCACTATATCGCACTGAAAGTTCACACGTCTCTTTTTAATGGTTAATTAAAACGTTATTTAATTTAGTAGATTTTATAACTTAATTTAAATGAGATGGAGAATTTTATTAAGAATACAATAAATTATGTACTAAAATAAATAACTATGATTATGTTATTTAAAAACAGTAGACGGTTTAGTTTTATGTAATTAAAGAGGAAAGATTTGCTAAAAGAGGGAAGCACTAACTTGTTGAAAATGAATAAGAGCCTGCTTTGCTAACTTGCTTGTTTTTAATATTTTTTAAGATGCTTGGACTACCACTGGTTGTGGCACTGTACTTCGTATTACTAGTTGTTACATATTTTTGAACCATACATTTATTCTTTATACAATATACTGACTTTTTCGAACCCCGATACTACTTCCATAAATCGATGACACACAGCTATTTGACATGCACTATGTAGCAATACCTATATGTCAAATACTCGCAGATGTTACCGAACAGTTTGTGGATAGTACCAATAAAAACAAAATGTACATACCTCTCTTGGCATCCTTTTGTAATAGAGAACATCACAAAACGGTACTTGTCACTTTGTAGGAGAAATTTTCTACTTCCTACAGACGTACGTGACGATAGGGAGCGGTACATCAATTGGTTGAAAAAGTATTTAAATACATCCACTATATTATTTATATCATAGGAGTTATCCTAAACATTGATTGTACCTCTAAAGTAATTTCATATTTTCAGATTAAGGCCTAAGACTCTTCAAATATGAAATAAATCATGCTTGAATCAAAACCAGCAATTGTAAAAAAATACTTTATTTCACAGTCATAGTTTATTTCAAGGTCATTAGGTATGTAAACTAAGTTTCTATAGCTTGTTTCTAAGAGAAAATACGTTTAATAGCGTAATTAATATCTAGCTTACACTCACTTGCTAACTCGATTGCTTTGGTTGAAGTTGAGGAACAACGTCTACACTTGACTTTGATTGCTAATGCTTCATGGTGTTTTAGATAGAATATAATATTTTGGACCTGTAAAGCCGGTTTTACTACCAATATCAATTCTATAATATTTATAAAGATGATTAATATACAATAATGAACTAATTTTTTGAAGATAATTATTTGCTACTACATTAATACTACAACTAAACTATTATACACCTGTAGCGACCAACTACATAACACGACAACATTGACAAGCGCCATCTACCCAATGACGACGAAACTACTACAGCACTACTCCACCTAACGACGCGGAAAATATTCAAACGATCCTGAACCGCGATAGCAACTTTCGCGCGCTACGATGCATATATACAACTTCCAAAGAATGTCCGTTGGCCTGCAGGCCACCAAACACGACCACCCAGCTTGGTTAGAGGCTCCACCCTCTAGTTGGAGGAACACACACCTTTATCCTCCACATTGGTGACCCCGACGTGATCTGAAGCAACCTTCACCGGTCAGATAACCAGCAGCCACCCGACGTGATCTGAAGCAACCTTCACCGGTCAGATTACCAGCAGCCTCCCGACGTGATCTGAAGAAGCCCTCACCGGTCAGATCCGCAACAGCAGCATTGTCGTCATCTCCACCTCGCCTCAGTCCGCACTTCACCTGATGGTCAGCAATCAAATCGCCGCCAGCCAGCATCTTCGGCCAGGTTCCAACCGTAGGTCATGCAGACTTGCATGCCTGGTCTTCCCTGCACCTCTCCAGCGCCAAGGCACGCCTTACTGCACACATAATCCTCGTAAGCAGCACATAATGCTCCCGTCCACGCAGCAGTGCCACTACGCAACCACTTCGCAGCACTACGCAGCCACTACGCAGCCACGACGCAGCCACTACGCAGCAACTCCCCGACTCACTGTGGGACACTCACTGCTCATCGCTCACTGCTCATCGCCTACTGCTCATCACCGACTGCACATCACCCTCGCAACCTCTCCCCGACTCACCGCGGGACTTGCGAAGCACACTGCAACAAGTGACTACAGACTCTCCACTGGCACGCTCCTCAGAAGCTGACCGATCAACTTCAAGAACGACCTCCGGTCTTGGGGAGGAGTGATGTAGCGACCAACTTCATAACATGACAACATTGACAAGCGCCATCTACCCGATGATGACGAAACCACTACAGCACTACTCCACCTAACGACGCGAGAAATATTCAAACGATCCCGAACCGCGATAGCAACTTTCGCGCGCTACGACGCATATATACAACTTCCAAAGAATGTCCGTTGGCCTGCAAGCCACCAAGCACGACCACCCAGCTTGGTTAGAGGCTCCTCCCTCTAGTTGGATGAACGCGACACCTTTATCCTCCACACACCTAAGCCGGTACATTTTGTTTTCAAATACAAGTTCTCTTTGTTAAAACAAGGATATCAACACCGAACAGGAAACGTCAGCAATTCCAGTTTGGTCTGTAAGGATACTCATGGATATACCTTTTCTTCGAAAATTACTTCGAATAAGAATCGGAGTAATAACCTTTGAAAACTACACCCCAGTAAAATAAATTCCAAGTATAAGATGCTGCTATATTCATTGCAATAGTTCTCGCCTTTATTGAGTAGTAACAATAAATTGCATCTAAAGGCTTTTGTAATGGCCTAACATTAACAACTACGCTAGTTTACCGTCATCGTCATCATCATGCCCACTGCTGGACATAGGCCTCTCCCAAGGTTCTCCACACAGACCGATCTTGAGCCGCCCACATCCAACCGCTTACCTTAACAACATAAAAATCAGCCTTTGTTTTGGATTTAAGTTCTCTTTTTCATCAACATTTCAAACAACTTGTGTAATTTTTATTTAATCTTTGCTCAGGCTTGCAAAATATTATTTTCTCAATTTAGTTTCTTAGTGCGTTACACAAACGGCTTAATATATTTTATTATTGTTGAGGCATACGATTGGATTCATAGAAATTTAAACATATTACGTAGTGCGATTTACATTTCACGTAACCATTTTCAGCCCTATCTATATATATAAAATCCTTGCGTTACTGACTGACTGACAGACAAGCTACAGCCGAAACTACTAGGTGCAAGAAGCTGAAATTTAGCATGTATGTTCCTTGGGGACCGTAGGGGTGCACTAAGACGGGATTTCCTAAAATTCCCACGGGATCGGGAAATACGGGAAATTCGAAAATATATGCGTGTAAAGCCGCTAGCGTGGACTAGTTTCATATAATTTTAGTAAATTTCAATTTTTTACTCATTGAATGCATAGTATCGTACCGTAGAAATGCCACATAATTATCATTTATAATCTGTTATTAAAGTATTCCTTGTGAAATCGTTAAAAATACAGAATTACCATGTACCATGTGTTTTATGTTGAGTATCTTGGATCCTAATTTACAATGTGTACCACTGACTTTTTGGGCTGTGTGTCAAATTACTTACGAGGAATTGCCTGACGAAGGCATACTTATAGTTTTGGTTCAGAACTAACAATTATAAAAAATTGGAACAGCAAAACAAATAAGTGTTGTCGTAAAAAAGAATAATAAATTTATATTGTATCGATTACTATTTATCAAAAGTATCTTACCTTAGCTATGAAATTAGTTGAATATCGTTCACCACCATCCCCATGTGCAGAATCCAATTCAACTTCAATAAACGCGTATATAATTGTTTGCGTTTAACTCAAACGTTACCGTTATAGTTCTTACGTAGATTTTATGACGCAGACGTTGTAAACACCGAGCAAATTTGGTTTTGTGTTACAGACTAGAAAGTTTTGGTTAATGTTCAACGAATACCTACGTATAATGTGTGATTTGGTAATGATATACATAGCCCAATTTCAAAGATATTGTTGACTTAGAATGTAATTAGTATTAGATAGTAATGGGGTCGTCAATGTAGGACACAGTAAAGTTTTCCAGACAAACCTGGATAAAATAATGATTCAACATTACAAACATAGTATTACCATGAAAAAGTCTTACGATTTTACCTAACGGAAAAGCTCCTTCAAAATTTGTAAAGGGCCTGGAAATGTGCTTAACTAGCTTTCATAGCCTAACACCTTTAACATTCGAAATGTAAGGGTAATCAGTTAATACTGCCTACAATTCTAAAAATAAAGACTTGAGGTATTACCAGTGGAAGCTTTACATATCGTACTGATGTGTGAACCTCTAATTCTTTAAAATGAGCAATGCTTGTACATACCTGTATACAATCTAAACGGAAACGGTTCTAACGATTTTCATGAAATTTAGTTTGCAAAGGAGCGATAAATCGATCAGGTTAGGATTCTTTTTTAAAAACACGATTTACCAAAAAGAAAATCCCGAAAATCTCGGCTATCCAGGTAAGCGATGACAGTGGCTATGTGGATAATTCAGCGAGTTTTGTGATAAATGTAGCATTTAGCATTTTTGTACATATTATATTTTTATTGAAGTTTATATAAAAACGACTAAAAGCACTTTGAGTATCGTTCGTCATCAGTCGGTTTTGACAAAAATTTACTAATGCTTTTTACTATTGCTGTACTTAGAGAGAGATATATGATTCGTGACACATACTAGTATTCTTTACTGGCTTACTGCCTCGCAAGTCACTGACGTCAAAGTGAGTTAGTTTACCCACTCATTACTTGAAAATATAAGTCTTTTACATACCTATACCTATATAGAGATTTGCTTGGTATCTGTCCCTGACGGCCATAAACTTTGTAGCCAGTCAGACGCACTGATTGGACAAAGGCTTGGTGCCTGACCAATCTTCTATGCGTTGGTCTTTGAGACTCTCGAGTAGAGTGCCCTTTAGAATAATTGTGCGCTCAACGTTTGTGAATTGTTTTGTGAAACAAAAATGTTACAGAGATTTCACTTAGGGCCTATGCAAACCACGTTTTTTAAACGCGCCGTCGACGCGCGTTTGTAGCGATACAGACGCGATACGCACGCAAGTCGGACGCAGCCTGTAGACCTTTGCACACCTGTATAAATTCAAACGCGCGTGTGTAGCGATACAGACGCTCACAGATTATAGAACAAGAATCAGATGGAGCGTGCGGAACAGTTGCGTGTGGCTACTAAAGCAAATACAAATTGAAAAGCGAATACAAATCCGGCTCAGTGCGAAACGAAGCATCGTACAGTTCACGCGCCCCGATCAACTCAACTTTTAAATTCATAAAATGCCGTCATGCGTTTTATACATTGTAAAAGTTGTTTCCAAAAGCAAAAACAGAAAGATAGAATATCTTTTCACAGTTATCTATGGATTATTTGACTGTTTCATAATTTTATTTCGATAAAATTCGTATTTCTGCAAAAAATGTGTAAGTGTTGCCAGTTAACGTCGACGCCGTTTTCCCTGTATTATGAAAAATGCATTTGTCAATTGATTTATGTAATATGTAATAAGAATTGTCATATTAATGGCAATTATAAAAGCATATTTTAGATATATCTTTATTAGCAAATATTGTTATAGGCTTTCCAATATGTATACATTGTTTTGGGTTCGATCCCTATACGATCAAAATATTCATGTACTTAATGTGTAGAAACAGAAATAATTGATTGCAGGCATTCATTTTTTTTAATAGCTTACGTTGTCCCACTCCTGGGCAAAGGCTTCCCCCAAATCTTTCTAGGTATGCTTGTCGCACGTAATCTCAAGCCAGCTCTTGTGGTAGGCGTCTAGGTCATTTCGCCACCTGTTTCGTGGCCGGCCTCGGCGACGTCTTCTATCCTCTGGTACCCACAGTGTAGATACTCTTGCCCAACGAGCCTCCTACATACGGCTGACGCTGCTCGCCCAGTTCCATTTGAGACTGGCAGCCTTTTTTCCCACGTCTTTGATGCCTTTTCGAGAACGCAGCTCCGTGTTCCGTAACCTGTCTTTAAGTTTAAGATCCAGGATGCAGCGCTCTATGGCTCTTTGGCAGACCCCTAGGCATGACCTGTGAAGCTGGGTAGGTGACCAGGTTTGAGAACCGTACGTTGGAATGGTCAGAATAAACAATCATATCCATGAGTTTGCGCTTCTAATATTTAATTTTTTTTAATAGTAAAATTAGTGTTGTCTACAAATCATAATATTTATACTTTATTGTGTACTTGACAAAATTTCGCCGGTTTATGAATACCTTTACAAGGGTGACATAATATTATACGTAATGGAATCTATTACACTTATACCGTAAATTATTCAAGACCGCAAACTAATGTCAGTATATAACTTCCATAAAAAAACATAACAAAACTATGCTCAAGGATCTTCACAAGAGGACTTTTTTAAGTACTAAATTGCGATTAAAATGAAGTAAACGGAATAACAGTCCGTATGGTGACGGATTAAGAATACGGAATGTCACCACCCCATATCATCCCATGGGTGTCGTAAGAGCCGACGGAGGGAGCATATTATGCAGAGAACACCACTGTAAGAGAAGGAAAACTTGATACAAACCCTACACCAGCCCGTTTGGCCAGCGTGGTATAGTAGACCAAATCCTCCTTTCAAAGGAGAGTCTTAGTCCAGCAGTGGACTGTTAAAGGCTAATGATGATGAGTGGGAGATTATTCATAATCTGGCAACTTTACACGCACATAGACGCTCGGGTCCGTACAGTGCAGTCGCCAAATGTCACGCACACATAGCTTTCAACGTGCCTCACTTTGATGAATGCGCTCCATCTGCCTTTTGTTCTAATAATCTGAGCAAACGCTATACTAACGCGCCGGTGCGGCGCGTTTGTATATCTCTCTGTAGGATAAAAGCGCACTGTCGTGTGTGTGTGTGGCGCGTTTAAAAAACGTGGTTTGCATAGGCCCTTAGACTCACAAATAATACAATACAATTTGTTTTTCTTAATTCACAGACGTGCCAGCGAAATTCGAATAGGTAGAGCTTAATTCTATTAAAACCAGACAGAGGCTTTTGATGCTCTGTGTCCACGACAGAGCTCTACTCTATGACATAGTCACTTACTCTTGATTAATAAAAAAATCTGTGCAACAAATATAACTATACTATACGTTATTCGCCTTGAGTGTCATACAATAATTATCGCGTTGTTATTCCTACGAAACACTAAAAAATATATGTTTAACTTATCCATGTATTCTATTAAACACTGCATATTTTCCTTATATCAGATTCTCTTCAGAACTAAGCTCTATTCAATCAAACAAAATCAAACATCTCTTTTCCGTTAACTCCGAAACGGTGACAGGAATAACGCAAAGACGGATCAATAAACACGAATTGCTCTCATTTGTTTAATAAATACTCCAAAGCGAGCTTCGAAATCGTCTTTGTTTTGCCTAAGACTAATAATTTTAGCAACGACTAATTAAAATATTGCTCAGAGTGTTGCGCTTTGTCTAATATACCGTTTCGTAATACATACATACTTAGACTCACGAATGTTTCCCGGAGGGGTAGGCAGAGACTACGGAACCCCATTTGCAACCATCCTGACATAATATCTCTCTTGCTTCATTCAATCCCATAAAATTTCTTACGTAATACCTACCTATAAATATCGGTTACGGTTAATAACGTTTTATAACGGTTATACTTTTATCCAACCACATGTCAAAAACAGTAACGGTTAAAAACGTAATTCAAAAATATATAAAATAGGATGGCGGTTTGCAGATTTTTTTGCCTCAATGCTATAATGAAATGTAATTGGTTTGGTTGATGGTTTTGTTTTAACATGTATGTCAGAATGGCAAAAAAAACATATTTGAATACTGCTTTGCTTGAGGCTAGGGGTAATTTTTTATGAGTAATATATGTGGCGCGCATATTATATCCCTCATATTATAAATGGGAGTGTTTAACCCTGATTTTTTTTAATTATATAAAGTGTTTGGCTCTCGGTGGTTATTTTGGATAGAGAAAGGACAATGGCAGAATTTGGGCTGGGTTTGTCGTGGCGATCTCAAATTTCATATGAACAAAGCAAATTGTTATTTTTTTTCTACGATTTTTAATATTTTCACTTTGTCTCGTTAAAGCCGGAGTATTTTATGATGATAAAAAGCATTCCAATTGATTACGAACTAGGTATAGGTATCGCCAAATTTCTTGTTCCCTCTGAAGTTGCTGCGTAGAGCTGCGCAGTAATCGAAAATTAGGTGTCAGCGGGACGGGGGCGGGTAGCGGGAGTTGACTTCACGCTTCGTAGCGTGACGCATTCGGCTATGATTGGTTGCATTCGGATAATATTATGTTCTATTGCATTTGAAATTTGAATTTGTGTTCGAATCTTCCATAAAGTACAGTCACTAAGAAATGCGCCACGCAACTTTCATTTATCTATTTGATATAAATATTATGTTGTGTTTTTATTCGCTTGTTGTAGTTTTAGTTACATTTGTTGATTGTTATTTTATACTTACCTATATACTCTTATAGGTCTGCGATATTCACTTACTATTTTGTTTAATTGTTTGGCATCCACCAAGAAAATTCTCTCCTCTACCGTGAATCGATAAGAAAAATGGGGATGAACGTACATAGATAATATATGTTTACAGTTTTCAACATCTTTTCATCATCAGTTTTTGCCTAAATATTAGACCTTGGTTCATTACTTTCTTGTCGCAATAAACTAAAAGTTAATTTATTTGTCATGATAACAAAGATAATATTTTTGTTATCATGACATAAATAAAATCTTTGTTAATAATGTTTTTTTCTAATCATAATAAGTATCTTTGTTATCCTTATCATATATTTCAGTATACATATTATGTATATTGGAATATATTTTTTTGTAAAGATTTTCTGTTTGACTGTACCTGCGCAAACACCTGCATGGTTCAACTTCAGAGAGCACTAGAAGTTTGGCGAAAACTATACCTACCTACCTACCACGTCGCGGCGTGTAACTATCGTTATTTTGGAAACAAATGGTGACTGAAATTTCTGTCACCATTTTTACAAAAAAAACCGGAGTATTATCTTTCAAAAGATATTTCGGTACACAGTGGTCCGAAATCTGATGTTGTACTAACTAAATCAGGATAACTCTCATGTTGTCTTTTACTAACGAAGTTTACAAGAAATATCATGGCAATATGTTTTAAAACAGTCAGACCAAATTTTAGGTGTTTGCGGCGAGTGTTAGTGGACACGTTTCAACTTGTCAGTAATGTTTCTATATTTATTGTTATTCAAAACTTATTTACAAAAACAAACTTGTTTTACAATTGCAATGTTGATCTAAACTGAAAAAACTCGGCAATAACTGTAAGTAAGTTTGTCTGTGTGGTAACGGATTAAAAATACGCATTGTCACCACCCCATATCATCCCATGGATGTCGTAAGAGCCGACAGAGGGACCATACTATGCAGAGAACTGCTGTTCTCTCTGTAAGAGAAGGAAAACTTAAAACAAACCCTATACCAGCCCGTTTGGCCAGTGTGGTATAATAGGCCGAAGTCAATCTCATTTAAATTACGTTATAAAATATACTAAATTGAATAAGGTTTCTCGTCTTTAATATACATTTTGTGAATAAAATTGCTTTATAGGTACAAGTTTCGCCAATATACGAAACATCTTACTATTTCCAAATCAAATCTATTCTCAAAACCGAATACTTATTCGCATAATAAGCTGCTTACTAAGTCAATTGTCAAAGGAATTGATAAATTCACTACAGCATACAATTTCCTTTGATTTTATTTCATTGTATTTCAAAAGGATACTCACATTTTCATAAGTACTGTCTGTGAACGTATGTATGTCAATAGTATGATTCTCGACAAGCTAAAATTATTGTGCTATAAATCGAAGGAGTCTCATCATGGTTATATTATAATCTTATTTCTATTTCTTGCTACTTCAGGCTTGATGCGTGAGAAAATCATATACCTAAAGAATCACTTTTTTGTCCTTTTAATTACCTGTAAAAAAGCAAAAGAAGTAACCATTGTCTTTAAACTGATACAAAACATGAAGTCCCCTGTTTGCATGTATCCATTTATTTAACTATTTTATTTTTAATCTATTTGAGATTAATATTAATTACCATCTATAGATATCGCGTCCCGATTTTTTACTATCTCACACAACTCTATTATCAATCATTTATTCAGTAAAAAAAATCAAAGCCTTTTGATTTTCAAACGAAGCGCAATCCCATCGGGATTAACGAGATATTTTGCAAACACAAAAAGATAAAATATTTAAAATGTACTTCTCTACTTAGATATTACCCGCATCATCTTAACACTCTAATGCAGGGCCTAGGTGTAAAAGAATACTTTTCATCCTGCAAAGATTTACTTAAACTGAACTTTATCAACTATACATAGAGAACATTTTTATTAAAATACATGTTATCATTTATTGATAGTATGTAAAGTAAATATTTCGTATAAATATTTTCTTTGAAAGGCTTTCAGTGTGAATGCATATTGTAAAATGTGAACAGCATTACTAGATAGGTACATTGGTATTGCGAATGGACTCTCGCAGAGAATAAGTAGGTAAATATTATTTTACAAATAATAAATAGTTTATGTGTCATGAGAAAAAGTGGGGCTTCGACAATTAACCTACCGCGCTTGTCTAATTCGGGTTGGTAGGTTCGTAGTGAACCGCCTAACTGGCTTCATGAGTGCCATCTTTGACGCGTACTCTGAGTCAACATCCTACACTAATGCCGACTGTTCCATCCAGGAGGGAGAAGGTAGGGACTTATGGAAGAAGAGTGCGGAGGCCTTTGCCTTGGAGTGGGACTTTACAGGCTCATAAAAAAAAATTACAAAACACATTTGTTACTAGGAGCATGCGAAAAAAATAAAAAATGTACATAAGATTTTATTCAACTCGCTGTAGACAAAATTAGGTGAGGTGAGTTTTCTTCATAGTTATAGATTTTTGTCTGGTTGCTCGTAGAATAAAATTACATTTGACGAACTATGTAATTACTATGAGAGTTTTTACAATGAGAGTTTCTTCACTGGATCTTTTGTAGCATCTATAAACCTATTCGAAACAAATTGAATTATTTCTAGGCTTAATATCGTAACGCGATATAGCACCGGCCGTGCATATTTCTGACATTGAAATAGTCTGAATACGAAATCTTAATATATAAAATCCTTGCGTTACTGACTGACTGACTGACACGCTACAGCCGAAACTATTGGGCGCAGGAAGCTGAAATTTGGCATGTTTGTTCCTTGGGGACCGTAGGGGTGCACTAAGAAGGGATTTCCCGAAATTCCCACGGGATCGGCCAAAACGGGTAAATTTAAAAAAAATGCAGGCGTAGCTGCTGGCGTCTTCTAGTTAGAAATAAATTCCAGTTCACGAATATCGGATTTCGAGTGTGTATGCGGCCCTGTTAAATATCCGTATTTATTTTTAACAAGGAAGGTACATATTATGGCGATTCAATTTCACAAGTACCAGGAATTTTTTTGAAATAAATGTCTTGTTAAATATTCCTAAGGTAAATTTATACCTTTTTAACAAGCCAGGTTCAACATGCGACCGTATGACAAGTTCGCCTCTCCAAAACCATCTAGATAGTTCGTAGTATTACTGTTCTACCAGCTACGTAACAGGAAATCCATATACATATTTCGTTTACGTACACACAATAATAAGTCAAGCTTAACAGTTTCAGTAGGATTTTAATACTTATTTTCTTCGCCATAAGAGTGATACAAAGGTCAAAGTGTTTTCCTTGACCTCTTGCTGTATATACATATTTGAGGTGTTTCATTATGTACGTGCGATCTATGTGAGCACACTGGTATTTAGCAAAATATAATCATAAGATAGTAGTAGACTTAAAACAATTTAGTTTTAATGTGATCCTTATTAAAAATATGTATGCCTCAAAGCAAACTTACTATGACAAAGTATAAGTAGATAAATAAAGAACTAACTAGAGTCTTTTGCCGGCAGGTTTCCTGAACCCCCGATCAGACGACTACCCCCGATCACCAGCGAACTACGGTCTAATGGACCAAATAGCAGCGCTACACTGGATCAAGGAAAACGAACTTGATGCTGATGGGACATAGCACTAGCGCCGCGTGAGTGCATTTCTTTTTGACGTCACTGGCTGTGCCGGAAGGTAAGTTATAGTAACTATAAGTCCTCTAGAACGCATTTCGGCCATGGCGGCCAGTCTCATAAGACACTAGCCAAATGGGGACATATTATAGCGCACAAGTGTGAGCGCAAACACAAGTGCACTCTCTATTCCCTCACTCTCATAGTCCGATTCGATCCGCCACGACCGGAGAGAGATTAGGTGCAGGACCAACGGCCTAAAAGATGCTTTCCTAGGTACGAGGGTGTACACCGCTTATTCTCTGACTCTGAAATTCTTTTGGATATTTCTTTGAATTTTTTTTTATACACTCACACCTGTATCCCCGAAGGGGTAGGCGGATGGGTAATATTACACCCACATTTCGCCATGAATTTTTAGGTCCCACGTAATAGGGGGCGAGCCTAATGCCGTTACCGGGCACATCACCAGACTCCGTGCTGCCACTGAGAATTCGGAAAAACCCAGTAACACTTTTGCCCGACCCGGGAATCGACCCTGGGACCTCCGATCAGCAGTCGCATTCGCTATCCACTGGACCACGGATGCAGTCTTTTGGATAATTCTCAACAGAAAAATCCAATATCACTTTTTGTTGACTCAGAAATCTTACACTATTGAAGGACCACAGAGGCAGTTATAGTAATAAGCTAGTAGCTACAGTTCTTAAGGAAGTTTTATTTGTTCATGATCAGTTCGAGAGACGTTTTAGACCATTGTCGATATCGACCACCGATTTTTGATTTGATTTGATTTGTCTTGAGTAAATTCAATTCGCCTCAAAGTAAATTTGATTAATTGATTTAAGGTAGGGAAATAAAAAGTCGATGTGATTTATTGATAACATTAATTAAAAAAGTACATTTTATTCTTCTCATTTCATTCAAAGGAAACCTAAAACAGTACGTTAATATAAAAACTGTAAAACCCACCGTATCGCTGGCAATACCCCTGGGGTATGGTGGGTCTTATAAAGCTTAACCGTACTCCTGGCTGAAATGCTCGTAGTGTTGTACCAACGTGCTACGTGGACATTAAACTGAACAGTGTTATCTCTCGTATGATAATAGGTTGAAAATCGCATGCACCTGTTTTTTGCAATCACTATCGATAGCTGATCACTTTCTGTAAGTCATTTGTTTTGTAGACGTTCATTTGTTTTACACCTTAAACAAATGAACGTCTACAAAACATATTCATTCGGATATATGAGCGCAATGTCGTGACACTACGGATCATTCCCAGTAGTTCTATTGAATACCCTTGTAAAAACATACATAGAACTAGACTGGGACATTTCTTATTACTTATCCCATTAGTTCTATTCTCCTCATCAAGTTGTGCTAATAGAATTAGGACAGTTCTATCATAGATCTGTTCAATAGAGCTACTGGGAATGATCCCACAAAATAGTAGAACTTGAAATTAACGAATTGAAATTAATAAACTTATTACACAACAATATTATCTGGGAGTACGGTTAAGCTTTAAAAGACCAACCATACCCCCAGGGGTACTGCCAGGGGTACGGTGGGTCGGCAGCGAAAACTGTGCAGTACAACCTGCTTAGTTATTTAATACCAACGATATTATAACAAAAAGACGTAGATATCGCACTAACGCGCCCAAAGTGTTGCAGACAAATTAAGACAATTGTCGTGATTTGATTTAGTCGGCTAACAGCAGCGAGCGAAGCGGTGTGTCTGTGGCGTGACAATAATAATATTCAAAATGCCAAGTTGTGTGTTAAGAAAGTGTAAAAACTATGGTTCCAAGATATATATAGTATAATTACATATTTAAAATAATATCATATTTTGTATTTTGTCATGATTTTATTTCGCTTTACAAATACATTTCGCATGGTGATTCGAAAAGGATAGAGAATATGATGGCAACCGCAGCGCGACAAGGACAAATAGCGTGCGTCATAGATTAATTAACCAGAAGCGGAATCGTAGGCACAATACAAAGCGTTCGTTAGCCCTTGAGTGCGCACCGTGTTTTCTTGTTAGTTAGTGAGCGTCTTTCAAATCAAATCAAATCTTTATTGCTCAACATAGTATACAGGTACATTACAAGTTGTTAGGTGAATGAGTAGTTAAACTATGTTTACCAACGTAGGCATGCAACGTTAAAAATAAACCGATTTTAGGCTTCACAATAAACTAACAATAATAATTATTATTATGAATGTAATAAGTTCTGGCTTTCAACGTTTTATAATAAAGATGTTGTAGAATGAGATTAATAATAGCGGGCTATTAGACATTATTGTTATTATTGTAAATAAAATTTATATTTAAGTAATGTACCTAGTTTATCTAGGTACATTACTTACTTACATACACTTCCTCATTGTGTTTAATTATTTTCTAGATTTCCAAGCGATGATTTTACTAAAAATAAATGGGTCAGCATAGTTCAGGCGGAAAGAAGCGAATATGACTGGATGCCTACAAAAAGTAGTACAATTTGTTCCGCACATTTTAAACAAGAAGATAAATATACTACTTCGAAAGGATACCTGCGTCTAAAAAAAAACAGCAGTACCTGTGATAGACTCGGTAATTTTTATTACATATAAAAATTACGATGTTTCATTATTAAAAAAGAATATTAAAAAATAAAGAGGGTTGTATGTGCTTGTAGAGAGTTGTTGCAGTCTCAAACTTATGTAAGGTTATAGTTGTAAGATAATTAAAAACAAATTGTAATTCTATAATAAGTTATTTATATTGAATAAAAATACTATTGCATTAACATGTATTTATAAAACAATTCTGACACTTCAAGTAATCGATTCCTACGACATCCATTAAACGATTTATTTAAGGTAATTTAATAAAATGTTATGGCAACACTGTCGGAGGAAGCGATGGTTGGAGTGGGGTAGAGTTAACGTGGAAAAAGAAAGATGTGGTATTGGGGCAGTTGACCGCAGGTCGCCAATAGAGAAACAAGTGACAAGTGATATTTTTACGGTGGTGTAAAGTTGGTTCTTGTACAAGTGTGTGAGATAATATATCGAAGTGTAATTACCTAACGTGCTGGAGTTTTATTTATTGTATAGTCTGAGGGACTATACTGTGGATCCTTTTTCTACACTTAGTTTTCTCAATCGTTAATTAAAATAATCGTTCTTGTATAATTACTGTAACAATTAAGAGAATTTATTCTTTTTCAGGACAATTATGATGTTCCAAAATCTGGTTCACCCACGAGTCTAGACCAAGTTAATATCTCAGACATGGATTCTGTGTTCGACACCCCAAGAAAAGCAACGCTTAAGACGCGAGTCGTACGCGATAGGTACATTGATATGCGAATGGACTCTCGCAGAGAATAAGTAGGTAAATATTATTTTACAAATAATAAATAGTTTATGTGTCATGAGAAAAAGTGGGGCTTCGACAATTAACCTACCGCGCTTGTCTAATGCGGGTTGGTAGGTTCGTAGTGAACCGCCTAACTGGCTTCATGAGTGCCATCTTTGACGTGCACTCTGAGTCGACATCCTACACTAATGCCGACTGTTCCATCTAGGAGGGAGAAGGTAGGGACTTGTGGAAGAAGAGTGCGGAGGCCTTTGCCTTGCAGTGGGACGTTACAGGCTCATAAAAAAACATTACATAAACACATTTGTTACTAGGAGCATGCGACAAAAATAAAAAATGGACATAAGATTTTATTCAACTCGCTGTAGACAAAATTAGGTGAGGTGAGTTTTCTTCATAGTTACAGATTTTTGTCTGGTTGCTCGTAGAATAAAATTACATTTTTTACAATAAGAGTTTCTTCACTGGATCTTTTGTAGCATCGTCTACGCTTAGCTTTGCGTAATTTTCTTTATGTTCAAGCCATCAGCTAGATCCTAGGGGCGTACGTTTATGGACAATCTTAATATGTGCAATTAAAAAGTTTTATCCTGAATTACGAAGTCAGGACATGTACGCGTTAGATAAACCTATTCGAAACAAATTGAATTATTTCCAGCCTTAATATCGTAACGTGATAGAGCACCGGCCGTGCATATTTCTGACATTGAAATAAAAATCTAAAAGTCTGAATTCGAAATTAGAAATAAATTCCAGTTCACGAATATCGGATTTCGAGTGTGTATGCGGCCCTGTTAAATATCCGTATTTATTTTTAACAAGGAAGGTACATATTATGGCGATTCAATTTCACAAGTACCAGGAATTTTTTTGAAATAAATGTCTTGTTAAATATTCCTAAGGTAAATTTATACCTTTTTAACAAGCCAGGTTCAACATGCGACCGTATGACAAGTTCGCCTCTCCAAAACCATCTAGATAGTTCGTAGTATTACTGTTCTACCAGCTACGTAACAGGAAATCCATATACATATTTCGTTTACGTACACACAATAATAAGTCAAGCTTAACAGTTTCAGTAGGATTTTAATACTTATTTTCTTCGCCATAAGAGTGATACAAAGGTCAAAGTGTTTTCCTTGACCTCTTGCTGTATATACATATTTGAGGTGTTTCATTATGTACGTGCGATCTATGTGAGCACACTGGTATTTAGCAAAATATAATCATAAGATAGTAGTAGACTTAAAACAATTTAGTTTTAATGTGATCCTTATTAAAAATATGTATGCCTCAAAGCAAACTTACTATGACAAAGTATAAGTAGATAAATAAAGAACTAACTAGAGTCTTTTGCCGGCAGGTTTCCTGAACCCCCGATCAGACGACTACCCCCGATCACCAGCGAACTACGGTCTAATGGACCAAATAGCAGCGCTACACTGGATCAAGGAAAACGAACTTGATGCTGATGGGACATAGCACTAGCGCCGCGTGAGTGCATTTCTTTTTGACGTCACTGGCTGTGCCGGAAGGTAAGTTATAGTAACTATAAGTCCTCTAGAACGCATTTCGGCCATGGCGGCCAGTCTCATAAGACACTAGCCAAATGGGGACATATTATAGCGCACAAGTGTGAGCGCAAACACAAGTGCACTCTCTATTCCCTCACTCTCATAGTCCGATTCGATCCGCCACGACCGGAGAGAGATTAGGTGCAGGACCAACGGCCTAAAAGATGCTTTCCTAGGTACGAGGGTGTACACCGCTTATTCTCTGACTCTGAAATTCTTTTGGATATTTCTTTGAATTTTTTTTTATACACTCACACCTGTATCCCCGAAGGGGTAGGCGGATGGGTAATATTACACCCACATTTCGCCATGAATTTTTAGGTCCCACGTAATAGGGGGCGAGCCTAATGCCGTTACCGGGCACATCACCAGACTCCGTGCTGCCACTGAGAATTCGGAAAAACCCAGTAACACTTTTGCCCGACCCGGGAATCGACCCTGGGACCTCCGATCAGCAGTCGCATTCGCTATCCACTGGACCACGGATGCAGTCTTTTGGATAATTCTCAACAGAAAAATCCAATATCACTTTTTGTTGACTCAGAAATCTTACACTATTGAAGGACCACAGAGGCAGTTATAGTAATAAGCTAGTAGCTACAGTTCTTAAGGAAGTTTTATTTGTTCATGATCAGTTCGAGAGACGTTTTAGACCATTGTCGATATCGACCACCGATTTTTGATTTGATTTGATTTGTCTTGAGTAAATTCAATTCGCCTCAAAGTAAATTTGATTAATTGATTTAAGGTAGGGAAATAAAAAGTCGATGTGATTTATTGATAACATTAATTAAAAAAGTACATTTTATTCTTCTCATTTCATTCAAAGGAAACCTAAAACAGTACGTTAATATAAAAACTGTAAAACCCACCGTATCCCTGGCAATACCCCTGGGGTATGGTGGGTCTTATAAAGCTTAACCGTACTCCTGGCTGAAATGCTCGTAGTGTTGTACCAACGTGCTACGTGGACATTAAACTGAACAGTGTTATCTCTCGTATGATAATAGGTTGAAAATCGCATGCACCTGTTTTTTGCAATCACTATCGATAGCTGATCACTTTCTGTAAGTCATTTGTTTTGTAGACGATCATTTGTTTTACACCTTAAACAAATGAACGTCTACAAAACATATTCATTCGGATATATGAGCGCAATGTCGTGACACTACGGATCATTCCCAGTAGTTCTATTGAATACCCTTGTAAAAACATACATAGAACTAGACTGGGACATTTCTTATTACTTATCCCATTAGTTCTATTCTCCTCATCAAGTTGTGCTAATAGAATTAGGACAGTTCTATCATAGATCTGTTCAATAGAGCTACTGGGAATGATCCCACAAAATAGTAGAACTTGAAATTAACGAATTGAAATTAATAAACTTATTACACAACAATATTATCTGGGAGTACGGTTAAGCTTTAAAAGACCAACCATACCCCCAGGGGTACTGCCAGGGGTACGGTGGGTCGGCAGCGAAAACTGTGCAGTACAACCTGCTTAGTTATTTAATACCAACGATATTATAACAAAAAGACGTAGATATCGCACTAACGCGCCCAAAGTGTTGCAGACAAATTAAGACAATTGTCGTGATTTGATTTAGTCGGCTAACAGCAGCGAGCGAAGCGGTGTGTCTGTGGCGTGACAATAATAATATTCAAAATGCCAAGTTGTGTGTTAAGAAAGTGTAAAAACTATGGTTCCAAGATATATATAGTATAATTACATATTTAAAATAATATCATATTTTGTATTTTGTCATGATTTTATTTCGCTTTACAAATACATTTCGCATGGTGATTCGAAAAGGATAGAGAATATGATGGCAACCGCAGCGCGACAAGGACAAATAGCGTGCGTCATAGATTAATTAACCAGAAGCGGAATCGTAGGCACAATACAAAGCGTTCGTTAGCCCTTGAGTGCGCACCGTGTTTTCTTGTTAGTTAGTGAGCGTCTTTCAAATCAAATCAAATCTTTATTGCTCAACATAGTATACAGGTACATTACAAGTTGTTAGGTGAATGAGTAGTTAAACTATGTTTACCAACGTAGGCATGCAACGTTAAAAATAAACCGATTTTAGGCTTCACAATAAACTAACAATAATAATTATTATTATGAATGTAATAAGTTCTGGCTTTCAACGTTTTATAATAAAGATGTTGTAGAATGAGATTAATAATAGCGGGCTATTAGACATTATTGTTATTATTGTAAATAAAATTTATATTTAAGTAATGTACCTAGTTTATCTAGGTACATTACTTACTTACATACACTTCCTCATTGTGTTTAATTATTTTCTAGATTTCCAAGCGATGATTTTACTAAAAATAAATGGGTCAGCATAGTTCAGGCGGAAAGAAGCGAATATGACTGGATGCCTACAAAAAGTAGTACAATTTGTTCCGCACATTTTAAACAAGAAGATAAATATACTACTTCGAAAGGATACCTGCGTCTAAAAAAAAACAGCAGTACCTGTGATAGACTCGGTAATTTTTATTACATATAAAAATTACGATGTTTCATTATTAAAAAAGAATATTAAAAAATAAAGAGGGTTGTATGTGCTTGTAGAGAGTTGTTGCAGTCTCAAACTTATGTAAGGTTATAGTTGTAAGATAATTAAAAACAAATTGTAATTCTATAATAAGTTATTTATATTGAATAAAAATACTATTGCATTAACATGTATTTATAAAACAATTCTGACACTTCAAGTAATCGATTCCTACGACATCCATTAAACGATTTATTTAAGGTAATTTAATAAAATGTTATGGCAACACTGTCGGAGGAAGCGATGGTTGGAGTGGGGTAGAGTTAACGTGGAAAAAGAAAGATGTGGTATTGGGGCAGTTGACCGCAGGTCGCCAATAGAGAAACAAGTGACAAGTGATATTTTTACGGTGGTGTAAAGTTGGTTCTTGTACAAGTGTGTGAGATAATATATCGAAGTGTAATTACCTAACGTGCTGGAGTTTTATTTATTGTATAGTCTGAGGGACTATACTGTGGATCCTTTTTCTACACTTAGTTTTCTCAATCGTTAATTAAAATAATCGTTCTTGTATAATTACTGTAACAATTAAGAGAATTTATTCTTTTTCAGGACAATTATGATGTTCCAAAATCTGGTTCACCCACGAGTCTAGACCAAGTTAATATCTCAGACATGGATTCTGTGTTCGACACCCCAAGAAAAGCAACGCTTAAGACGCGAGTCCGTAAATTAGTTTTAGAAAAAAAAAGGTTACAGAAAATAAATAATGTCCTTAAGATTCAAAATAAGAGACTACGGAAAAAGATTACAAGTATGAACAACATATTAAAGGTTTTAAAAAAGAAAAATTATCTCACGGAACAGCAATTTTCTGAACTTAACTTAAAAGCAGAACCATTAAACTTGTTTAACAGAATACTTCAAATAAAAAAATCTAAGAAAAATTTTAGGAAGAAATACCCAGCAGCTCTTCGCAAATTTGCGTTAACTTTAAATTACTACTCCTCAGCGGCGTATAAATACGTTAGAGCCAGTCCACACGGCGCGTTGCGTCTCCGTTGCGTCGACGCAGCGCTGCCTTTGCGTCGTTTTACATACTAATAATCGTAGTGTACACACGGTGCGCTGCGTCGACGCAACGCATACACGACGGAACTCCAGCCCCCGAGACGAAGCGGGCGGGGATGTACACATTGTGACGACGGAACGGCAGCGCTCAGTTGCTTGTGAGTTGACAGAGAGGATACACGGAAGCTCATTTCGTTTTACGTTTACGTTTTTGTATTTAGTTTTATTTGCAGGGTAAAATGAATACCATTGAAGAACTTGACATAGATTACTTGATTACATTGATACAGGAAAGGGAAATTATATGGGACAAGTCAAACGTAGACTTTAAAAATAAAAATTTAAAAACAAAAGCCTGGGAAGAAATATCAAAAGTTTTATTTCCTGATTACGAGAATTTCACAGCTGAACGAAAAAACAAAGTTGGTGAGTTCACAGTACAGATATTTATGTTTTTTTATTTTTATTTAAGAGGGCTTTCAAGATTTTCTTGCACCGCCAATTCCGCGATAAGTACAAAATTAATATCTCGACACTCTAAAATTTTAAAACTAAGGGAATCTAGATTAGCGTGAGTACTATTTTATTACGTAGCTCAAAACTTACCTAGACTACGCTGAGTAGGTATAAAATATTATTTTTTTACTGATCGCGGAATTGGCGGTGCAAGAAAATCTTGAAAACCCTCTTAATACAATTATACCTTATTTAGCTGCCAAGGCAGAATTCCTCTAGTCATAAAATAGGTCGCATATTGCTGTCTTATGACATTCGGTGCTGTCTGTTCTTCATGTGCGGGTTGTATTGGGAGAAATTCATCAACACTTATAGCAAATTTATCTCTTTGTCTAAAACCATCTCGATCAGCGACAAAATTGTGTAATACACAACATGCTTTTATAATGTCAGTAGCGAAGTCATAGGACACGTCTATCGGTCTGTGAAAAATGCGCCATTTGTTAGCCATAATCCCAAAAGCGCATTCGACATATCTTCTGGCTCTGCTTAGACGGTAATTGAAAACCTTTTGTTGTAAGTCGAGATTTTGACCGCCATATGGACGCATAATATGTTTGCTCAGTCCAAAAGCTTCGTCACCCACAAATACATACGGGGTTGGTATATTGCTACCAGAGAGTGGCTGGGGTTGAGGTAGTGGTAAGTTGTTGTTAATCATTAGCTCGTACAGTTTAGAATTTTGTAATATGGTTGAATCGCATTCTTTTCCGTATGCACCGATGTCGACAAATACGAATTTGTAATTTGAATCCACAATAGCTAGCAACACAATCGAAGAAAAGGCTTTATAATTAAAAAAAAGTGAGCCACTATTTGCAGGATTACACACGCGGATGTGTTTGCCGTCGATGGCACCAACACAGTGAAGAAAATTTGCCTTTACATCAAAACCCCTCGCTATTGTTTGGAAACTTTCAGTTGTCAGTTCAGGGATGTTGTCTCGAAGAAGATTGGTCCATATAGCACGACAAACTCTTTGTATCATATATGCAATAGTAGATTTTCCCCGTTTGAATTTGAAATGTAAATCAGTTATTGAATTTCCACTTCCTAGGTATCTGAAACGAAAATAATTATTATAATATGCATTTATGAGATAGATAGATACCCGAAAAAAATACTGACATATTCAGACATCGATAGCAAATAACTTTCTCTATGTAACCAATTAATTCTGGAATCGCGAAAAAAATAACAGCTGTTGCATTTTGATTCAGTAGGTATTGATTTTTGTATGTAACAGCTGTTATATTTTCACGATTCCAGAGTTGGTCACATAGTGTTTGTTAACGATATCTGAATATGTAATTAAATTTTATCGAGTAATTCACGATGTATAAATTATTAAATCATGTTTACTATTGGTTTTGCAGGTAATGATTTAATAAAGAAATGGAGAAGTGTAAAAGATAATTACTTCAGATATTCAAAAAAAATAAAAGAAGCATCAAAATCGGGCTCGGTCGCTACGAAACTGAAGAAGTATCATTTATATAATCAACTTCTTTTTTTGAGAAAAGTGGAACAAAATGCCACCGAATCTAGCTGAGACTCGCCTAGAGAAATCAACAATGAATCTACGTCTACAAATGATGAAATTACCACAGACAACACTACGCGCTATGTTCCAGTCGCGCGCAAATGCAATGGATGGCAATGCAAATGGATGAGTTTGAAAGAGAAGGACTAAAACTTCTCAAGGAGCCGGAAAATCGCCATATGTCCTTTTTCAGAGCTTTATTGCCATCTATTCAAGAATTTTCCGACCGAGAAACTCTCCGTTTCCAAAGTAAAGTTATACAAATTATAGATGAAATGCGGTATGGACAAACATCATCATCATATGTGAGTGGCCCATCAACGTCTCACCAACCATCATATGGGTATCAAACAGCAAATTTTCAAAGTACATACATTTCTGATTATAATAATTCAATTACATCTCCAGGAACATCTCAAGCAAGTGAAGAAACTGAATACGATTTTTCTAATTTGTAATTACTGAATGATATCTCTCTTAAATAATGTCTAAACTTAAAATAATGACAATTGCTGATTATTTGTGAGTTGATTACTAATTAAAAAAACCAAAAAAAACTGTTATATTTTTATTACTTAAATATATTTATGTAGTTACCTTAAAGTAATTCCCAGCATTTCTACTGGTTCCACTGGATTCCTCATATTGGTATAGTTTTTTCGTATGTGTGGTTCTAAGGACTTCAATAAACATTCGAAGCTGGATACACTCATTCTAAAAAAATTATAAAACTTCTTTTCGTCTAATAGCAACTCCCGATATTCTACCAAAAAAAACTGTCCATCACGATTTCTTAATGAAATGAAAGGACAGATCCAGTACCGTCTTGTGATCTTGCGTCGATTTCGGCGGTGACGTAATAATAGGAGCAACGCTAGACGTCTTTTCCGATCCATGATTTGCTATAGACTGACTGCGATATTTTTTCAAAATGCTTGCCGCAACTGAGCGTCGCCGCTGCGCCGACGGAACGTTAAGACTGCGTCATAGTAACGCTGCGATGGCGCAGCGCCCGTGTGGCCGGCTATGCGTCAAAATATTTGCGTTGCGAAGACGCAACGCAACGCAACGCGCCGTGTGGACTGGCTCTTAGGCGAGTATTCCATACTGCCCTGCCTCATCCTCGCGTTTTGGCTAAATGGTACCAAAACAGTTCTATGTTGCCAGGTTTTACGAAACAAGCCTTTGAAATTTTAAAACAAAAAAGTAATTTGTCCAGAAAGCGAATTATTTGTGGCTTGATTGTAGACGAGATGGCTCTCAGGCATCAAACTCAATGGACAGGCAAAAATACAGAGGGCTTAGTAAATTATGGTTCTGGTCCTTCGGAAAACAAAAAGATTGCAACAGAAGCTTACGTTTTTATTTTAGTATGTTTAAGTGAAAATTGGAAAATTCCTGTAGCTTACTTTTTTGTCAAAGGGTTATCATCAGAGACGAGGGCTACTTTAATTATGGATTGTATAAGACATAATCACGCGGCATGTGTTGACATAGTGAGTTTGACTTTTGATGGTTGTGCAGCTAACTTGACTACTGCAACACTTTTAGGTTGTAAACTAAACGATATTGATAATTTAAAAACTACATTTAAACATCCTGTTTAAATGTAGTTTTTAAATTATCAATATCGTATTGTATACTTATTGTGGGTGCCAGGAATACTCACCTGCATTAAACAAACATAGCAGGTAACAACATGTACACTACTATCAATAAAATAGGTGCGATCACGGCTCTAGATTGAGCATTTCTGTACTTATACTTTACTGGATTTGTATCTGAATGAGCTATTTTCTTGTTTCGTTCTTTTTAGACCCCATTTGGACGTAGTCGGGTTTTAGTTTTTAAACTTAATTTTTTATTAGTCTGTGAACACGCACAATACTGCTTCTCTTTTACACTCGCTAAATGCCAATTTTTTTTATTCACTCTATTATTTGTGATACTGAATTTATTATAAATTGTAAATAAAACGTTGTAATATTATAATACTCATGAATGAGAAGTAATTCCATAACTTTTAGTCATTTTCCTATTATAGTTTGTGCAAAATCTCATTACACACGACGGCATTTTCAAATGTAAAGTACACACACGCAAGTAAAAGAGCGAGCGCTTTCGACCGCAGCGCGTACGCGACTAAAGCCAAATGATACATTTAGCCTGTTTTTAATGTGCCACTTTTGAAGTTCGCATAACTCATCTACGGTTTTTTTTACGCTGCGCTGTGGCACACGCACACACGAAAGACAATTCTAGACACGGTAGCATCCAAGAGCGACTACCGAATGAGTCTTTTGAGCTGAGAGCTAATAGACTTGGTCACTTTAATAATCCACAAATCTTTAATCATGGCATTACCGCATGATTTACGTCCTTGAAGTCACCATTATCATAATTGTGCGTAAGTCAAATTGATTTTTGTAATTACTGGGCCACGTTCGGCTCCTTTATCGGACCCTAGAGGATCCTAGTTACCAACCGCACCAAAGTGCTCGTCAAGACGTGTCATACGAGCCCAATCTCGATAGCTTTGTAATTTAATTACTGAGTTCCTATGGCCACCTTTCGAATCCATCATTAGGTCAGCTCTATATCATAATAATTTTTCATTGTCATCCAATTTACATACGTATACCCAATTTCAGCTCAGCTTTCAGCGTCAATCGGTAACCGCGAAGTGGATCAAATTTACTTGTGATATTGATTTCAGACATCGGGATAAGTGAAAGTAAATAAAAAATGCTCATAAAATAAAAACTACTGGGCCTACCTGAATCAAATTTTTATGGCACCAATTCGAAACTATTTCGCATCAAACAAAAAAAGAAACACGTAAATCTGTTCAGAAACCTCGGCGTAATCGGTCTACATACATCGAAAAAAATATATACCGGCCGAATTGAGAACCTTCTTCTTTTTTCGTTGAAGTCGGTTAAAAATGTTATGATACGAGTACATACCTTTCGGGGATACAGGCGTGAAAATGATTAAAAACCATAGAAATAATGTAGTATATACATATAACATATTTCGTTACTGACTTACTGACAGTCAAAATTATTGGGGGCAAGAAATTTAGCCATTCTTTGGGAAACGTAGGGGAGAGGTGCACCAAGAAGAGATTACCCGAAATTCCCACAGGGTCAATAAGGAACGCTTCATTTCAAAAACATGCGGGCGTAGCTGCGAGCATCCTTGAGTTACTCATAAATGATAAATTTAATAAGATTGACTACAAACAATATTGAAACACTTGAAAGTAAGCACTTTAGAGGACATCATTTTGGCAGTACATAACTGTAAGTCTTCTTCGAAAGAACAAACCCTATAGGGCTGAATAATTTTAAACATAAAGTTTAATTCAAATAATATACAATATTTTCTACCACATAAACGTACACCCAACACCATCTTGTCTCACACTAAGAACTTGTGCTAAATAATAAACAAATACATACACTTCTTTATAAATACTTAATATTCAAAGAACTATCTAAACTCATACAAATATTATCGTTCAAGAATCAAACCCGCGACCTTCAGCGTGTCAGTCGGTTACATTTCCACAACGCCAGTGAGTCGTCAAAATAGTTTACATTATAGTAATGACATCAGACAAAATGGCTTCTAAATAAAGCAAGACAACGTTTTTGTACGTAATAAAAGCCTTAATATTTCAGCAAGGTCACTTCATCACAAGGACAGCTTCAACAAACCTAGTTTTACAACATTGTCACCGAATAGATTATAATATAATATTAGGAGCTACGTAGCCATTATTATATTGGGTTTACGCAAGCTTTTATGCTAAGATGGTTCGAAGCAAACGATTCTCGCTTAGGGGGAGAGTGCACAGGGATGTAAGCGTTACATACCTATTTTGATAAAGTTTTTGTATTTACTAATTTTATAATTGTTTTATTATTAATGTTGTAGAGATGTTTGCCTTAACCTCCAAACCATGAAGATTGGAGGTTAAGGCAAACATCGTGAGTAAACTTGCTTTCTCGAGTTCTCCATAATGTTCTAAGACATGTGACGTCTGTCGACCTAGACAATGAGAAGAGACCAGTGCCTTGCAGAGATTTATGCCATTGTGTACAAAGCCTTAGTTGGCCCACCTTGAAATTCAGAACACTTTTGCTTAACGCAGATCTTGATAATATGATGATGGAGCTAAAACCATAAGCTTCATACAAATTTCTCACCACCAACGATACATAAAACATTCTTCAGAACCGGTAATATAGTCACAAAGACAGCATTAAACGTCACTTATATAATATAACTACCCTACAAACGTCAAACACATCATACTAAAATATAACACCCTATATACACTTGCAAAGGTACCTTGCCATACGTAAGTTGCTTCACGCAGCAATATTAACGTACTTTTATAGCTCACCTGTGTAAACCCTGCCTGAGGCGATGTTCGAACCGTGTTTGTTCACAATAGCTAAGTAAGGGTGCGGTCACATCACGAGCTGTTATGTAATGGATATTGTAATAGAATAGTAATAGCGCACGACTGATGGTACTGCTAGACTGAAGATAGTATCTAAAAGTGTGTAGACATGTATTTTTTATCGTAATTGGAAGTAAGGGAGTTCTGTACATAAATATGATGAAGACAATCCCATCGTACCTTATTCTAAGTTCATAACCACAACCGTTGATTATATTACCAACTAAAATACTGGTATTAATGCCATTTGTGTTGGTTAGATATCGCATAAAATACTATGTAGTGTTCCAAATTATAGTCATTGTGCTTGCATTTATGTTCATTAGTGCTCGCATATCTTTGCATCTTTATTATCATACACCAACAAAAATGTCACAATTGTTGCGATAGGTACTGCAAGCTGTACCTTAATTGTAAGCTGGCAGGATGACATCTCCCGTACTATTATTGAATCCTATGTCGCGGAGTACTTTACAATCATACAATCAACGGATACAAAGTACACCCAGTCACGGTAATATAATCTAACAGTATTGTAACTCGGCCGTCTTCGTGAGTTATATACCTACCAGACGCGCCGCATGCGAGCTGCGGCACGATAGCGGCTGCGGTTACTGTAGGTACAGTCCGCCCAGTCTAATGGGTACTCTGCTCGCGGCGCGTAGGTATAACTCGAGTTTCGTGCGTTTGTATGGAGTTACAATACTGTTAGATATTATTACCGTGACACAGTCTTGAAAGATCAATTTATGCAGGACACAAAGTGTTGTCTCGTGTGAGGACGACACAGTGTCAAGCGGTGAGTGTTGTGGCTGCTTTTAAACCACTAGGTAAACCGTGCAGTCAGTGGTTGCGACATTTCATCAATAAAATGTTTTAATTCAATTATTAAATAACAAGCCTCAAAGAATAAAATGAAGCAAATTGGAAACATTATATATAGTTATCTACTTCATAATTATTTCAGAGCTCAGACTGGTCGCGCCCTTACTATTTTAGTTTGCTTTAGCTATCGCCTAATGGATGATTTGCTTTATTTTACGGCTTAAAAGGTTGTTTGTTTTGTGTAAACTTAAGCACTTACATGTGCTTTATGTAAGGTTTAATCTGTATTGAAAATTTTACAACAAATTTGATTACAATTGAAAAATCAGTTTACGATTTATTAGAAGATTAATTAATCTTCAAGTATTTTATTTTTTTAGTTCTTTCGTCATATCGTAGATTATTTAGTTATCAGATGAGAACAAGCGGTTCCTGTGATAAATACATGCTTTTAGTATGTCTGAAGAAACACATCTCAGTTCTCACTGATATCAATAAATAAGTCTATTGCTATCTCTTACTAACACTCAATTCAAGAAAAGGCTACGTGATATTTTAGAACTGTCAAACTACATTTCGTATTGAACTGACAACAACGGGTTTACTCGACACATTTTGACCGTCATCTAAAACTACTTAGTAAATTGAGTGAAATTAAATTTGACAGAACTTCTTGTTCCTGTCTCTTTCTAGTTTCACCAGAGAATGAGGATTTGAATGCTAATTAGGGCAGGTGGGAGTTTGTAGCGGAATATATATCTAGAATGTATAATATTGTTTGGGTCGATATACGACATGATACCTACAAGGAAGTATCGTGGGCAGAAGGTCTTATCGTGTTATTGGTATATACAGAATGATGACCCATCACCAAGCCAAAATCATACTAAGCAAAAATCATACTTGGGAAAAGTTTTTTTTAAGCAGTCACATTTTTAAGCCGTAATTCAAAGAGCGCTCGTGCAATGCTCGATATTATTCTATCCTCCATATTATTATTATCCATGGGTGCAAAGAACATCTGTAGACCAAATTGGCGGGCTAAATGCATCGATTTCTTATCCAGTTACAAAAAAATATGGTTACTTTGAGCCTCAATATCTCCTGAACCAGTAATTTCCCAGGTATGGCCACAAAAAAAAATTTCGTAATTATTGGTCAATATGAGATTTCAGTTTACATTAAGGGTCGTTTTACACCTCGTATTTTGGATGGACTTGAATTATGTATAAACAATTTTATATTCACTGTATATTTTCTTGAGTTTCTAGTATTTTGTTGGGGTTATCGCTATGCCCCCGCTCTACGCTCGAAGTTGTCGACAAGTATATCTACCTGGGACAAGTAGTCCAATTAGGTAGGTCCAACTTCGAGAAGGAGGTCAATCGTGGAATCCAACTCGGTTGGGCAGCATTCGGGAAGCTACGACATATCTTCTCGTCCGATATCCCGCAGTGTCCCAAGACGAAAGTCTTTGACCAGTGTGTGTTGCCAGTGATGACTTACGGATCAGAGACGTGGTCGCTCACTATGGGCCTTATCAGAAGGCTCAAGGTCACTCAGAGGGCGATGGAGAGAGCTATGCTTGGAGTTTCCCTACGAGATCGAATCAGAAATAAGGACATCCGCAGTAGAACCAAAGTCGCCGACATAGCTCTCCGGATAGCCAAGCTGAAGTGGCAGTGGGCAGGGCACATAGCTCGAAGTACCGATGGCCGTTGGGGCAGAAAGGTTCTGGAGTGGCGGCCACGTACCGGAAGACGCAACAGAGGTAGGCCCCCCGCAAGGTGGACCGACGATCTCGTCAAGATCGCGGGAGGCGGTTGGATGCGGGCCGCTCAAGATCGGTCTGTATGGAGAACCTTGGGGGAGGCCTATGTCCAGCAGTGGACGTCGTTTGGCTGATATGATGATCGCTATGCCACGTATGTAGATACGTCCTATTAAGATAGCCTCAGACAGCAGATACTATCAAAACGAAACGCATTTAGAATATTGTAATCTGATTTGAATGTTAAGCTTCTTAACTACGTCTTCTTAACCAGATTATCTAGGCTTGCGGTCATGATACGAACTGCTTGATGATTTTTTATTAAAATTAGTAACAAGGTTACTTAGAAAGTTACAGCGCCCCACGCTTTTACAATCAAATCTTATAATTCAAAACACATAGTTTACACTTCAGTCCAGAAATAGAGACAACTTGAATGATCCTTAATTTGTTTTTTGTTTTTACGTGCATTTATAAAAGCGTGTTTTCAAGTGTTTTACAACTATTAATTTATTTTATACTTTTTGGTCTTTGATAAGGAAATATTTTTAACATTTATACACTAAATTGCCACTTTGGAGTATGGACTATATACAGTCTTAATGGAGTATTTTTGTAGTACTGTTCCAACTTTATCCGTAACTCCCTTTATGTAGAGCCTGAACGCTGGCGCTCTGTTCACTTCAGTCAGTCTCGACCTTTTCTTTGAACTTCGCATATTCTTCTGGGAATGGCAAAAATCTACTTTTCATTTCAACTTTCAGAGAAAAGCAAATACAGAACTTGTTTTTCTCTGAATATTGAAATGAAGTTACTTATGAAATTATTACTGGGTTCCTGTGTTAGTTGTCGTTGCCTATAGCAGAATGAGCACAAGGCATGTATTATTGTAACATCTTTTATTGTGTAAGAATTGTGTATCATTTGCTGGCAATCCTTATAAATAAATAAATAAATAAATTTCCATCGTATAGATGCTTTTTTTTATTTATTTAGGACAACAAACAGTAACACGCATAGCTTCAGTTAATACATATAAACGACAAATTACTTACTTACAGTTTAACCAGCTACATTGTCAGCAAATAATTAACTAGTAATTGTACCTTTACAGAAAATACTTTCTACTATAAATTACATAGTATACTTAACATATAAGCAATAAATACTCGCATCATAGACGTCTTTGTAGCAGCTTTTTATGAAGATATTATTATTTTGGAGCTGTATATTAATTTTACCTTGGCATATCTTAGTTTAATTGTATTGTGTTATAGTCTTATTTAATTCGTCAAAATAATGGCTTTAAGCTATGCATTATCAAAAATAAAAGAGTAATTTTGACGGACTCATTATCTATTTAAAAACGTCTGCCGCACAGTTACATTAAGATTTCAAAAGAAACTGTAATACTCAATTTTGCATGTTTCTCTATTAATCCAAATAGGTGCTATATATCGTGAGACGTGATCTTTCGCAAACATTTATGTTTAGAAAATATAACATTGATTGAGATCCTGTGAGGGTAAGAGGGGCATTAGTTCCTAGCTTCCTTATTCAAAATCATACCTTAAGATTTTGCAATATTCCAAATTACTGAAATGTTAGACAAAATATACTTTGCAATAAGTTATCTAAGTTACAACGCATTACTTGCATGATCATTAATATGTAATTTAAAACCGCCTTTCAAGGCGACATTGCGTATGTTAAAACGTATTTTTATGTAGATGGAAGACGTGTATTTATAGTTAGCATCATGTCCATAGTTAATTGTCTCATGTCCTTTCGTCTCTTTGGAAGTAAACTTTATTACTTTATTTTCTAAGTACTAGTTACTTTTATCATGCTTATAAAGTCCTTTTAAGTAAACCTAGCTCAATTATCATTGACGGTCTATTCCGAAGTAGTTGGTGGTTGCCAATCTCACGACCACAATTAATATTCACTTGAAGCAACTGTTGTCTGACTTCCGTTATCCAATTAGCAGTCAGGACGGTAACTTGAGGTTGGATCAGATGTCTTAGTAGGTGTGAAATCGTATATTGTTAACCTTTCCTTCAATACTGGAAGCTCTAGGAACTTAGCAGTTTTATTAAACTGCTAAGTTCCTAGAGCTTCCATCTGACGATAGTTATTGTATCGTAAAGATTTCTTACTTAAATTGTAGGGATGTATACTTAAAAAAACACTTATCGAAATCAAAGTAGTGATTTTTTGAATACACAGAATCCGTCATTTATTTGAAAAGAATAATTTGATTTAACATAATTTTACAATATAAAAAAGAGCATAAAAGAAGATGAAGCCGAAAACCTGGCTGACTGATGAATGTTTTATTAACTCACTACACTGGATTTACAGCCCAAATTAGACGACAATGGCGTTTGCAAAATTCCATTCTTAATTGTGACTGCATTGAGATTTTTGCAGATTCTATTCTGCAATATGCAAGTTACCAATGAGTATCCCATGTGTCTCCTACCTCCTATATCACTGCTAGGTTTGAAACCTTCTGCGTCAACTTTTATTTAAACTGTTTGAAAGTCCTTAAACTGATACTTTTTAATACCGTAGACCATGACCGTAGATTAGCCCGCGGGTAAACTGCAAAAAAAATCTCAAGATTTTATTCATTTGCCTGAGATTAGCGCGTTCTGACCAAAAATCTATGCAGCTTTATAATTTTAGTATAGAACCTGTTACTTGAGCCACTACGGGCCCCTAAAAGTCTAACAAACAAACTACAAATAACTTCAACAATACTTGATTACGACCCAATTTGACTGGCAAACAAGTAGTTTATCAATACATCTCGGGTCCTCGGGTAAAAATACAAGAAAACTAATTACGAGAAGATTCTCGGATATCTACGCTGCTTGATTGTATTAGTGGGGTACGTGTATGTTTATAAGGACGAGATTCGGATGATAACACAAGATATTTGCGCGGCGAGACTTATTTGTGTTATGTTTGTAGTTTACGTCATATGTCGCATTATTATAAACCATGGACTAAATACAGATTGAAGTGTAGTCGTTACCTTACCTATGTAGGTCGTGTATAAATTATTATATGTAGACTAAAGTTAAGCACATTCTTTTAAATTTTCTATCTGTGAAATTCGTGCTGACATATTAAAATAAAGTGCCTTTTCCAAAAATTCGAAGTCTAAGACTACATAACTGGTCCATATTTTATAAAGGTGACGCCCTATTACTTTTCTCCATTATCTGCATCTAGTTATATTCTTTATGTATTAGGTTTCTTTAATGAATTATATACTTTTAATTGTTTATACCTTGCCCATGCTTCTCATGCGTAGGATCCGGTTAGTCGCATCTTGTGTTATAGCAGTCAGAAGCAGTTTAAGTCACTTTTCAGCCTCCTTACTATCTTTACCAACAAAAAATCATACTACGAGTATAAAATTGTCCGGTTGCCTCGTGAAAGAATGACAAACAAACACATATTCGCCTTTACGGTCATTAGTACGGATTTCGTGTACAGAAATGAAGACGAGAATATCAGCGGGATCTATATTAATAATTAAGTGGTTACTTCATATAAAATTGACCTGTTTCGTCGTTATATAGTCTTATATAAATTATATAAATTATTAATATTACTTATATAAATTATTAATCTCTACATAGGTACCTATCTATAAATAATAACTCACAAACAATATTCTTCGATAATAAAGCGAATTCAAATTAACTAACAGCTCATAACATCAAGTGAAACTAAGAGATTATTAAAAAAATTGTATAAGTAATAACTATACGCAGAAATTATTAAAGTGGATGAGAAATATCACTTTGTGCTTTGAACTTTGAGAAATCTTTGTGATTGTATAATGGGAGTCGAAATTAATTCATTGAAGTTATTCAAACTAAATTAATTTGTTAGAGAGGCTGCAGTGTGGTCTTTCATAAGTGTCCTCTCAATATTGTCCTTATCAATATGTTTTGAGCATGTGTTTGCAGAGATAAAATAGCAGACCATATCTTGGTCAAAGACATAGCCAGCATTTTTGCGATATCTGAAAGACCGAAGGCTCATCTGGCTGAATAGTTAGTGCTATTTAGCAACACTTGGAAGATTAGCTAGCAGGCTTCAAATGTCGCGGCAATAGTAATATTTTGGATCAAGTCACGTCAAATTGCTTAACTATTTGCTAATGTTTAAAGAAGAAAATATAACTATGGCAAACTACGGTAATGCCTCCATTACGGTTGCATAAAAATAATATTCAGATTCAGCAAACTGTTCTTGGACTACTATGCCTTGGAGATTGACACAGTGATGTTAATTCACAATGCATAGCCCATGGCAACAGTAGCAGTAATAATACCAAGTCTCTATCCATATACAAACATATTAAAAGCCTGAGCAGACGAAGTAAGTTTTGTCCGCGCGGAATAAAACGCCCTATGTAATCTAGTCCCTCGTATGAATTTTACCGAGTTTTCTCTATTATCTCCGTAGGTCCTAATAATTTAGTTTAACAATGTACTTGCTCTTGCTGTTATGACCACATATTAATGCAAGTTACCCTTGCTAAACGCTCTCTCCTTCTTTTCCATTTTATTAAGTAATTCCATCTTTTTTATAAGAAATCACCAACAAGCCTCAAAATCTCTGTCTCTCTCTCTCTTTTCAATATAACTTAGGTATAGTCTTTTTAACCAAACATCACAAACTAAACTCAACAAAACCATACTAGCGATCGAATAACGGGACACCACCAGACACAAATTTTCGCACAGAAACGGGATAAGGGTTCAAAAAAAACCTTGTTGAACAAAGTGCGCTAACTGAAAACGTTGGTCTCAGATGAGATGAGAAAAGTTGCTGCAGACAATTTAATAACAGTGGGTGGACGGAATGCCGAAGTGGAAATAACGAACTTTGGCGACACAGATTTATCTCTAGTGTTTGGCGTGGCTGATGAAATTTCATGCTATGATATTCTGAAAACGATATTTACGAAAGAATAGGCTGGGTTGGACTGAATCCTAATATGAATTGTCTTTATCCTTTAATGCGAAGTAATACGCTTTTTGACGTATTCTTTACTTGTTTGGGCGCTGGGAAGTCAAAGGCTAGCCTACATTTACACAATCACCGTTGAACCCGATTACACTTGATAGAAGTTTCAGCAGTATTATAATTCTTTTTTTCCTCACACAGATACTGGTGACCTAATAAACCCCGAGAATGGCTACGAATGGGGCGGTCAGATGACTCACGCTCCGATCGGCAAGGGCCAGAATGCCATCAACATCATCAATACCGTGCTGATGAGGAAGAGTGCAGTGGCGCAGCTTACCAAGTAACTGTCTTTTCTTTTAGATTTTTCATCATTAGCCTTTAACTGTCCACTGCTGGACTAGGCCTCTCCTTTGAGAGGAGGAATTGGCCTACTGTACCACGCTCGCCATATGGGTTGGTATAGGGTTTTTATTAAGTTTTCCTTCTCTTACAGTGCTTGTCTATTCATAATATGCTCCCTCTGTCGGCTCTTACTACACCCATGGGATAATATAGGGTGGTGACAATCCGTATTCTTAACCCGTCACCACACAGACGGAATTTTAGAATTTTCAGTTGGTAAGTTTTATGGAAGACTTACACGCGGTAAAATATTTTCGACCACTGTTTGACTAATACTATGACCCATTAAAACTGAAAACGTAATAATAATAAGATCAACGCAAAAAATAAAATTGGAATTATTCAATAAATTGTTTCTTGCAAAGCTAAAACTAATATTATAGTTCAAGGTATGGTAGGCTATAATGTCACCTCTTTAATGGGTAGCATGTAGTAGTCCATAATTTCTATTGAAAAGTGCACGTATATACCTATTCAAGGCATGCCAATTTTACTATTGGTAGTAAGATACACTACAGTAAAATAAATCCATTGCGTCACAATAAGATATCGTGACAAAAATATATATTAATCCATTGCCTCTCTCTACAGGTAAGGTCTTATGCTAAGAGTAACAAAAGCAGAAGCGTACTTCGCCTTCAGCGGGGACGACGTACAATACTGCATAGAGGCTGACAAAAGATCGAAGATCCTCAAATCTTTCGTCAGGAATACGTACAGCTACCATCTCTCTGAAATACTGGCGACAATCATCAATGAATACACTGATTGGGAGAGGCCGGTGCAACACCCGATCAACATTAGGTAAGGAAAAAAATAAGTAAAATACTTTATTTTAGTGGGAATTACATGTTAAATAGAGTGAGATTTATTTGGTGTAACTGTATGAACGGTAGTATAGCCTTGCTCATTTTCAGCATGAATGGGCCAGCTCGACCGGGAAAGTACTACCCTCTCACAGAAAATTGACGTAAAGTAACAGTACCTAAACTGTTGCCTTTTGTTCGGTGAGTGAGAGTGCCGGAGGCCCTATCTCCTATTCCTTCTCCCTCATCCCACTCCTCATCCTATCCCTTTTCCCAACCCAAAGGGGCGGCGACGCATTTGTGACTCCTGTGGTGTTGCTTGTGTCCATGGGCGGTGTAAATTGCTTACCATCAGGCGATCAGTCTGCTCGTTTGCCGCCTATTATTATAAAAAAAACGACTTAATAAGATGGAAGTAGAAGGCGATAGTGGAAGGTAATAATTTAATTTCTATGATGGCTCCATTGCCAACCCGAGACACCGATCATTGCGGTTTCAAATCCTGAACAGTTGAAATAATTGTACCGAATCAGAACGTTTGCGTCCGATTTAGTTCGATATTGGTATTTTAGTTTCTAAAATTACAAATTCTAAAATTCTTTAAAAAAGTAACTATTCAAAAATTAAATATAAAATGCAAGCATTTATTTAAAATCTGAGAAAGCAACGCGAAACATATATCAGACCGAAAACAACATTCTTATCCCACTTAACACCGTATTTAGAGAGTGTTTAAAAGTAAATTCCGCTTTAATAGCCGGCCAGAAGCTTAGAACACAACACATTAAACAGAGAGTTTCACTCGGAAGAAACTTAGAACAACATCGGTGGAAGAAATGGGATTTATCTCTTTAATCCGTGGTAAATACTGTGCGGCACGATATACCCTCGAAATGTTTGTCTGACGATTCAATTTGCTGCTATTTTTGGATGAAAGCCTTCAACAATACATGGCTATTTCTAATCATATAAATTTGATTCGTAGGTAGTGAGGAATCAATTTGTAAACCCTTTGGTTTTCTATAAAAAAATCTATAAAGGTTTCAGTACCAAAACTAAGGACTGAGACTAAGTTGAACGTACGGGTTAAGTTGTGTATACTTGTTGTCAAATTACGTAACACTTATTTTTAGGATCGATAATATTTCGGCTTTTGTATTGCAACCACAGAAAACAGCCTGAGAAAAACTTAGCAGCAATTTGGCAACGAAGTGGGTAACACCCGGTGCGTCTAATGCTATGTTATAACATAGTATAACGAAGTTGCCAACTTTATCTAATATCATTGAGGCCGACAACAAATGTTACATGTCGTTTATTTAAAACTTTAATTTTCATGCGACTTAAAAAAGCTTCGTTAGGTTGACTTCTAAAATGTATAGAGTGATTTATAATACAGAAAAATTCATCTGAATAATGTTTATGCGAAACGTATATGTATAATTAAATGATATCTAAGCACACATTTACCTACAAAACTATAAAATCGATGCCAGATTTAAGGAGTATATTTTAACAATCTAGGGCACTCTTCAGGTTGCACTTCATAGAATGGAAGTAACATTTTTTTTCGAGTTGAATTTACAGCACATACATGTCCCAGCTTTAATTTACTTGAAACAATCGTCAATGGAGCTGTGGCACAACATGCGCTAAGCGATATAATGATCAATTTTATTATAAATCAATCCAATAAACACAAGAAACTTTTTTACCGAAACCTAAATAAAACTAGATTAGGTATAAGCTAAAAATCAACAGTCATTATTCTGTTTTGGTATCTAAAACCGAAAACAGCTTATTTGCTTGTAATAATATGAATCTTACATTTATTATTCCCTCTGTAGTGAAAGCCAAAAAATGGCATGTCATTACAAGTTGACGACGTTCATTAATATTTCAATTAGATAATACACGAACACGAATCCTATTGGGGAATAAAGACAAAACACTCTAGTAATGAGAATTTTATGAATTGTTTAGTAGCTACCTGCTCGTTGCGGCTTGTCATTTCCTTTGTTCTAATAAGATTGAATTAATAAAGAATAATACGGTATTTTTGAAGGAGGGTTTCTGTGAAATGAGTTTCTTATAAGCTATAAAAGTAAGTGAATAGAAGATATATAGTGCAGCTTAATTTAAACACATCAGAAATATAAAGAATACTTTTTAATTTACGTTTACTTTTAAGAAGCCTAAAGGCTTCTATCGATTACCTCTACCTATTTTCAAGACAGCGATATTTAAAGAAACTCTAATATAATACCTACACATTCTTCAAATCATACATTTTATAGATAAATTACACCCAGACACAAAACAAATTAACTAGAGTTTGTAAAATAAAAAAGAAAGAAGTTACATTTTTATCTGAGTTTAGACATGTAAAATATGGTGTCCCCCAGGGAAGCGTTTTGGGACCTTTATTATTTCTTATTTATATAAACAACTTTCCAAAAGCCGTTAACTCACCAATGTTCCTTTTTGCAGACGATAGCACTGTGGTATTCTCTAACAAAAATCATGATGTCCTAAAAAGAACTATAGACGAAACCCTTACAAATATAGTCAATTGGTTAACTAAAAATAACTTAATAATTAATCTGGAAAAAACAAGTCTTATGTTGTTTAGAAATAGAAATAGACCTCACATTGATTGCGAGACAGAGTTCTTAGGTGCTAAAATAAAAGAAGTCGACACTACTAGATTTCTTGGTTTGAATATAGACTGCAATGTTAATTGGAAATCACATATTGAGTACATAACCTCTAAACTTAGTAGAAGTTCTTACGCTTTGTACATGCTTTCTAAAACGGTCAATACACCGACGGTTGTAACAGCATATAATGCACATGCGGAATCAATACTGCGTTATGGCATAATCTTCTGGGGAAACTCCACCGACTGGGAGTATGTTTTCAGAGCACAAAAGCAATGTGTTAGGGCAATTTATAGGTTAAAAAGAACCGACAGTTGCAAACCAATATTTAAGGAACTTAATTTACTAACTCTTCCAAGTATTTATATTTTAGAAGTTGCTCTATTTGTAAAAACGAATATGCATCTCTTTACTAAGTTCCATGGCAGCCGCCATCAATACAAGATAAAAAATATACCAAATAAAACCAAATTTTTAAATAATAGCATTTTTTGTATGGCATCAAGAATTTTTAATAAACTCCCAGAGAATCTTTGTCAGGATAACATATTAGACTTCAAAATAAAATTAAAAAATATATTACTAGAAAAGGTTTATTACAGCGTGAAGGAATACTTGGAAGATAAATTTAATGTATAATTAATTAATTGTCATATTTTATATATTAAGTATCATAATTATTTTTATTATTACTTTTTTTTGACATCTTTGAGTTATATTTTATTTTTTTGACATTAATTTATATTGATTATTTTAAATTCTAATGGACATTTTTTTATTATATAAATTTTGCATGCCTTAACGGTAGATTATGGAGAAACATAAGATTTTCTTTTTTTATAATACCAACACTGTACCCATTTTCGCAAAATAAATGATTGATTGATTGATTGTCTCTTCCAAAAATATTTGTTCTGGGTGAGAATTGATCCTGCCTCGTTGGTCTCGGACTGCCTCGTTGGTCTCGCGGGTTCGATTCCCGGGTCGGGCAAAGTGTTATTGGGTTTTTCCGTTAGGAAATTCTCAGTGGCAGCTCGAAGTCTGGTAATGTGCCCGGTACGGCAATAGGCTCGCCCCCTATTACGTGGCACCTAAAAATTCATGGCGAAATGTGGGTGTTATGTCACATCTCTGCCTACCCCTTCGGGGATACAGGCGTCAGTCTGTAAATAAATAAAATAAATAAGAATTGATCCTTAAGCTAAGGCTTAGCATAGTCACTTACTGCTTAACCAAGTCAGCCAGTCACTTCTCGTACAACTATCTATATTTAACACATACATACATACATACATACATAGACTCACGCCTGTTTCCCCGAAGGGGTAGCCAGAGGCATATTAAACGCCCACTTTTCGCCAGTGTTTTGATCCCACGTACTAGGTGGCGAGCCTATTGCCGCTTATCTGGATATTTTGTTTGCCAGAGCCTCGTCCGTTAATCGGCAGGTGCACCACTTGCAGGTGAGGTTGGCTTGGGACCCTACGTTCTTGGTGGGAACCCTATGCATATATATGCATATATTTAGAAATCAGAACCTTTCATGACTAGTCGTAAACATAAGTGAAAACATACCCTAACCCCTAAATGTATAGCACCAGCTATTAGTTCGAAAATGAGATACCTACCAATTGTTAAAAATAAATTATCAGGTCGTCCCAACGCGGTGGTAACTGACGGAGCGCTGAAGTGTAAAAATGAATGCGCTGCGCTATATTTAATATTTCTACACCAACACCTGGCACCACAGACTTGAAATATGAAGAACCAAATACGTAGTTTATGCGATGAAAGATAAAATTAAACTACTAGTAAAATAATTTGATTTTGTATTGTTTGAAAATGTCTACTAAGAGAGCGTAGTAATTTCTCTAGAAATACAGAGAGCGAAATTGTATAGAATGAGATGAAAGAACTTCGCTAGCCGTATATGCCGTCGTGCTCGCACTTAAACTTTTATAGTATAGCCATGAGTTTCAAGATTAATGGGACGGCTTGACCGGTGAAGTACTTTTCGCTCATAAATTATCATAAAAAAAGTAATAACTGCGGACCACCAGCGTAGGGAAGTCATATTATAACATGGTTGAGCCCGCGGTTACACCGGTGTTATTTACGGCTACTGCTCCGCTCCCATGGCGCATAGCCTTATGTTATAAATACTATAAGAAAATGCTCGCAGCTACGCCCACGCCTCATTTTTCTTGATTTCTTGGGAATTTCGGGAAATCCCTTCTTAGTGCACCCCTACGTAAAACATACATGCCTTTCAGCTTCTTGCGACCAGTAGTTTCAACTGTCCGTTGTCTGTCAGTCCCTTAATAACGCAAGAATTTTATATATACTGATAGCCTTCATCGGTGAATGGTCTATCTAACAAAAATAGTTATTCAAATCAGACCAGTTGTTCCTGAGATTAGCGTGTTCAACCAAACAAACAAATTTTAGCTTTGTTATATTAGTAAAGGCATACATCTAGTTCTAGTATTTACCGCAATCAGCTCTTCTTGATCTATCGTTTAATTTTTTTTATGTAAAATTAGGCGGCAAACGAGCAGATTGCCGGATGGTAAGCAATAACCGCCGCCCATGGACACGTGCAACACCACAGGAGTCACAAGTGCTTTGCCGCCCTTTGGAGTTGGGAAAAGGGATAAGAGGAGGAATGGGATGAGGGAGAAGGAATAGGGGATAGGGCCTCCGGCACTCTCACCGAACGAAACGCAATAGGTTGGAGACTGTTACTTTACGTCGATTTTCTGTGAGAGGGTAGTACTTCCCCGGTCGAGCTGGCCCATTCGTGCTAAAATCAGCAAGGCTCTACTACCATGATAGCAAGGCTCCATAGCACTTAGTACATTCCTTTAACTAAATCAATTATGTTTGTCCCCAGGGATGAGACGCTGGAAGCGCTGAGTGACGCTCAAGTAGTGGCTCCGCTGGTCCTGACGGCTGATACCCACTCTGCGCTGCGGAGGAACTCTTATCTCTACGTGTTCGACTACCAGACGAAGTATGGAGACTATCCTCAGGTATGGACATGTATTGTCGTTGATACGTTTTGACTATGTAGTTATCTACTCGTCATTGTGGATTTCTCATAAAGTGTTTGTTGTACAAAAATAGTTCTTTAATAATTGTTTGTTGTAACAGTCAGAATAAGTACGCATTTTAATTTTTAATGCTTAACTAAGTCAATTGCAGAGGTAGTATGAAATCAACTCTAGGAAAAGACAACATTTGACTGCTATTCTTAAAAGTGTCAGTTAAATGTTTTTTTAACTTCAGACAAAAAAAGGGTTTTTGCAAGTACATAAGACAATTTAGGCTTTCTGGTGACCTAAAAACTAATCCTTTGGCATGTTCACTTTGATCAACGTTACTGAGGTGGTACCTAATTAGCAACTGCGATACGAAGGAAACATTTACAAAATATAAACTTACGAGTATTTGTTGAGCACAATCTGTAATTAATCACAAATTGCTAACAATATTAATTTTATTAATTATTACGACACACATTCGTGCGTTCAAAGCAAATAGACGTGCTCTGTACCAATATTTATATCATTTCATGTTAAAAAACAATTTATAAAATCTGTGACCTACTTGCCGCGCTACATACGTTTACGCTGAGTTAGTGATTGTGTAGTGAAAAACCAGTTACTATGTCTGTTGTTACATGAGTTTAAAGATGGCTAATGTTGAAAACAGCCCTTTCAATCGAAGTACAATAACCCCACGTAGCCCTCCGTGCACACCTCAGCCACGACACCATGACGATGAGGACGTAATAGAAGCTCTGTCAACCAATAGCCTTAAAATCTGGCTGAGCACAATTGAGCAAAGCCTCAATGAAGTATGCCAGATTGCCGCAGAAGGAAAGTTAAACTCCGATCAGAAGCTCAAAATCAACGCCCTATCAAGGAAGGTAAGCGGTGGAGCTGCACAAATGTCTGTACATTATCAGTCTTTGAAACAAAAGACTATATTGTTAAATGCGAAACTGGAAGCCCACAAAGAAAAACAAGACCTATTTGAATGTTTCAATGACTTCAAAAAATCAATCAAAGAAAGCATACAAGAAAATTGCACAAAACCAGAGACGGAGAAGATGACCTTTGCTGACATGGTCAAGACTAATAAAAATAATTTCATTCGCCCTAGACATTTGAGTTCAATCGCTATCTATCCAAGCGATAAACATAAATCCAGCGATGAGACAAAATCTCTAGTCCAGAAAATCATTTGCCCAGAACAAATGGGGCTACAAGTGAGAGGACTACGCAAAACAAAAAACGGAGGTGTGATTATTAGCACGGAGACAAAGGACGACATAGAGAAGCTCAGGCAGTCAACGCAACTAAGTAGTTCAGGATTCAAGGTGGAAGAGCCACTCAAACGAAGACCTCGTATTATAGCTTTAGGAGTATCAGCTCATTTGCAAGAGCAAGAAGTCTACGACTGTATATATGAGCAAAATATAAAAAAGAAACTCAGCATGACCCGCGAAGCGTTCTTGTCCTCCATAAAAATCAGCCACAAATCCGGTAGAAAAGAAGCACCTACTTGCAACATCATACTAGAGGTATCTGCCACTATCAGAAGAGTACTGATGACCCAGGGATACGTTTGCATTGATTGGAAATGCTGCAATGTCAGAGACTTTACACTTGTGACCAGATGTTACAAATGCCACCAATATGGACACGCTGCAAAGACCTGTCGCGAGACCGTAGATACGTGTGGACATTGTGGCGAAGAAGGCCATCAAGTAAACGAATGCAGTAGAAAAGAGAACTCACCTAAATGTGCGACATGCCATCGCTTCAAGAAACCGAGCGACCACAAAACAGGTGACCCCGAGTGCCCAGCAAGAAAAATGGCAGAGGCAAGGTACATTAATTCTATAGATTACAGTGAGGGCGCCTAAGAGCGCCGCCTTTATTTCTTAAATTTCTGCAGTTTCTACAGTCTACAACACTTTTAATTGATACACTTAAAAAACAATTTAGTTTCGTAATTATTATGGCTGACGAATTAATTAACGAGTTAGATGATTTTTCTGTACATATATCAAAAATGTGTGATACGGAAAGTTGCAGTTTATACGTGTCAAGATACAATAAGCCTTTAACAATACTAACCCAGAACATCCGTAGTATCTATAAAAATATAGATGGCTTAACCATTTTCCTAAAAAGATTGAATTTTGAATGCGACGTTATCATTCTCACAGAATGTTGGCTTACAAATAGAAATGGCAATTTACCAGTTTTGTCAGGCTACAATACCTTTTACACAGCAAAATCCCTTAATCAAAACGATGGTGTGGTAGTATACGCAAACAACTGCCTATCTGTCACTTTTGAAGAACCAAATGTCCAAGAATTCAATTGTCTGGTGATGAAAATTGGATCCGATATCGCCGTCATCGCTGTTTATAGACCACCATCCTTCAGAAACTTAGATACCTTTAATAACTCCTTAAATCGCATCATACAAACCCTATCAGCTTTTAAAACCGTTATTCTATCTGGGGATGTAAATATATCTATAAACGCTGAGAACTGTGACGCCGGGACGCAAGATTACTTAAATATGTGTGCATACCACGGCCTTTCCCCCTCCCATACCTTTCCAACACATCAGAGTGGTTCCTGTTTGGATCACGTCTTGCTCAAGACCCAGCTTCCGTGTCTAACGCTTGTTGCTAACTCTTCAATAACCGACCATTGTGCTGTCCTAATTACACTTGATTTATTGCAATCATCGGACGTTACGCGACCTCAGCAGAAATCAAAAATAAATATGAGTGGACTTGAACGAGATTTGTGCAACATTGATTTTAGCCTGGTTTACAATTGTGCTGATGCAAACAACTCACTAGCGTATGTTATTAGTAAAGTGCAAGAGAGCATTATAAAAAATACGAATATCTACAAACTTAGTAAGAGAAACTATAATATTAAACCTTGGATAACTCCAGGTTTGATTAGATGTATTCGCCATAGAGACAAGCTACATTTAAGAGCTAAACATAGTCCTGAAAACGTAATTTTACAAACATCCTACAAACGATACCGTAATTTTTGCAATAACCTCTTGAAAAAGTTAAAAACAGAGTACGACAAACTACAAATAAATGAAGCAGGCAATAACAGTAAAAAACTATGGCAGTACCTTAAAACCGTTACTTATACGTCTAAGCAAAATACACCCGATACGAGTTTATTAAATACACATGACTCACCACAATCATCGGCCGATAGCGTAAATGAGTATTTTGTAAACGTAGGACTAAAACTTGCGGAAAAAATTCAAGTTCAATGCGGCATAGATCTGTTTGACAGTCACTCAAGTTACTCAACCTATCTGAACAGCGGTAAATCTTTCGTAATGTTGGAACCGGACGAAGATGAAGTTGAGCGAACTATACTCACCTTAAAAAATAACACTGCAGCAGGATGGGATAACATCAATTCTAGCGTTTTGAAAAATTTCAGACATATTCTTGTACCGCCCTTAACACACATTTTTCGATTATGCCTCGCTGATGGCATTTTTCCCACCTGTCTTAAAAAGGCCGTAGTAGTTCCTATTCACAAAAGCGGAACAAAAGGTCTCGTAACAAACTATAGGCCTATTTCGATATTACCTTCGATAGCCAAAGTCTTGGAAAAAATGGTAAATAATAGGCTCATGACTTATCTCGAAAACAATGCTCTCCTATCCGTCACCCAATTCGGTTTTAGAACTAAGTTGTCTACTGCTGATGCAGTACACCAGTTAACGAATTATGTCTCAGAAGAACTTGGAAAGAAAAAGCACGTCATTGGAATATTTCTTGACCTGGCAAAGGCCTATGATACAGTGTCTATTCCTAAACTCCTTAAAAAATTGGAAGCCATAGGCGTCAGAGGTAACCAATTAAACTTCTTTACTGAATACCTAAAGAACAGGCACCAATGTGTACGTATAGGCAACGTTATTAGTGCAGATATGAAAATGCCCCAATTCGGCATTCCCCAAGGAAGCACCCTCGCATCAACCCTCTTCCTGGTGTACATCAACGATCTCTGCAACCAAAATTTTGATCATGGCAAAATCATTGCATATGCTGATGATACCGCCATCCTGTTTTCCGCTGACACTGCTGAGGAGGTACATGAATTTGCACAACGGGGGTTTGACATAGTAAATAACTGGCTGAAATATAACCTATTGACCTTAAACGCTGAGAAAACCAATGTTATCAAATTTTCAATGCGGAAGTCTCAGACTACGACATATAATAATACATTACAAGCTCATTATTGTATTAACCCTGCACTTAACACATGCACTTGCCCTGCTGTTCGCTACACTACTAACATTAAGTACCTAGGAATCATTGTAGACGATTGCCTCTCCTTTAAACAACATATAAGTGCTCTTACATGTAGAATTCGTAAATTATTCCACGTTTTTAAAAAACTCCGTTGTATAGCTGATAATAAACTAATCATACGGGTATATCAGGCTCTATGTCAATCAGTTCTGCAATACTGTATTACTTCTTGGGGTGGAGCCCCAAAATCTATAATGTTGCCGATTGAACGAGCACAAAGAGCACTCCTAAAAGTAGCAACTAACCGACCCTTCCGATTCCCCACGCAGCTCTTATTTGAAAGTTGTAAAGTACTAACTGTACGCCAACTTTTCCTGTTGTATACGATCCTAAGGCATCACTCTACGCTTATTTATAACCCTAATCTCACTAACAATAAAAGACGTAAAGATATCGTTTGTACTGCACTTTCCGAATCTAAGTTTATTTTCACGAACAGATTTTATGCATTTCTAGGACCATTTGTTTATAACAAACTTAACAAAGTACTGTGTATTTATGACGTAAACTTTTATAAATGTAAACAATTAGTTTATAAGTATTTGCAACCTTTGAATTACGAACAGACTGAAGATTTGATGACCGTACTAAAATAAATATTAGCTAGCCAGGCATAACTCGTGGTCTTGACATAGTTTCTTTTAGGTAAGTAAAATGTAATTTGCTTAATAGCTTAATATAGTCTTTAATTATTGGTAATAAATATATACTTTATTTTAGATATTACATAAGTAATACATTATGATTATTGTGCCTTTACAGCCTGTGGCACAGGTATATCCTAGTACAGGCACCCATTGTAACTTAGATCTTATCTCTTTCCTAGAACTACATATATTTATTTATTGTAGAAGCTATGAATAAATAAACAATTTATTATTAAGTTCAAAGTACACCAGTAACCCGAACTAATTTAGATTCGACATTTTCAATTTATTTTTGGCAAACTGTACGAAAATAAGTAAAACTATTTATCAAAGCATTATGTTCAAAAACTAAGTTGCAAAGTCAAAACCGAAATATTGCGAAAGTTCAGGTAATGGTATAATTTGATAAATCTAATTTGTTCCGAGTTTGGCTCGTTAGCACAAAATGTGGGCATTTCAATGGCAAGACAATTGTTCGTAAAACTTCTAGGAAATAAGTTTGCCAGTAATTTGTTTGTGAAATACTTTGCCCACGCGTTAGACGTTTATTGAATGCGTTTTGTTGTTAGTTTTATGTTTTTATTCTAGTTGTTATGAAACTTCAAATAGGTAGTAAGCGGTTCCAGTCGTTATCACAATTCTAAGCGATTTTATACGATTCTCGCCCCTATTTCATTAGCTTAAATAATATGATAGGTCTCAAATGAGCTCATGTGTTTTGGCTTTATCATAACTCATTGTGAGATGTTCAAAAATATGTTGATTTCTTTTTTAGTTACTAGTGATTATACCAGCTTCGCGCGGCCTAATATTACGCTTACAGCAAAACTCTATAGTTACAGCCAACATCTCCACTGTTGGCATAGCAGACGCAGCATAGCTATTTAGATGAGGTAATTAGTGCTCCGCTTAAAAAATACAAGCAGTTAAATGAAACATCTTGGTTGAGAAGAGGCTCCATATTAGAATGGCCCTGTAAGGATAAAAGTCTCGCAGCGTGGGCTATGAGCCAACGGAAATCTAATAAACAACTTAATTTTTTTATTCATTTATGCAGAAGTTATAGATTAAACCGCTTAATAATTTCCATCATAGGATTAAAATCGGAAACGCTGTTGCAATTTAGAAATAATTTACGGCCCATTATTTTCAATGATAACAATTATCTCATTCAGATAGTTCATAACTCGTCCCATACAGTCGAAATTATCGGTTTAACAGACAATTGGCACAAGCGTCAGAGATAACGTTCGCTCATCCGCATAATATTGCACATTAACCTACTGATTAACACCGATACATCACATAAACATCAAGCGATTCCCAACAACCTACAAACCACCCACATTTTGAGGAGCAATTACTACATGACCATTTAATGATGACACGTTTATTCCCATAACTGCTGCAGCATGGGGTATCTATCTTAATTGGTATAACACGCTGTGTAGCAGTATACTGTTGGCTCGTTTGCGATAGGTTAACAAGCGCAATAAGGTGCCTTATGGAACAATTTTGTGTAGCAGGAATATTACTATGAAGGGTGCAGACATTAACGACTTAATGGGGCTAAGTGAAATACTGCTTTGTGTAATTGAGTTTTGGTTATCAAAAACTCATGTATTTATTTACTCATAATTATGCATTTCTATAGATAATCTGATGATACAAGCGTCATTAAAATTGCCTTTATTTTTACTATTACTGTTCTTTACTATTGATTACATATTTTAGTTTAAAGATTGAAAGCCAAAGCGTAACAATACTTAAAACTAAACGGACTTTAATATTGCCATTCATAAAACTAAGTACAAAGATTAAATTCATGAGACACAACATATTGTAATACATCAAATATAATCTTAGTATCTCTAAAGTTTTGAGTATCAACCTGCAAGCTATCATCTCTATTATGTCAAAGATAAGCTTAGTATATCTGATGTCTTGAGTATCTCAACCTGAAATCTGTCCACCTTTTACTAATAAAAGGTGGATAGGTTTCAGGTTGAGAATAGCCCTCTTACTTTTAAAACACCTCTAACAATAAACGTTTCTCCAGCGTCAAGGCCGCATCCAAGGTGAAGAGCTGCCGTACGTATTCGGTGCGCCCCTTGTAGGTGGCCTGGCACACTTCGCGAGAAACTACACGAAGGCCGAGGTCGCGCTGTCCGAGTCAGTCATGTTGTACTGGGGCAACTTCGCTAAAACTAGGTAAGTGGAATCAATGTAAATTGGATTTAGTTTTAGTATACGTTTGGCTATGCTCGGAGTTTCTTTGAAGGATCGAATTCGTAATAAAGTGAACAGAGAACCAAGGTAATCGACATAGCTCAAAGAGTCGGTCACATTCGTCGCCGAGGCAATGACCGTTGGAGTAGTCGTGTTCAAGAGTAGGGTCAGCGTCTTGGCAAACGTAGTGTAGGACGCCCTCCAGGTATGTGTAGTGATACGCAAAGTGGCTAGCAGTGGCTAGACACGAAGAGCCAAAAATTGGGCTCAGTGGCGTGCCATTGAAGATGCCCAGCAGTGGACTATGGCAGGCTAATGATGATGATGATAGTTTAGGGACAGGATGTACTTGTAGAAACAAGAGACAAAGGCTAAAACATTGTAGCAGAAGCAGTTCTTATAATAAAGTACTTCTTATGAAAAGCAATAGACATTTCATAAATTGACATTGAGATATATTTCGAGATTCAAATAAATAAATATGTAAAATTGTATTTATTAAAGTATTTATTTTATTCAAATAACAGATTAATCACCAATTTTACCTAAAGTAATTTACATTTTAGTTAAAAGAAAGATAAAAGTAAAGCAGAAATAAATGGATGTTGCAAAAACACTGAAAGAAAATCTCAAAAAATAATTGTACCGTGTGAATAATACAATTTAGTTATAAATGTCTGTACTTAATTGAATAAAAAGACGAAACTAACGAGTTTTGGAATAATTTTGAATTTAATCATTATCTTTGTGGTAATTTAATTTGATTTGCAGGATTCATTTCATTTACACTAACGGCTGATGTTTAACTTAGTAATACATTAGATAAATTTTAGAGAAATACTAGTCGACGACGATATGTGCGTGCGAAGCCGCTGGCTTCGCACGCACATTTTTTCGAATTTGCCATCCATTCCATCTATTCTTTTTAAAAGAAAAGAAACGGTAGGTCAAGTTGTATCTGAAAGTAAAAGTTTTTGCAAGAAAAATGATAAAAGTAAATTGTTGAAATCTTTTTAAGTTAGGTACTGCAAAGAATATTGTCAAATAAATGAATGAGGCACAATATATAATTATTATTAATGCCATCTGTTCTTTAGCAATAAGTCATTTTTAGTTCTTAACATAGATGGACCAATAGTATTTGTAAATATGTAAATAAACTTCGTAAACGGTATAACAGGTTGTAAAACATCCTATTTTATTTATATTAAGAACCACGACTGAACCCGTTCGTTTTTAAATATTTTTATGAAATAAATGTAATTTTATTAGACGAATTGTATTGGAATGGCAATCAAAGTCGTAAAAATCTGACAATACTCTAGATAATTGGATATATTTTGAGTGTTGTCAGAGTGTAACAAAAGGTATGTAGTAATATTCAAAAAAATATTCAGTGAAATTTTGTCCCACATATTATGTTTTATCTTTGAAACGGATTTGAACGGATGAAACAATAATAGATAGACTATTGAAGACAAAGAGTTTTAGCATTCGTAAAGCACCGGGATGACTATCATGAAACCCGCAATTACTTTAATCAGAAGTATATTGGGAGAGTTGAAAATGAATTAATCCATTTTTCTTCTTAGCAAAGTCGAAAGCAAAAATAAATAATTGTTAAAAGTCAAGCATAGATTAAAGATAGATAAGATATTCTATTATGTCTTTTGCGCTACCTTATAATACGTGCCTTAAATTAGTTATTTATAAGGTAGCCCGGGGCTTTCTATCAGTTAAATCTAGACAGGATGATTTCATATCCGAGTTTGCAACGAGCACAAAGTTTGAAAAAATATCGGGGAGTCTTTTTATAACGTTTATATTTTCGCTGAGTGGGCCACTCAGCGAAAAATAATTCACCAAAATAATTATGAAGCGCTTGGGAACAGGAGCAAATTTCTTTGCCAATCAGTACACGTTTTACTCTGGCAAGACCTATCCACAAGTTAGGTTCTATTGCATTCCTTGGTTAAGTCCATTATGAATAGGTTTATACCGCGTAAATACACTACTATTTAACACCTAAATATCGCCACCATGATTGTTATCACAAACACTTCACGGCTCGCTAACAGAATATAGCTCGTTAGTGTAAACGGGTGAACGTTTGTTTAGAGCACAGAATTTTTCATTAATTTCGATAATGACCTCCAGATAGTTGCCGGTAGACTTTTTGGCGCGGCCTTCGAGCGCGGTCAAGGACAAACAGCGGGTGTCTTTGGATGTTATCATTTTGTTCTTCTTTTCTTCTTTGTTTTTGTGTAATGATAACTTGGAGTCTTAAGATTTCTTTTATTTATTTAAATCATCATTTGTAAGAGCTTAGACAAGAAGCAAATGATGCTTATTTCTAACTAGCTTTTGCTCGCCGCTATCTAATCTACTTTCAGTCTTAAGTTGTGTGAAGGCACTCCTGATTATTCTAAGGATTTCAGAAACTCTAAAGGGTACAAAGTAACTCGGTCAGTATCTATGACAATATTATCTACCAAAAGGTACATAATAACATCACCTTGCATACAATCAAATCAATCATCAAATGTCAAAGCCATGTTCTTATACATGTCCTATATATATCTATAAACATTTTCGCATTTATAATATTAGTAGGGAAAATCGTTTCAGCCATTTAAGCGTAGTATATAATTTATTAGTTTACTAGCTGACCCAGCGAACTCCGTATCGCCTTTTTAAGAGTTTTTATTAAATTCCCTTTTTTTCCAAGCCCCTTTGCCAAAGTAACCATTGACTTAGCGCTTAATCTCTTATCATTTCAGAGTCTATAAATGATGAACAAACAAACATAGATTTTTATATAATATTGAATTCCCCATTCCTTAAAATATAGTAGACGATACCCATATGGACTTTAAAAAAAATCCCGTCCGCCATCTTTGATTTCCTATCCGCCATCTTTGATCACGAAATACATGTTGTATTTGGATTCACCATCCCTTAAATCATCAGGAACGACACCCCATATTGATTTTTTAAATTTTTCCCATCCGCCATCTTTGATATCCCATCCGCCATCTTGAATCACGAAATAGATATTGTATTTTAGATTCCCCATCCCTTTAAACATCGGAGACAATACCTATATAAATTTTTTTTAAAACTCCCATCCGCCACCTTTGATCACAAAATAGATGGAGGTTTTGAATTCCCCATTCCTTAAAATATCGAAGGCGATACCCATAATGATTATTTAAATTTTCTCATCCGCCATCTTTGATTTCCCGTCCGCCATCTTGGATCACTAAATAAATTTCATATTATTAATCAGCGTCCCGAAAATCTCGAAAACGATACCCATATAGATTGTATCCTATTCGTTTAGCCTTTTTTGCCTTTGACCTCTTTCTTCTCTTTTGACCATTTTATTATTTTTGTCTGGCCCCTAAAAGTTGTGGCGTAATTTTATACAGCCTATAGCCTTTCGGAATAATTGGGCTATCATAGGCAATAACAATTTTTCAAATCCGACTGCTAGTTCCTGAGATTAGCCGACATTATCTTTTAGTCTTTTTAGCCTTTTGCCCGGCCCCAAAGGGTCGAGGCGTTATATTATATAGCCTATAGCCTTCCGGAATAACTGGGCTATCGTATACAAAAATAATTTTTCAGATCCGACCGGTAGTTCCTGAGATTAGCACGTTCAAAACTACAAACAAACAAATAAACAAACAAACTCTTCCGCTTTATTATATTAAAGTATAGATATATGCGAACAATTTAATCACCATGCACAATATGACATTATGTATAATGTGACAGTATAGTACTGACAGATATGCGATTGCACATGCGCAGCACTCAATTTTATGTGCATGCGTTCTTACTTCCAAGAGGTAAATTTGTGCCGTACAAACTTCTACCCTCCCTAGAATCCCTCCCAATCCAGCTAGCCTCCATGTCCGTCTCCATGGTCCAATATATCTCTATATTAAATTTCAACAAAATCGGTTCAGCCGTTTTAGCGTGAAAACGGAACATACATACATACACACTTTCGAATTTATAATATTAGTAGGGATACTCTTATCGTTATTGTTTAGTTGCCATAGTAACTTAAGCCTTTTTCGTCGACTACTTGACACGTGTAGGCCTGTTGCCATACACTAATTGAATACCCCTTTTCTAGGACCTATTAGGTTAGGCTAGAAAGCGGAACCCGGATTTCGAAGTTCTGGATGCGACCAGGAAGAAGCTCAATGACGATAATGATTAGCCCACCGAGGCAACTATCGCACGTCTACAAGCGGACCGTTCATCACTCAACTCTGCACCAAGTACTGTATATTCGATCCCCACATGAGAATCGCTTTTGTGATCCACACATTGAAGTTTCGAGTCTGAGTGTTGTTTGTGTCGATTGTTAGAATACTTGTAAGTTCCACCGTGACCAGGATAAATCATAAAAATATAAGTTTAACAAAAGTCAAACCATTGCGTATCTTGGACCAGTGTGCAGTTGATTGTGTTTTCATCATGTCAGCCTAGAGACGTCCACTGCTGGACATAGGCCTCTCCCAAGGTTCACCACACAGACCGATTCTGAGCCACCCCCATCCAACCGCTTCCCGCGATCTTAACCAGATCGTCGGTCTACCTTGCGGGAGGCCTATCCTTGCTGCGTCGTCTGCTTCGATTCGTCGTCCTGCTGCGATTGTGCATTAACCAGCTAAAAACATAAACTAATTAAAGCAAAGCGTGTGGTCGTGGTGACAAATAATCATGACAGTTCTTTTTCAGAAATGTATTTATGTATTTACAATTATCTTACTTTTATAGGCAGTGACATAAATATTATGTAAACAGACTGCCATGCAGAAGATATCAGGTTAGAATCCAAGGCGCGCATCAATGACTTTTCCGAGTTATGTGTGTATTGAATTGTAAATTTTTGCTTGCCCCGTGCCTCGGAGAGCAACGTCGTTGTCGAACCAAAACCTGCTATGTGCAAAAAGTATACTTTTGAGATATTGATAAAAGAATATTTCATGAAAAAATTTATATGAGAGTTTATTTTTTAAAGTATTTTATTTCAAAGTTATCATTATTATACTTAAATTTGTTTGTATGATAAACACATAAAACTAGTAATTTATTAATATTTTTTATTTTTCGAATAAAGAGGAAAAAATGCACATAGCAGATTTTAATTAGTCAAGTTTTGGGCACATAACAGATTTTAATAAAAGTTATATTGAAATTACGTAAATATTTTAATGTCAACATATAAAAATACTGTATTAATTAGGCTTATATTTAAGGCTATCATAAAATGGATGGTAGTCACCATCTATAAATTTAATGGTTTCAATTCTTGAAGTTGATCAAACTTTGATTGAGTTATTTGCAATGGACTATCATACAGTGGTGCAGGTTCAGGATACTCTTGGGGAACCTGCCTTCGCTGCGGAATAATTGTACAATCTTCTGGATGACGGAGTTTGAAATACACATCGCCAGACGGCGTGTACTTAAAGGATCTGATGTCATTTACTGTAGGATCACCCTTCCTTTTACCTGATCTAATAGACTGGTAATTTGTCAATAGATTTTCATAATCTTTGAAAAATTCATAGTGAACAACTCTAATATCATAAGGTTGTTTGGGCCGTGCTTGCCGCATTTTTATGACGTAATCCTGAGGTGCATAAAGAGGAGATTTTATGAAATGCTCGATTGCAGAATGGACACTATCGACCTCCATCATAGTGTGTCCCTTTTCCAAAATGATTTGGTCCACTTCTACTTTAAAAAAATAAGCATAATCACTCAGTGCACTTGCTAACACCTTATTTCTATTTTGGTTATTACATCAGTCACTAATTATGTTTATAAGCTCTGCTTGTAGTTTTAAGGTGGTAAGCTCCTTAGAGATACCAATCCTTGTACGGAAGCTTTTTTATCACTCCATGCTTTCATATTCCAACATTTTGAATGCAACGCAGACCGTTCTTCTTCCGACACCAATCAAATTCAGTGCACTATGACTACAACGACTCTTTACAGACCGACCTTTTGGTGTATTCTGTTCTAGTTTTCCGTCTTTTTTCTTATAGCCTATGTATGGTTTCCCAAGTGAACGGCGGCGCTTAGCTGTAGATTGACCTAATTGTATAGTTTGAGAATTACTTGAAATTTCGATGGTGGCGTCCGATTCCTGCACTGGACATTCATTTGATGAATCAATGTCACTGCTATAAATTACGTAACGTCTGCCTTTGTTGGTAGTAGGAATAGATGAACTGTCACTCTGTTCCGAGGATGAGTCTATTGACATGCTGGCAAATAAACCCGAAGAAGTTGATGTTCTATTAAGCTCATCGTACCTTGACTGATCTTTATTCAGGTCCATTGATTCTCTGTGAGGTAGACGTAATTATTGTTCATTTTTTCGTCGTACACATTCCTTCTCCGAATTTAAAACTAAATCTACAACTTTCTTTCTAATGTTCATTGTAACGGTCACTTAAAGTCACCCTGCAAACTTTTTAACCGAGAAATGAACTTTTCGTTATAAGCTAACACTCGTTGTAACATAACATCAAATGACTGCGTATGAGTACAGTTAAACTGTGAAGGCAATATAATCATCGGCATTCTAATGAAATTTGAGGGTAAACATAAATAAACAATAAAGATTTATCACTTTGTTTGCTCAGTTGCCCACACGTTCATATTATATTGCAATGTGAAACTGTTAAGGAACAAGAATATTTATTCATTATGTCCATATCAATACCTCGTTATAATTGTATTCTGTATAAATAAGTGGTAACATAAGTGTATAATACAGGTTACTGTTGATTGTGCTATGCACTTAGCAGATTTTAATTTTGGTTTTAAACTTGATTGCTATTGGTCGTGGTCAAATAAAATGTGCTATGTGGCAATTCGTTACATAGCAGTTTTTATTTGACAACTTTTTAGCTGCAGCACATAGCACATTTTATTAAGAGGCTATAGTTCCACAAATAGTGGTCATAAGCACATATTGCCTTATTTCTTTTATATAAGAAATAAGGCAATGAACTATAAGATGTGGTCAAAATCTTGAAATCTCCAAAAACGGCACATAGCAGATTTTGGTTTGACAACGACGGCATGTTAGATCTTTGACAGTTGCTATGCGGAGTCAGTATCTGTGAATAAACTCGTGTCTAAACTGAGGAATATAGCTAACCTTTTGGGTTGCGGAGGTCAGATTTAAGAGGTCCGGTTAGACTAGAAAGACCAGTTCTAACTGGGATAACGCTAAGAGGATGATATTTTGATTATTGTACTTTTATAAAATAATATTAAATATTACTATTAAAATTTAAGAGTATTCTTTAGCTCCGTAGGTTAAGGAAATTTGTTATTTTGCCAATCTTATCTGATTTTCGTGAGCATGTGCTAATAGTAAAAATCTATTCCTAGTTGTTTTACTCACTGAAGATAAAAAGGCTCGATAATTAAGTAATAAAATAAACTTAAGTTATTGTTCTCAAAATCATGAACAGGCAACAAAATAAATTAGTGCCTGTAAAGTGCCTAAACGACAGCTCTGAAATACTGTTTAAAACGGGTGAATACCGAGAGAAATATAATTTCAACAGCTTTGTTTAGTACATCTAAGCGCCTTGTAAATTATGTTTAGAAGTTGACAACCTAAGTAAACCAAAGTGACGAATGCTATGCTCAAAACTGCTTGTAATTTGACACCTTTCTCAATTACAAATTGTATTTTAAGTGCCAAAGCGAAGGACCAAAATAGCTTCTGACGTAAAACGGTAACTAGTGTTAGTAACCGTAGTTTAAGTTAGGTGGCGCAACAATTTGTGTAGTTAGCTAGCAACTGGATAATAAAAGCGCAAAATGAAGTCGAATGACAAATACTGGGTTACTCACACTGCTGATCGCAAAATCTCAATGCCTGCCTAACGGTCTTAGCCCACTTACACGACTCGCCTCAAACCCAACCAAAGGGATATCATTCAAATATGGGCGTTATGTATTGCTCTTTAGGTATTCTTTACATTGGCAACATTTAGCACACAGTGCGCATCTGCTTATTTATGTGTCAATGTAAAAAATACCTATAGAGCAATACTTAAAGCCCATATTTGAACGATATTCTTTTGGTTGGGTGTGAGGCGAATCGTGTAAGGTTAAGGATGTGCGACGCACTGTTCCGTGCGCAGTATAATATTCGGCTTGCTGTTATGCACTGTCATTTCAGCTAACATGCTTGCATCTTCATATGTCTTAATTAAATACTGTTAACTATACTTTGCCCGTGGATCTGCCGGCATGAATTATACACCTACACCTGCCTTAGGAATTACACGATCCACTGGTGAAAGCAATATCAAAGTTATTTCATTAGTTTTTGAGTTTATCGTGTTTATAGAGACAGACAGGACGAAGAGGGGACTACATTTTAAAATCTTAATATATAAAATCCTTGCGTTACTGACTGACTGACAGACACGCTACAGCCAAAACTATTGGGCGCAGGAAGCTGAAATTTGGCATGTATGTTTCTTGGGGACTGTAGAGGTGCACTAAGAAGGGATTTCCCGAAATTCCCACGGGATAGCCAAAAGGGGTAAATTAAAAAAAATGCAAGCGTAGCTGCTGGCGTCCTCTAGTATTTAGATATAAATTAATGTGTTATGTTATAGAGGTGTCTAAAATATAAACATTTTCACCGTAATTCAAATGTTTGAGTTTAAACCGCCTATTTCAAAGTCGCCGTTTTAACACAAATTAAATGAGGCGAACTCAATTGTAAATACCTCTTAGTAATAAATAAATAAGAAGGAAGTTGGCTGCAGTGAGTTTTACAAGTCGTTGAAAGGGTAAGTCTATACTTTTCTTTAATTAAGAGTTCACTCAGGCATGAAACAAATTTCTTTTAACTTGTACAACTTAAGAGATACGTTTCACTTCTTTTTAATGTTTATATTTCTATTTTCTCTGCTTTCTTAAAGACTTGGATGTTTTAAGTTCTAACAAATGTTGTAATTGAAAAGAATTAAATGAGTTAAATAGTTGTAGGTAGTGTTAGTTTAAAATATAATAATGTCAGCTCTTTTATTACAAAAGCCTGGCATCTGGCTTTGGTTTCGGCTAAGGCCCAATGTCAGTCTGCAAACAAATGAGCAAATAGGTATATTTCAGTAAACCAACAGATTGATACCCTGATGTGTAGATGAATAGACCTTCTTACGCGTCTCGCAACAAACAATAGAGAGTTTTAGTTTAACGTCCCAAAAACATCATCTTGCTTTTTCCACGTGTGCGTTCATAAAAGGCAGCTATATTTTTTTTAGTTCAGTGAAAAAAATTATGCGGCACTAGACAGAAACTCTCTTCCAATTTGTCTACCCAGCGTGGTATGGTAGGCCAAATTAATTTATTGCAGTACAATGCAATTATGATGCGAATTCGGACAGGCCTATCTCCAGCAGTGGATTGCCAACTGCTTCGAAAATCGAACTGAACTACATTCGGTATACGGTTTCAGCCTGAATAATCTAAAGCATAAAACATCTCTCCAAAAAATTACATCCTTACCAGCAAAAATACATATCCGAGTGAAAATAGCACACATAAAAGCAATTTTATCCGTAACATTTATACGTAAATCAGTATTTTAGCTCAGCCGGTTCAAAGCTAAATTGTCCCGTGTCCTAACGTGTGTCACGACCGGATTTGGCACGGAAGGGGAAAATTTTTAATTTCCACATACTGCATGCGTAACGCGGCACGGTTTAACATACGTTTATCCGGGTAAATTCACTGACGTCATGAGTCTAATAGATATTCAGGTTGGATTAAAATATTGGTTTTTGTGCGCAGATAATGTATATATCCAGGAGCGGAAATCATCCAGCAGTGGACTAAGGCAGGGTTATAATGATGATTACTGGTCGTTAAAAAAATTACGTTCATACGTAGTATGAATGTTACGTTCAGTACGTCTGTCAGTCAGTCAGTAATCTTTAAATAATAACGAATTCGGATATTATACAGATAACCGAATAGTGTAATAGTACCAAATATACAAAATAATGATCAGCTCGGTTTTAGACTTGAGATTCGGAAAATTCGAACCTCGTGGGTTCGTTTGGTGTGACAGTCATTAACACTCCTGCTACGCCTCCATTTCGTCAATTTTATTATAGTTGGATTTGAGGGAGACCCAAGGCTAGGGGATTCTATACCGGAACCAAAAAAATTTCAGAATTGAAGATTGGTTTTTGTCCGTCATGAGATTGCCAACTGATCATAAAAATTTGCGCATCGATATTCTTCATTGTTATTGCAATATTAAATTGACTGGACTTTCGAATATATCCATAGAAAAACTTTCAATAATTCATAAGTGTGTTTTTACTTGTGTCGTTGACTGTACAGATACACGTGGGGAGATTTTCCTCTAAAACGGGTTTCTTCCAAATATTTATAAGCATGTTCAATATGTGTAAATATATACAATAATTTGGAACAACAGTAGCCTCACCATACAAAATTAAATGACTTGTTTTAATATTTCGGGTAAATTGACTGTTGAAATTACTGATGCATTTAATAAATCATCGGGATCATTTTAAAATGGAATTATGATAATTTATTATATTATTTATATTGAATATCACTTTTTTAACTTTTGCAACTTGTACAAAAAAAATGCGGTTAGGTGCCGAAATCCACGGAGAGGGCGCTACAGATCATCGCATCTTGTGACCAATGCTGATTTAACTCATGTCGAAACATCGATATAAACATTCTATATTTTACCTATGAATAATATTTTACCTATATTTTCAAATAAAGTTACCTAAATATAACATCAGACTGCCTCGTTGGTCTCGCATCTCGCATAAATGTGCGCATGGTATTGGGAGGTCTCGGGTTCGATACCCGGAACGGGCAAAGTGTTATTGTTTTTTTCCGTTAGGAAATTTTCAGTAGTAGCACGGGTCTGGTAATGTGCCCGGTATGGCAATAGGCTCGCCCCCTATTACGTGGGACTAAAATAAATCTGGCGAGAAGTGGGTGTAGCCGTATACCTCTGCCTACCTCTTCGGGGATATAGGCATGAGACTATGCAATGTAATGTACGAGTAATGTAAATATAACATCACTTTTTCACCTAAATGAATAAATCATACAATATTATTTAGCGGGTCTTAGTCGCGATAATTTATTTATTTCAAGGCATAAATGCCTCTGTTATTCTCCTACGTTTCTACCGGCTTGCAACAGTTGTGGTCGCGGAGGGACTTTCGCGATTTCTATGATGTATACAAATCGCGAAAGTTTAAAATCGATTAAATTAATAAATTATTTCAACTCGTAATTTACGATAAAATTTTATTTCCCGCAATTTGACGAAGGTTAATGGCATGTATTATGTGTATTTATATTTGCGGACAATCTTGAAACTCTGTATTTGATTTCTATTGTCAGCTATTGCGTAATTTTCGGCAAATTTGAGCCTAGAAAAATGTTGACAATAGACTTGTCGTTTAGAAAGGACCTGAAATAGCGTTTTGTGTGAATATAACCTTTTACGGTACCCCTCCCTTTTATCTAATAGTCTAACATAAATTTATTGATTCTACAAATATAAATAGCGTACGGGAAAACTATTTTCGAGGCCAAACATTGTCATTGGTAACTTACCAACAAAAAATACATTTGTAGTAAAACCTACTGCAGAATATAAAATTAGATTTAGATTAAATTGAAGGTATAGGGCTAAGGTGATCATGTATTAATCATTATTAGACAAATGTGCTTACATCTTGGTATGATTCTAAATTTTATTATTAATTTTAGGAATCATTACTATTAAGTACTGAGTTTACTTTTTAAACAGGTTACATAACTTTGATATAATAATAAGGATAGACTGATGATACGGAAGTGTGGCATAAATAGTTCCACTTTGTGTCATGTGACAGAGAGATAAGTATGTGGCAACATTACTAACATATCATTTTCATATCATAATCCTTCGAGGAATGCGATGCATGGTTGACCCTAAGACTACTTTTATCATTCCGCATCTCATAGCGCGTCAAACTTCGAAGGGATACCCACATCCGTCGAAACCATCCATCCTTGTCTCTAACTCACAATGCGAAAGAGAAAACAATAAAGATCCTCTCAAATCCTTCAAGTCTAAAGCAAACATTCAAAACATTTCATTTGAAACAATGGGAGCCATTGGTGGATGATGTGGGCATCATTTATTCAGCCTAACACCCGCTAGAGATGTATCTTTGTTAGCACAACGGATTCGCAGAAAACATGCAAGTATTCGAAGCGAAAAGCATTCGATGTCACCGCTTTAATGGTTAAGCAAATACAAGAGCCTTGACTTTAAGACTCGCTCCAAAAATAAAAGTATTTTCGAGTTCTGACAAAAGAAGCCGGAAGCCCAACGGAGTCTATTCTTAATGGAAAACTGGGGTATTTGAATACGGAGTCTAGTTGGTCGAAAACTTCTTTATGTTAGTTAACAAAAAAGTGTATAACATTAGAACTTTCTCTTTGCGGTGAAATTAAGTAGAATATTGTCAGAGGCGGTTCCTGTTTCTTTTGTGAATGGATCTGGGAGGCGGCGCCGAAGGAAACGCTATGCTTTTAATATTCCAACAGCACTGTTGGATATAAATTTGAATTAGTTGGTGTAAATAATGTCCCAAGTTCTGACACTTAATTTTTGCTATTTTACCACAGCTTTATGAACAAAATCTTCGTAAAAAAGTGTTTGATTTTCGTTTTTTGTTTCACTTTATTCGCATGCAGCGTGGAAGTAAATATTGGCGCAAAATATGAAAATCTTATACGAGAAAAATATTAGGTTCCGCTTACAATTTCTGCTATTTAATATAACAGTTGTCATATTTTGACACTATAACAAGCAAGCCAACCTACACATGGTATACTATGGTATAAATTGGCCCAACTTATACCTTGTTATCCCGATAAATTAGAAAGACAATAAAATTATTTTTAGATTCAACCGTATACCTAAAATAAAAAAAAATCTATCAAATCCCAAACACATAATAACATAAGAAAGATCAAACCCACCCTTGCCTTGTGCAGAGGCATTTTGAGGTATATTAAAAAAGTAACACTGTAGGTATAGTAACTTATACATATAGAAATGCAAAAAATGACTCGCCTATATATATCTTAAATCAATAATTGATTCAACAAACCGAATAAAAATGTTAATCAACCGCATCGTTCTCTCAACTACGTATTCGATAAAAATATATGCTTCCTCATTTTCCCACCGACCCGACCCCTAGTTTCAATACATCTGTACTATTGATTACTATCACCCGGTAATGGACAAAAACTCTCATAAAAGTCCATGAGTTTCTATAATGGCGCTCCCGCCATTTTTATGACAATTGTTATAATATTTCTGTTCTAGAAATGGAAGGAAAACAGACTACATTTCAACTGTTTATCTTACTTCGGGAACTGTAGGAAGGATTTAGGAGCTATTAACTTTCTTGCTAGCTTATTTTGCCAAGTCACCACTTTGTGGAGATCAAAGTTGTTATATTCATTTCGTTTTTAATTTGGGAAATTGGAATGTGCTTGGTTACAGCCATTTTAGTATTCGTAAGGAAGTTGATAATTGCATATTGATATTTTGTGTGATGACTTATTCTTCTTAATCTTATATCTTATCTTATACTAATATATAAAGCTGAAGAGTTTGTTTGTTTGTTTGTTTGGTTGAACGCGCTAATCTCAGGAACTACTGGTCCGATTGTAAAAATTCTTTAAGTATTAGAGAGCCTATCTATCGAGGAAGGCTTTACGCTATATAATATCACGCTATAAGCTACGGGAGCGGAGCAGTATCCTTAAATAACGCGGGTGTAACCGCGGGCTCATCTAGTTAATATTAAAAACAACCAGTTTCTTGAGGGATTAAATCAAGTTACACTAATATAGCATTCAATGAGAGCGCAATTTCTAAAGCTCAACAGTAAATGCGGTGGAAAGAATTCAGTTATTCAGTCATGCGAGCAATAAAGACTTTCTTAAAACAGACGTTACCAAAGAAACTATACGGCTTATAAATACCGGGAATCGATAGGAATCTTAGATGGTATCGGATAGAAACAATTCCAACCCATTAGACAGGAACATCGCTTAACCCTTTAAGAGATAGGCCTTTGCGAGCGACTGATTGAATTTCTTAAGGAACCCGTGTTTGGGTAATTGATATTTCAGAAAAGATGCAGGGCTTTTTTGACCACTTCAAATGCTGAAACCGTAGGCAAATAATAATTAGAATTCCGTTTTTCAGCCATAGTCATCATATTACCAGTGCATTAAACACCCATTCCCATAACCCAATTTAATTAAATTAGTCTCCACATCATAGCTATATTCCTACACGTGTAGCGGCTAGTCCATAGCTGTACTCAGTAGTGCAGTTGTGGAGGCTCTACGGCATGTGTCCCATCCCATTTTTGATTAAAACTATCTATGGGCATCTGCACGTTGGTTCTCCCAAAGGACCGGTTATACTTCTAACACCGCATGTTAGAAGAACAGCCGTGAAAAAGAGAAACATAATAATGCTATTAGTCATAACAACCTGATCCACTATTGCGCGAATTGTAACTGCCCTGTATATAAGCTGAACTAATATTGGAGCGCTTCTCATTATGAGTAGGGCTGCAGTCCACTACGCTTGTAAAGTGCGGGTTGGTAAACTTCTCAACCATGCCTTTCGAAAACATTATAAAAAATTCAAAGACAGGATGAAGGCTTCCTCATGCTCGAAAGCCAGGCATCATAAAAAAATAAGAGGAGAAGATTTGTTATTCTTTCAGCGTGTTGGGCCAGTTTGCTCGAAGATGTTGCAACAAAGATTGATCCGTTGCGAGTCTCCTGGTCTAGAAGTTAGTGTCTATAACTACTAAGCTAAGGCAAAACTAATAACCGTTGGTAGTGCGTCTTGGGCTACGTAGTGTGCTTCCAGCTATTCCAGCGATACTCGCAAAATGGCAAAATGGTGGCCGGACATGTAGAGCTGAAATTGTGCTCATTGGCGTGCCATTACAAAGGACTATAGTCAGCAGTGGAATACCGCGGCAGGCTAATGATGATGGTAATCAAATCATTTTTATTATGAGCACGATTTGTATATTTTACAATATGAATGAAAGACTGCCTCCGTGGTCCAGAGCGTATGCGACTGCTGATTGGAGGTCCCGGGTTCGATTCCCGGGTCGAGTAAAAGTTTTACTGTGTTTTTCCGAATTCTCAGTAGCAATACGGAGTCTGGTGATGTGCTCGTTAAGGGCAATAAACTCGAACCCTATTACGTTGGACCTAAAAATTCATGGCGAAATGTGGGCGGAATAATATACCTCTGCTTACCCCTTCGGGGATGCAGGCGTGACTCAATTTTTTTTGTTATAATATGACTCCCGCACTTCCTAGTGCGGGAGTCATATTATAAAAAAAACACGTATTATTCATTGACTGCATGGTTGGCGTAGTAGTTTAAGAAGCGGTCGCCTCGCCGCTTGGTACTGCGCCGCGGGACATGGGTGCGATTTCCACACGAGACAACACTTTGTGTGATCCACAAATTGTTGTCTCGAGTCTGGGTGCTCTTTGCGTCCGTTGATTGAATGTTTTTAAAGTCCTCCGCAACACAGGAATTTATTCCTAGTGCGGGAGTCGTTTTACAAAAGAAATAATAAGTAAATAAAAATAATATTTTTTTTATAGACTCACGCCTGTATCCCCCAAGGGGTAAGCAGAGGTGTAATATTCCACCCACATTTCGCCACAGAAGGTTCGCCAGTGTAATCCCCACCTACAAGAAGAAACTGCTGCTAAACAATAAACATGTAATAGTTCTGCAATAAGTATTTTATTTTAATCTCTTAGAAGTATATTTGATGTAGGTTAGAGACCAATATCTACACATTTCATTTAACTTAGGCAGTGATAGATTAATAAAATCGGTCAGGTCAAACCTTTAGGTATTCATACTTCATAGATATGTAGGAGTTACAGTAGATTTATCTCACATATTTGGACAACATCAAGATTAAGAAAGTAAATTACAAATCACAAAATATAAATTAACAGTGTCTATGCTTAATTGTCCTGGGCCATAAAATTTACATAGATTTTTGTTTCAAACTTATCCACATTAACCACTTGCGTAATGTGGCACATAAATTATTGCAAGGTTGTAGTTATTGAATTCGGCAGTGAGTTATAAATTAATGGGACCATAAAGACTCAACTTTTCCTGAACTGTTCTGATTTGAGGGATTTTGAAGTCCAAGCTCTTACTTTTCTTTTATTTTTAATATCTACACGATCAAATAATTGCTAGTAGACTTTGGAAACTTTGAAATCGCATTAATAATATGCAGGTGGATTTGTAATAGGTTGTATTCCCTTCCTCCCTTTGGCTGAAAAAAAAGAAACTAAATGATTTTTGCCCTCCATAATGTAAGGGGTGAAAATACTCCATTATGCCCTAGAACCTATAATTACCCCCCGAAGGCAATACGAGCAATAACAAATCACACTGTATAATCATACAGTAAGAAAATTTTGTAAATTAAACACAGGAATTTTGCAGGAATCACACCAATCCATGTTGAATATTGCCCAATGCATTTCCTACTATAAATCTATTTAAAACTATAAACCACTTGCAGGCTTTTACTGAACGTTAATAATTTTAACCCAACTAACCGAGAGGCGATTAAACTCATAAATGAAAGAAAACCCATTCGTATATGTCTTCAACTGTGAAACGGTTCATTGGCGCGCTGTCAGCGGAGGAAATTAAAATCTAAGCGTTAATTAAACGACGGTATCCAATAGTCAATACTGCAGTGTCCAGAGTAAGAGGAATTATTTACGTACGACCCGATACTGGAAAGAGGTTAGGATTGTTCTATAGCTGAAGGTAAAGTGTTTAATCTGCATGGAAACTAAGATAATTTGAATACTAGTGGAATAAATATCGATCCAAATGATAATATTTTGGTAGAAAGTCGAATATAGTTTTGATTTTAGGTTGTAATGGTCCAAAGATCTGGTTAAAATCGCGGGCAGCTCTTGAATGCTGGTGGCTCAAGATCAGTTTGTGTGGAGAGCCTTTGAGAAAGTCTGCGTGTAGCAGTGGACTCTCGACTGAAATGATGAGGTTGTAATGCATTGCGTTTCATTTCAATGATATTTCAAAAGTAGGAATCGTATATTGTTTTTGGATTTTATTGCAGTAAAATTATTCTGAATTGACTCTACAAATGGCATGGTGGCTTGAATTAATTATTGTAATGCTGCAGGAAAGTAAAAGTTATTTAAAATAAACCTTATAAATTGTTTTACTATTCGTATAATTCCTGATGTAATTTTGCATCTGATAGAGAGAGAATTCAAATACTTAATCATTATTTATTTATTGTATTATTTATATGTTATATTATTAAAGAACCCTACTACGTAATATCAAACTTTTTCAAACAGCATGTAGGTCCTGCAAAAATGTTTCCTTATATAAAATACTGTCAATTTAAAAAGAAAAAGATACTTCGTAATACGAATCACGATTTGAAATCATTATAATTTTGTTACTAGAGATATATGGATTCTTCTTCCTCGTCCGTGATCTTGTTCCTTAGAAGTTAAGCGTAATGATAACGGCTGTACCGAGATAATGTCTATAAATCTATCTGATAAACTGACTGGCAAACAAAAACCAGTTACATTGGTTTTACGTTGACACATTTAAAGTGCGACCTACAAGAATGTGTACAAAATACAAGCATAAAAACACTATGTTTCACAATTTTAACGATGGTCAATATAACACAACCTTGTTGTAAAACGAAACTCATTCCAGTGACTGTATACAGAATACATTACCTAACATCGCATAGATGACACCATTTTCCATTTGATCGAACATACATTTGTAGCGCTAACAATGTCGACAATTTTCGACAAGTTAGTTTCGAAGCTACAACTTTTAACATAATGTTCTATTATAATTATAGGAATTTTAACATTTGTGGTTATTTTATATTGTCTTTCGGGATTTATACCACAAAGGTATGTAGTAAAATTATATCCCGAAAGACAATTTAAAATAATGTTCTATTGACACATTTAGTTTCAGATTTTGGACGGATATATCCGAGTGGAGTGAGACCATATCTTTTTGACAAAGCTTTCAGAATTTCCAATCCATATTTGAATGTACTGCAGATGACAAAGCGACTCGTATTGCAGATGGCAGTGATTATTCGCGATTGACGTCATAGGAAAAGATAGCGAGATAAGAGAGCGAGTACTGGCTAAAAGCGTGGGTTTTCGAAAAGGTGCTAAGGGGCTTTACTTATTTCATATTCTGGTAGCATGTTTAGAGAGTAAGTAGTATTCACGGGAAAGTCTAATGGCTGATGGTGGTTTGTTTAAACTGAAACTGATATAGGTTAAGCTGGATGACAGAGTATAAATTTGAGTTTGAATTTTGTTTTGATGGTAGTTTTAAATAGTCATAATATTATTGTACGTTATAGTTAAAACTAGCTGAGCCGCGGTTGCACCCGCATCATATAATATAGGGTACATCTGCAGACTAGTGGTTCATAGCTTAATGTTATACTGCATATAACCTTCCTCGATAAACGGGTTATCCAACACTAAAATTATATTTAAGTCGAACCAGTCGTGTTTACATAATGTTTGTATAAACGACAAAGATATATTTGCGCTTTTTGAATCTGTGTCTCAAAAACGGCTGACTAACATTTTCTTGAAAGTTTTCATTCCAGTCTACAGATCTTTTTTTCTAAATTCGTCCCTCACGTACTTTAAAAGTTAGTTGGATTTTTAAAAACCACAGAATGTATAAGGGATAAATGTTTCATGCATGAAGCAATTTCGGGTTCCAAGAAGATACCTGATATACATTATCTCGCTCAATTCGCTGACTATGCTTCGACACGTGTTTCGCCTCTGCACGAGGCATCCTCAGGTATTTGAAAAGTGCAGTAAAAAGTAGTTTCACACGAAGTTTATTTATTTTAATCTCTGTTGACAGTTTGCCGACGTATATTACAAGTATAGGTGTATAATATCTACCCGTGTTATATACGTCAACCAACCCTTTGTATCTTTTATTTCCACGAATTTATCTAGCCAACAAACTAAATATTCTACAAAATTTTACACTAACAATAACCATTTAATCAATTCCGTACAGGCGATTACTATATTGTTAAATTTAATGCCATGTATTCAGAAACAATAATATTACCACTAATATAATTAATCGTCTATTAAGTTATCTGATTTAGCAATTACGTGTAAGACGTTAAGAATATGTTATATACCGACTAGGACATCAATAGTATATAATATTACTAGTACAATATCAATGAAATACGCAAAGGTCTGAAAATTATAGTATGAACTGTAATCCATTAGTCTTCCATCGTAATATAACAATTTGTATACAATAAATGTTTATTTGCTGTATAAAAATGTCAAAGTTTTTATTTACATTAACTGACATACGTAGGATTAACATAATTATGTACAATAAAATAAAACTAATTATATAACTAAACTATCCTAAACTATAAAAAAGCGAAAGTATGACAAGAAAAGTAAATAAAATATAATAAAATAACAAATTGCCAACTACGATGCGTCAAAAAATTCCTCCGCAACGCTGTCGAGCGGTAGCGTGCCCAGAAGGCTGGCAGCATTGCCACGTTGAATGGCAATGCTTATTCTCTCAGCGAGATATAAACCAGCCCTCTGGTCACGGGAAGCATCGATCAGCCTTCTGGCGATTTCTTTGTATAATGCGCGTGCACTAGGGCCCATGGCCCCAGCGTTTCGACCCCAAACGGCTCAAGAACGTAATTACCAGCCAGGTTTCCGTATTTGCGCCGTTTGAGGGTTTCCGCCGATGCAGCAGCAGCGCCAGCTGATCCAGCTGTACTTGAAAGATGTGATGGCGCAAGGGTATCGACGCATGTCGCGTCCCACACCAGAGGCCTACCCATCTTCCAAGGTAATAACGTCATACCGTCTGGTCTCTTCCCATCGTCGCGTACCAAACCATTAGGTTCGAGATGAGCTGGTACTCCGGCGGTGGCAAGAGCTCGACGGAGTATGTCGTTAATGTGGGCATGTCGAGAAATACGCCCTGCACTCCTACTGCACGATAGGCCATGGTGGCCAAGACTGTCGACGGCTTCCCCGCAGTGACAGCGGTGCGGAGAAACGCAAACAGCTCCCAAGCGCAGGCAAGAAGCGATGCGGAAAGTTGTATCGTCCAACATAGTTCTTATGTTGGACGATGGAAGTGCTTGAAGCCATAACCCCGATTCCCACTCTCCCACAGCCAACAAACGGGCACGCTCTGCAACACTAGATGCAGTATTTAAAAGATAATCTCTCAGCTTGCTACAGAGCGGCCCGACCCATTGTCTCTGAGAGAATAGATTCCGGGGTAAGTCAGAGCTCGGGGAAGCCATTTTCCAAGCGTTAATGGCATCAGTCATGCACGGCACCTCAGAATTAACCAGTGCGGGTTCTAGAATTTTCCTGGTCAGTTCCTCAGTGCCGTGGACCGAGGCCAAAAACGCTGGTAGACTTACATCAGTAATTTTGCGAACGCCGAGGCTGCCCAAGCGAACTGGCAAAGTTGCTTGAAGCCACACTCGGTCGTTTATGTCAAGATTTAGAATTTTGCTCAAGGTGTGCCGAATAACATTATCTATGTTTTCCAAAAGGGCTGGATGTTTCCAAAAAGGAGAGGATCGCAAGTAATATGTAAATTTTGGGACGAAAAGACAGTGCCTGATAATTGTGAAAGCCGAATGAATATTAATTTTGTATAGGCGTTCTGAGGTTTCACAGAAATTTTGTACTTTTTCATTTATAAAAGTTCCAAAAGCGTCGCCGAAAATAGGGGACCCAAGGAGGCGGAAGGAGCATTTATTGATGATTTTAATATTTGGCGCCAAAGAATTAAATTTTGATACAATCGAAAGGTTATCCAAATTGTCCTTAATAAAAATTTCACATTTGTCCGAATTTAGTTCCAATTGCTTTAAATTCATTTTTTATTAGCTCTAAATCTTGTACAACTGTGGAAACGTCTCCTCCCAGGGTCCCGTCATGCAAATACCACACGTTAAATTTTGAATTTATTTGTTTTATTATTGGGTGAATGGCTAAACTGAAAATGACTGGCCCGAGAGGGTCACCTTGTTGACACCCAACAGCAGATTCCAAAACATTGTCTTTGTAAATTAATTTTGATGGATGCCTATAGCATTGCCAAAGGAATTTAAAAATTTTAGGAGTTTCTAATTTTGCTTGTGTCAGCAAGGTGTCCCTGTTCACTGAGTTGAAGGCATTCTTCAAATCAACCTTTAAAATGACCTCACCTTTACCGCAGCCAAGGTACGTGGACAGCGCATGTATGGCAGCCTCACTGCCTCCCTTCGAACCAAAGCCAAGCTGGATTGGCTGAAATTTATCTGCCAAAATGGCACTATAATGTTTACAGCATAGTTTGGCTGCCATACGTCTGTAGGTACACCCTACGGCAATGGGCCGAATGCCACCATCTTTTTTGCGAAGGGCGCACAAGTTGGCGCCGTATAATAAGTCGGTGACATCTGTGGCCACATTGCCGGAGAGCTTAAGGTTAATTAAAGGCATCAGTGCCTTCAAAAGTGCATCACCAGCCTCTCCAGTACTTGCACTTGTGAGATCTTTCAGATGCTGAGGTGTTAAGCCGTCGAGGCCGCCAGCGGATCCACTACGAAAGGAACAGACGGCTTCAAATACGTCCTTGGCTGAAACAAACAGACAGTCACAATCTTCGTCAGGCATGTCGGGAAAGGTGAGGTCATTAGCTGGCGCTGGGTGCTTACTCTTCAGACCTGCTAGGGTGTCTGAAGAGTAAGGCGCCACCACATCGCTACTAAACAATAACCTAGACGCCCCTTGAATGTCACCCTCCCTTAATTTGGACTCTACACATTGGTAAATTGATTTTTTTAATCTATGGATAGTAAAGTTAGGGTCAAAATTGTTAGTAGAATGGTTACATAGGTCTTTAATTTGGGATGTCAAAGATTTTGATGTTGTCCGGTTGCTTTGAATGTGTAGAATCCTATAAGGGAAAATGAGTAACTGTTTCCAAGCTGTTTTGGAGTTCTCACGCACAAATTATGAGCTACTAATGGTCTCGCACCGCGTGGAACTCGGTTCAAAACTGGAATTGAATTTTTTAATGTACCTAGGTACTGCCAAAAAGGAATTTGGGACGAAACAGAATGTGAAATGGAACTGGGGCCAGGAAGCACATTTTGGTTTTTATGCACTTTGCCAAAATGTACTTTCAAGCCACACTCACCTTTAAAAAAACGAGCTTGAGAACATACTGGGCAGCGCACTAGGTTATTCAGCGACGATGTGGTTGATTGGATTGCACTCAACTCCGCATCACTAATGTCCTCGCTTGTAGCCGGCATAAATATTATAACTTTAAACTTAAAATACAAAATGTTATTATTTACAATTTATGCATGACATTTAGTCACTTGGTGACAGGACGTTGCCTATTATAGGTGCCGGCGTCGCGTCCCGTCACCGTTGTCTTCTAAACTTACACTTACTAAATAAAATTGTCTATTATAAAAAGATAAAAAGGTACAAAATCACAGGAAACAAAATCACCAACACACAACACAAGCTTTCACGTTTCAATAAAGTATCATTTCTCCCACACGAATTATTTCAATATACATCCAATTAAATTGCCGATATTATATATTATATTGGCAGAGATCCTGGTATTTTCAAATTTCTGTAGCCATGAACATCTTAGAAACTGTTTGCCGTTTTGGTTTGCGATGAAAACTTCTTTGATGGCTATTTTAGTTTTTCTATGAAAAGTATTATAAATTGAAATATGTATTTATGATTGAAAACAGTAATAGGTACACGTAAATAGAGCAATATTTGGCAATTTTATTATATAGTATAATATTTTAAATCGGATTTTTTCCAATACAGGAAAAAATTCGCTGCCATTTTCTACACTTTTTTTTTTGTATTGATATCTCTACACTAACGGCTGTTGTTATGTAGAAAATTGTGTCTGTTCATAACAAAGATTTAAAACTAATACAAGGCTAGTAACTAAATATTGGTTTCAGACACCGAAACAATTTTATTCCTTCATGTTTGTTTCATGTCGCAAACGTCATGCAAATATGTAATATTTCGTTTCTTAAAAAAACTGGTAGAAACATGTTTTACATGGGCATGCATTATGGTGCATACGTATTTTGTTAGGCTGGTTTCAGAGTGACGCGCGCGGCACGCGCTGTCGGCCAGCGCCGGTCAAACAGCGCGTTTGGCGCGCGGACCACTGTGAAACGAGTTCGCGTTTCTCATTGCAATGTATGCGCGCTTCGGCAGCGCGGCCGGCGCGCGCGTCTCACACGCGGCGCGTTTGAACTGCGTGACTATGAAACGCTACTACTAATCTAGTGTAATTGCAAGCGCGCGCGTGTGGCCGGCGCCGGTCAAACGCGTGACTCTGAAACCAGCCTTAGAGTTACATAGCATGTGCGTTATTGACATTCTTAGTCGACGCTGTTTGACTCCAAGTTTCTCTAATATAGAGGTGTCAATTCCAAATTGAGTCCAGGATAATCCAAGCCTTGTACTTCAGCATCACAATGCTGAAGATTAGGCAGCGATAGCCTAGTAGTGGAAATACCAACAGACCTCCATGCAGACTACAGAGGGTGTTGGGTTCGATTAACAGTGCGCGCCACTGAGTTTTAGGTTGCCTCAGAGAGCACGTCAACCTGTCGGTCCCGGCTGTCATGAAGATCTCTGGATGATGACCACGATAATGCCATAGCATCAACTCCTATCTATCTCTTAATGTCTGTAAAGGAATAAGGTAAAACTAATTCACTAATGAATCGCATTTTCGTGGCTTATGTTTGATCCATATTTCCTTTAGGTAACATATCAAAGTTTTTAATATTTTCAGTTAGCATTTATATGACTAAATACCAAACACAGCAGACTGCACGGTTGATGCTGCTTGACACTGCGTCGAGTGTTGTGGGTTCGATTAGCACACGAAACAACACTATGTGTAATCCATAAATAGTTGTTCCGAGACTGAGTTTGCTTTGCGTCTATAGGTTGCATGTTTGTGTCCTCCGCGACACAGGATTTATTCCTAATGCGGGAGTTATATTTAAAAAAAAGGAAAAGAAACCTTTGAAATCTTATCAGCACATCATTGCAGATTTTTGCAAATCCTACATCTAAATGGCGTCAGTTATCTAGACGGGGATATGTTAAAGGTCCGAGGATATGGTCCGTGTAGTGACGGATTAAGAATACGAAATGTCACCACCCCATATCGTCTCGTGGGTGTCGTAAGAGCCGACAGAGGGAGCATATTATGCAGAAAATAGCACTGTAAGAGAAGGAAAACTTGATATAAACCCTATACCAACCCGTTTGGCCAGCGTGGTATAGTAGGCTATTTCCTCCTTTCAAAGGAGAGGCCTAGTCCAGCAGTGGACTGTTTAAGGCTGTTGATGTTGTTGTTGTTGTTGATAAGTTAAAGTGGCCTCTTTATTGGCTGACTGTAAGGGATGGCCGGGCAACTAATTGAAACCGCGCTGAGCACCTTCCCGCTTCGGTGAACGTGTAACTGGGATGCTGTGTGGTGCAAGTCATAAGAGGCATTTGAGATCGGTATATCTATATTATCTAAGTTGGTAAACTTGGATAATATTCAGTATCATAATCATAAGACAAGTTGTGTAAGCAATTACAATAACTTAGCTGTCACAGGACAGTCAATAGGATTGTTTGTAATGTACATTCATACAAAACAGTAATAAAATCAAACACATTTTTAAAAGAATTGAATGGGTGTAATCTTATGATGCAAGAAGATACTAACTAAGAAAAATACACGAACCCAATAATATCTTTGCGTAGAGAGGGAATACACGACATTAAACCCTGACTGGCCAATGTAGTAAAGTGATCCAAATCAATTTCATGGTAGTAGAGCCTTGCTGATTTCAGCATGAATAAGGACCGACCAGAGAAGTAAAGAGACGTAAAGGAACAGTACCTTAACTGTTACGTTTCGTTCGGTCAGTGAGAGTACCGGAGGCCCAATCCCCTATTCCTTCTCCCTCATCCCACTCTTCATCCTGTCCCTTTTCCCAACCCCAAGGGGCGGCAACAAACTTGTGACTCCTGTGGTGTTGCTTGTCATCATAATCAGCCTTTAACAGTCCACTTCTGGACTAGGCCTCTCCTTTGAAAGGAGGAACTGGCCTACTATACCACGCTGGCCAAACGGGTTGGTATAGGGTTTGTATCAAGTTTTCCTTCTCTTACAGTGCTGTTCTCTGCATAATATGCTCCCTTTGTCAGCTCTTTCGACACCCATGGGATGATATGGGGTGGTGATATTCCGTATTCTTAATCCGTAACCACACGGATAACCACGGATAACGGATGTTGCTTGTACTTGGCGGTAATTGCTTACCATCATGCGATCCGTCGGCTCGTTTGCCGCCTATTATTATAAAAAAAATCCTCCTATTGGTTCACAATGCTATTGAGATGCAAATTCAAATCCTTAAACAGTAGTTAAGTTCTTATATGTCAAATTCGAGTAAACCCAAGAAAATACTATATTCTTATAGCATAGACATGGACGCAGCACACGCGAGCTCTTTATTGCTAATTTCCCCAAAACCCAATAAACGTTCTACTTCACTTTCGTTGCAATCTCGCGCCTGACACACGCCGTGGTTTATAATAGTGTGTAGCCAAGATTGCTATCACAAGAAACGGAAAAGAAGACTCTATCCAGAAATACAAACAGAAAATTCATGAAGAAATCGTCATTCATTCTGAAGAAAACGTTATTCCTATATTAAATTTCTTTCTTGCGGCGGAATTTACTGACATTCAAACAACAGAAATAAAGTACACTCAGATAAGCAATGGTTTGTAAACTTTGTCTTATATGTACGTATCATTACAACGAATGAGAACTTTGTGTAAGTTCACAATTACGTATGCAAAAGTATCTACTCAAAATCAAGACTTTTTGGTAAACTGAACTAAAACAGGTGAATTAAATACATTATCAAACGAGTTAGACACCTTTCAAAACGGTACATGATGATGCAAGGTAGAAAGATTTCTATCTTATATTTTATCCTTATCAACATTGACAGTGCAATGTAGAGCTATCAATAGATATTGTGTAGGAACTTTATTTACTTAAAGAAACCTTAACCTGGCTTGAATGTCAATTATAAAATTACTCTTTTAATAAATCATATAGTATGCCAAACAGGCCCTGAAGTATTTTAATATTAATTTAAGTTTACGGTCAGCAAGCCGACCACATTCGGGTATGTGATATGTATCTCCAAACGCGATTTGTCCGAGATAAACATTTGATACAGTTTTCTGTTGACCGACCCAATTACCACAAGTAGGTCAGCGGTGTTTGCACAACTATCTATCACTGCAACTCTGTGCTTTTTATAACAGTATTGTGTTGTATCAAATTGATCTGCTAAGATTTAACACGGTAAGAAAATATATCGGATGCCGAATAATTATTGTTCTTAATAATTTGTACAGAATTTTGAAATATAATATTCATAGGCATATATACCAGCCAGTTTCTTAAAACCATAAGCATTCATAATGTTATAAGGGATTATGATAAATTTTAGTATGTAAATAATATAAAAAGCCAGGCTCTAAGACAGGCTTATACAGTAGCCTTTGATTGCGTAACATAGAATTAGGAAATTAGGGTTTGTATGAAATTTGGCACAGACCCATTAATCATCTGGTATTACAAATAGTAGGTACATATAATATCGACATGGCATGTGGGCGAAGCCGCTGGCAAAAGATAGTCATTATTAAAAAGTATAAGAGAGAATGTATCTACTGTTACGTTAACATTGAAAAGTTTCATCATCATCATCAGCCCTGTTCATATATTGTCCCACTTATGGACACAGGCCTCTTCCCAATATGAGAAAGTTAGCTGTAGACCACCACGCTTGCTAGTTAGTGGAATGTACATGTCTTTCGGGAACAGTTGACCGACGCAAACATTTTCTGCACACTTTAAGACATTCTGTGTGCACTGTGTAAAACGATATAATTAGTAATACACAGCTTAGTATTATAATATGAGGTCTAAGCTTTATAATTAGCCCTGTTTTCATTTAAGGACCGCTAATGGGTTTGTGCCATTATTGTATTAAACCAATGTTCATAATATCTTCAAAATAACTGACACCTTCATTAGCGTAAGTTAATTGGTAGTTGAGAATGGCAGCTCACTTTCGAGCTTTCGAAGAGTTTAAATTCATTTTTCAACTTTTGGATTGTACAGCAATCGAGACTAAGAAGAAAGCTTGGTTGGATTGGTTGGCTGCCAGAGCAAATGAAAGATGGGAAAGGCAACGAGTGATGACATAGATGAAGCAAGAAAGGAGTTTGTTAGGTCAAAAAAAATATTGGTTGCCTGTAAAGTCGGTATACGGGCGAAAGTTTTACGTGACAACGACTTTGAGTGGTAAAATAATTTTAATGTGAATATTCATTCGTATAGTAGGAAGAAGGATGAAAGACGCGTGCCTTTCACTTTTTATGTCTGTCTCTCTCGCTCTTAGGCGGGACGCGTGCCTCTCACTCGCTCTCATTGTGAGCGCATAACGTGAGCGGAGCGTAACGCAGTTTCTTGAAGTGTCACCCGGCAAACCAATTTATAAGACGTTGTCACGTCAAAAGAATTGTGAAAGAAATTGTTAAAAGGAAAAAAGGGGAAAAGAAAGATGAGTTTGATAGCAGACTATCTGAAGATTTCCGGAGAAACATAAAGTTTTTCTGGAAATCCGTTCGTGCAGTTCAAGGAAGAACTCAATCCTCAGAATACACGTCAATCAGAGACAAAAATGGAAAGATAGTGAATGGTGAATCATGCGTGCTGAAGAGATGGAAGGAGTATTTTGAAGGTCTATTTGAAAGAACGGCGATAGAGACATCGATCGACGAAATTAATGGTAATAATAGCAATGAAAGCGATATTGGTGTGAATGAGATTGTGAAGGTGTTGGAAAGTATGAAATTAGGTAAGGCTGCAGGATATGACAGGATTACAGTTGAAATGCTGAAGGCTGGACAGGGCATCATAGTTGGTCAGCTGCAGCGCTTATTTAACTTGTGCTGGAGCACCGGCCGAGTACCTGATGACTGGACCACAGCGGTGGTTGTGCCTCTTTATAAGGGAAAAGGCTCGCAACAAGACTGCAAGAACTATAGTGGCATTAGCCTTCTCAGCATTGTTGGCAAATTGTATGCGAAGGTACTGATTGAAAGAGTTATGGAAGTAACCGACAAGAAAATATGGGATGTACAAGCAGGATTCCGAAAGGGTATGGGGTGCACGGATCAAGTCTTTTCCTTGCGGTGCGTAGCCGAAAAATTCTTGGCCAAAGGTCAAAAGGTCTATTGCGCATTCGTGGATTTGGAAAAGGCTTACGATAAAGTGGTTAGGAATGAAATGTGGTCGGTACTGTCGATGTATGGGGTGAACAGCAGCCTCATACGAGCTCTGAAATCCCTTAATGAAGATTCTAGAGCTTGTGTGAGGATAAATGGGTCGTACACGGATTGGTTTACCATCGAAACAGGTGTTAGACAGGGATGTGTAGCGTCGCCGTGGCTGTTCAGCCTCTTCATGGACAGTTGTTTGCAAGATTTGAAAAATAGTGACTGTGGATTAAGGATGAATGAGTTACTTGTCAAATGCCTCCTTTATGCTGATGATCAGGTTATACTTGCGTCTTCAGCGGAGGAGTTGCAGGAGATGGTAACAATCATTAAGTAAAACGAAAGTTATGGTTTTTGAAAAGGAGGAATGCGTTACGGCTTGTAATGTTATGATCGATGGACAGCGAGTGGAGCAAGTGAGTGAGTTTGTATATTTAGGTACGCTGTTTACAAGAGATGGTAAGAATGTAGAAGATATTGAAAGAAGAGTTAATGCAGGTAATAGAGTGAATGGAGCTCTGAAGGCGTTTATGAATAGCCAAAACGTGTCCAAAAAGGCACGTTTGGCTGTCCATAGAGGGGTGTTAGTCTTATGTATGGTAGTGATAGTTGGGTATGGCAGAAGAGTCATGAAAGTAGAATAAATGCTGTAGAAATGAGAGCACTGCGAATTATGTGTGGTGTTTCTTTGACTGACAGAGTAAATAATTGTGTGATAAGAGAGTGTTGTGGGGTAAATGAAGATGTAGTGACAAGCATCGAGAAAGGTATGCTAAGATGGTTTGGATACGTGGAGAGGATGGATGACGAAAGACTGACCAAGCAGATATATAAGGCAAGTGTGGAACGGACAGGACGAAGGGGAAGACCTAGGCGGACGTTCTCTGACCAGATTGGAGACATCCTAAAAACAGGACAGGTTAGAAGCACCCTGAACATGATGAGGAAGAGCATGCATGAGGAATCTGATGGGAGTGAATGAAGCAAGAGAGATATGTCAAGATCGTTGCAAATGGCGCTCCGTAGTCTCTGCCTACCCCTCCGGGAAACAGGCGTGAGTCTATGTATGTATGTATGTAGAAACTAAGATAAAATGGGTATAATATGTTTGTTAGTTAGGAGGATGATATGTTTGTTAACACATTCGTAGTCATTAATATTTTAATATTATCACGTACCTTTGTTTAGAGTAGCCGATGGTTCGGCACTGTTATCAGCACAATAAAGACATAGAGACTTATTTGTTTCTGCCATTTGGTTGTTTACAACACTAATACAAGTCGAAACATTTTTGCTGATAATCAGTCTAGACCAATGACTATTGTGAGAGAAGATGAACGAATAAATCAAAGCAAATGAACCCGAAGAAGCTGAGCATATAGATTTTATAATTGTGTTTTTATATACAGAAAAATTAGAGCCGTGATTTTAATGTTTAACTTTTTTACAAAAAGAATCTTAATTGGTTTATTGAAAGTACCAAGCGACTACGTTCTACGAAAAACTTGTTAAATTCTGTTAGGTGCTTATTATAATAAATTTGTAAATACTAGCGATTGCCTGCAAATTTGCTCTTATTTTTTTATCGATTTGATATTGGGTAGCCAGCGTGCTTAACGTAAGTTAAATATAAAATAAGTCGTCTGCTGCCGCATTTACATTATTATTTGAGATTACCAGAAAATACATTCTCAAATCATCTCTATGAATTCCTTTTCCCACCCAGGTCGGCAAAGTTGACTACTATGGTGTTGCAGGTGTCCATGTACGGCGGTAATAGCTTACCATCATGGGATCCGGATGCTGGTTTGTCTCCGATTTACAAAGATGTATCTTTGTTGACTGAATGCTGAGATTAAATTAAATTATAGCTGTATTCAAAACCTTGAGTCCAGTTACATTTAAATGTACACACAAAGGTTAAGTGTTCACATAAACTGACCACACATTTTCTTAAGAAAATAGAAAGGCAGCAAAAATAAATCCTGTATTGTGGCGGACTTCTCAAATATGTAATCAGAATAACCAGGCTTGAAACAACAAGTCGTAGATAATAACTATAATAATTTCACGCCTTTTATCCCCAAGGGGTAGGCAGAGGTGTATTAAACACCCACACTTCGCCAGTTATGTTTCGGTCCCAATGTAATAGGGGGCGAGCCTATTGCCATCTACCGGGCACATTGTTAAGCGAGCGATAATTAACATTTTTAATTTTTAATACACACATAACTTCGAAAAGTCAGAGGTGTGTGCCCGGGGTACCTGGGGATCGAACCCGAGACCATCGTCTCGGCAGTCCGTTACGTACACCACTGGACTACCGCCGCTTTTCGTTAAGTCGTAGATTAAATCTTAATATATAAAATCCTTGCGTTACTTACTGACTGACAGACACGCTACAGCCGAAAGTATTAGGCGCAGGAAGCTGGGCATGTATGTTCCTTGGGGATCGTTGGGGTGCACTAAGAAGGGATTTACGGAAATTTCCACGGGATCAGCCAAAACGGGTAAATTTAAAAAAAAATGCAGGCTTAGCTGCTGGCTTCCTCTAGTAAAATATATTCCGCGTGGGATAAACGGTCAGGCAGCCGCTTAATTCAAATTCAAATTCAAATCATTTATTTCAGACTTTTCAGTCCATAAAATGTTAGTAATACATTGAGATAACTTAAAACTATATTAGTAGTTTACACATACGGCACACAAACAAAAAAAAGAAAAAGAAACAAAACAAGTACCATCCTACGATATGTGTATTCTGCAATGACCCTCAGGTAGCTGTTGGGACTGTCCCTCACCCTTCGCATCAGCGATGCTGCTCTTTTACGTAAAATGGCATGAAAACCATCCACTCGTGCTTCAGCAAACATCACTGATGCACTACAGTGGCAAGGCAACCCCATCAGCAACCTGAAAGCATTGTTATATTGCACCTGCAGGGCACTGACGACCCGCTGCGTATAGCTAGTCCACAAACTACATATATAAAATGATTGACAATATGCCCTATACAGTGTCGTCTTTATAGCTTTGGAGCATCGGGCAAATCTGCGTGCTAACATATTACAACGGATCGTCAGCCCCCTACGCTCCCTTTCTTTGTCTAGTTCATCTGTCAGATCTTCGTTTACGACATGACCTAGGTACACAATTTTTTTTACTGTATTTAGTGCAACTCCTGATAGTGTCACAGGCGGTACGCAAGAGGGACTCTTACACCCCGCATTAAACACCAGCAGTTCACTCTTTTTAACATTGTACATTAAGCAATGTGCATCTGCATATATCTCACACACGCGTATCAATTTCCTTAAAGCGCTAATCGATGGGCTCAACAGCACCATGTCATCAGCGTAACTAATGTTGTTGAATATTTTACCATCTATTGAGCATCCTACCTTGGTGCTGTTAAGCTCACGGATCAGCCCGTTCACATAAATATTAAAGAGTGTAGGAGAGCTCAATCCGCCCTACCTAACTCCACACTTCAATGGATAGGGATCCGAAAAGGAGCCCGACCACTTGACATAGTTGGTTTGGTGATTGTACCAGTACGTAAGGATGTTAATTATTTGGTCAGGTACTCCCATATTCCGCAGCTTATCCCATAGTATCCTATATTGGACCCGATCAAACGCCTTAGAGAGGTCCAGAAAGGCGGCATATACCGGCGTTTTGCGATCCGTGTAGTATTTGACGGTGTGCTTAAGAACTAATATTGCACTCTCCGTCGAAAGACCAGGCCAAATTGGGCGTCTTCAAGATTAACAAATTGCGCGAAATAGTTATTCAACACACCGTCCAAGACCTTAGCGGTTACAGTAGCTAACGTAATAGGTCTATAGTTAAACCACTACACTACCGCCGTTGATCAAACGTTTCAGCAATATATTTCACAAGATGATACGTGTTACATCAGTCCAGTAAACAAATGTAGGAGGCTATCCGATAATTGATGAACTAACCGTCTGTTGATGTGTCCCGATAAAAATAGATAGTCAGGGACGAGCTACTGGCACCATTTGTAAATCTGTGGATACAGTCATATTGCTTTTTGTTGACAAGCTTTTTCGCCTTTGATTTTCAGTTCAGTGTTGGATGGCGGTATATCTCATATGTCTGTAAATTGAGAGCAAATAAAACCGTGATTGGAATGAAATGAGTGTAGGAATTGTTTTGTATTTTGATTTAGTAATTTAAAAAGCAAAGCCACGTGAATCAGACAATGGACACACCAGCTCATTATACATATATGAAAATGTAACGTAGTTATTAAGTTGTTTAAATTGTATAGAACAAGACGATGAAAAGAGTGGCCCAGAGTTTCTTGCCTAATTCCTCTCATGAGGCATGACCTTATGAACAAGCATTTCTTTCGATGCTTAGTTATGTAAATATGCATTTAAAGATACTGTGACGTCGTGCCCCTCCGTCTGGATTGTGACGTCGAACGAAGGAGGGAGAGCCTCTGCCCGCGCGCCCCGCACATCATATATGAGCGTGCGACGCTGTTCAATCTGCCCTCTGCTCCAGCTCACGGCCATCAGTTAAGTCTTCTTCCTATCAAGACCCTGGCCTTCGGAACACCAGTGAACACCAACTATACTTGTCGGACCACGCCCTGAATTTACTCATGTTCTCAATTAGTAAATCTTAGTTTTAAAGTAGCTGCATTGTATCTACCTATATATATAGGCAATTATATCGTGAAGTATACTATTCTAAAAGTGTTTTCATTTGTAAGTAAAACCTGATTTTCTTCCTTTTTTTGATCGGCGAGTGATTGAGTCTAGCTCACCACCTACAAACCAATCACCCGTGTGACATTGGCGCCCAATAGGATTTCTTTTTATAGCTAAATTGGTGTTCCGAAGGTGAGTGGTATTTTTTTCTGTATTTTTATATATTTTTGTGTATTTTTATATATTTTTAAAGTGTTAAATACGTCCAGGAGTAACCTATATCTTTTTCTTGTCAGCCACAAGTCGCTTAATTGTATTGGCGTACGAGCGACGCCGCGCCGCGCCGGCTCAACGAAGCCACGTGTTTTATCTACCTACAATTTCAATTTCTCTTGGACGCATTTTACATTTTACTACATTCTCTTCCTACAATACGCAATTACGCACTTTATTTTCTTTCACTAGTATGGGTGTAATTTTACTGAAAATTGCAGTGTTTTTCATTATAATTTTTTGCCATTATTCTTCATGGATTCGTTTCTCTGTTATTTTTTTTCTCATGCGGTTGTGTGAATTAAACTGTTAAAATAGCTTAAAATAAGTTTTTAAAAGTCTTTACTAAACTCTTTCTTAAATAAATGCTTTATACAAATAACTTTGCTCAAAATCTCGCATCTTTATATCATTAATGAAGGTACATAAATAATAAATAACTAAATAATTTACTTGTAAAAGTAATTAATCAATGAATTAACCTCTAAAGTTAATTTTCTTTTTCTTTCTATTGCTGTTGGTTTGCTGAGTTGGTAGCTTTGGGAAAGGCTATTCTATTCTAGCCTCTGCTAGCCTTTGATCGGCTTGCGACAATACCTTTGTTAAGATTATGATGTTTAAGATTATGGCTTTATGACGTGTTTATAGAAATGATTTTTATGGAAATAACATGTTTATTTCCATAAAAAGTTTGAGTTTAAAACATCAAGTTAAGCGTGTCACCATCTGGTTTTTGGAGACCAGTAACAAAAAGTTATTCTGTACTCGAATAAAATATAAAGATTTAGTAGCAAAGAATATTCAAGAACTGTGATAGCTTTCACTTATTTTTTTTTAAATATGACAAGGCGTACCTAAAGATTAAACTCAGGTTTTTTGCTTACATTATACTGCAGTAAAAGAGGAATAGTTGTGAAAATCTTGTTAATTTCTTTTAATACTTTTCATCACAATGCACTACGTCACAGAGATTTGACTGCACGTCTGGCGTAGCTTCTTATAAGAGACAGCTTTCTGTGATCTTCAAATTATTTATTGTACTTGAGTCCGTTGATTGAACATTTGGAAAGTCGACCGCGATACAGAATATACTCCAAGTCCGAGAGCAGTCTAAAAGAAAATCTCCATTCGTTTGAAATTTTGTTGACGTATTACAACAAGGTAAAAATTACTTCAGTGATATATCTCAGACAATACATCACCTAACCAGGCAGTTGTGTCTAAAATCGCACACTCATTATCCAAAGTATAAAATAATGGTGACATCAAAATGTTCGCAGTCATAAATCAAAATGGCGGCGTTATTAAAAATAAGCCGCTCCCACGTCACTTCTCATGGATAGCTATCATATATTGTTAGTATGCAAATGTTGGGAGCATTCATCAATCCTCTGAGCGAACAGTTTTCATAGCACCTCATGGGAATATGAAGGCAATTTGTATGAAATATTACTCATTTATGTATGTATATTAACGTAGTGGATAAATTAAAATGGTTATTAAAAAGTGATAGAAGATTTTAATTGTTAGGTGATTTATGTATTACATTGAATGGAGCAAGTTTATTTATTAATTTTTGCTTGCTACACAAATATATACCTACTGAAGTTTGTTTTTTATTCATAAGTATAATATGGACACATATACACAACTATATAGGTACTAAGATAGTTATGGAAAATAATGATCTGCTACTATTGGATGCCCTCAGCTACGCCCGCACCATTAAATGGACTGAAAAACGTAAGTTAGTTAAATACTCCTTTGTCCTTATCTAGGTGAACGCAATTCAATTAACTTTTGTGTGCAGTCAGTGATATAACAAGTGCAGTAGAGATCTCAGTTCCTTCAATCTTGCTACAAGGGACATACTATTGTACTAGTGTACGTCGTACGTTTTTATACTACAAATTTATTACTTGAGATAAATCGTAGTATCCGAAAATTTCTTACATAAATTCAAACAAGGAGCACAAAGAACACCCAGTCTCCAAGACTGGATTAAATCATAAGAAGATTTTTACTGGATATTGTCACAAGAAGGATTAAATCCAGAACACTTACTGCAAGGTCGTGGTCACGACTGCCTACCAGTTGTAAGGAAACTATGTTCATAAAGAAGTCTCTCAACCCAGTCTACTGCAGAAGCACAACACAAGCTTATTTAGTTCACCATCCTCCTAGCGTTATCCCAGTTTCAACCTGGGGTCCGCTTACTAGTCTAACCGGATTTGGCTGAATATTAGCTTTTCCACGGAGCGACTGCCTGTCTGACCTCTGCAACCTGAAGGGACAGTGATATTCCATGAGTTAGACTAGTGTCAGTTTATTTAGAGGTACTGACAGTATAACGACTGTCAAAGATCTTTATGACAGCCGGGAGTCGGTCCCAAAACTGACACTAGTCTAACTCATGGAATATCGCTGTCCCTTCGGCTTCGGCTTAACGTGCTCTCCGAGGGACGGGACAAGCGATAATTACAAATTCAATACGCACATAACTCCGAAAAGTCATTGGTGCGCGCCGTGGATTCGAACCCAATACTCCCTACATGGCAGTCTGTTGGTATATCCACTAGGCTATCGCTGCCGCTAACATAAACTTATTTAGTTCCAACACTTTTAATCAATTTCAGTTTTTCTCCTATAGCTCCGGACGAGATCAAAAGGATTATCCGCTCCATAAAGTCAAATGCGGTGGGCTGTGATCAGATCAGTCGCCGTATGATCATGACTATCCTTGAACACCTTATCCCTGTGCTCACGCACATCATAAATTTTTCCCTTGACTCCAGCGTTTTCCCTGACTTATGGCGCAAAGCCTTTGTCTCACCTCTGCCCAAGATCCAGAATCCTTCCTTATCCAATCACTTCCGTCCAATTTCCGTTCTTCCTTTTCTGTCCAAAGTACTTGAGGCCAGTGTCCATAAGCAGTTATCTCGCCATATTCACATAAATAATCTCTTAATTCCCATGCAGTCTGGCTTTAGGCCTGGCCACAGTACTGTTTCTGCTCTCCTTAAAGTGACTGGCGACATTAGGTCAGGCATGGAGGACACCAAACTCACGGTGTTGGCTTTAGTTGATTTCTCTAATGCCTTTAATGTCGTCAGTCACGACATCCTGCTAGCTATCCTTTACCACCTTATGATCTCTTCCGAAGCTCTGGAATGGAGATGGTCATATTTTCGTGGACGTCAGCAGTCGGTTCGCGTCGGCGAATCCTCGTCAAACTGGCGTGAGATCGGCTCTGGCGTTCCACAAGGCGGTATTCTTTCCCCACTTCTATTTTCAATTTTTATCAATCTCCTAACCCAGAACCTTCAATGCGCCTATCATCTGTATGCCGATGACTTGCAGCTTTATGCTCAAGCAAGTATTGATAACATATCAAACTCAAACTCAAACTCAAAATCATTTATTCATTTAGGTCACAAAGTGACGCTTATGAACGTCAAAGATTAAAGTTAATTACTAGATGATTCTACATTTACATTTACTGCCACGTTCGCAATGCAATAGGTAGAACCACGAGAAAGAACGGGCAATAAAACTCGTGGCCACTCTTTTTAACTGCCAGTATAATTCTTTTACATGTTATATTTGTAAGGAGCTGCAACTGTTTCACATTGCGAGTTATCTACTATTGCAAAAGTTAATAGTTATTGATATCATACTCAAGCAATAAATTATGTTCATTTAGTAAGCCTTCCAAAGTGAATATGGTGAAACAGGAGCATCCACTTACGTCTTTTGATGTAAGCAACTCGCGAACATGACTGTTCTGATCTATGGTGGAACAGTATGTTCCGAAAAGTAATGGTATATGAACCTGCAGCAATTTACAATATATTAGTTAGCAGTTCATGACCACGAGTTACCCTCACCTTACAAATCCGATAAATTATAATAAAAAGAGTAGAACAAGAATGCAAATGTAGTATAAAAGAGAATACGGTAATTAACTACACTATAAAACTGCCTATTGACCTAATAATAAAAAGAAATTGACCTAATAAAATAATATTTATTTCCAAGCGTACTTGTCGTCAAGATACTCATTTAAACTATAATATGCCTTTAGTAAAAGATTATTTTTAACAATTGTCTGAAACGACCTTAAAGGCAAGTCTAAAATATTACTTTGTAATTTATTATAAAATCTTATACTAAGCCCAATAAAAGAGCTATGCGTTTTGTGTAAACGGAAATATGGTACACATAATTTGTGCCTGTTCCTAGTATTAATATTGTGAATGTCACTATTCATTTTGTAAGAATTTATATGTAGTCGTACATGCATAACACTGGCATAAATATATTGTGATGCTACAGTAAGAATACCAATATTTTTAAATTTTTCTTTAAGTGAGACACTTGTCTTTAACTGGTAAATGGCCCTAACTGCCCGTTTTTGTAATATAAAAATATTTTCGATGTCAGCGGCCCTACCCCATAATAATATGCCATATGACATAACACTATGAAAATAGCTAAAATAAACCAATCTAGCCGTATCGACATCAGTCAACCTACGAACCTTCTTAATGGCATAAGCAGCTGAGCTAAGTTTCCCTGAGAGATATGTAACGTGCGCACCCCACTGTAATTTCGAATCAAGTGTTATTCCTAGAAATAATGTAGATTCAGATGTTTCGAGAACATCGTCATTTAGAGCTATACTAGGACCAAGGTTTCTGACATTTGGCAGAGCAAACTTAATACATTTTGTTTTTTTGGCGTTCAGTACTAGATTGTTTACATTAAACCATTTAGTTACTTGAATGAGCGCACATCTTCTGCTGTAGCCCGTGTGAACAGGGATCTTGAATATTTGCATAGTTGGTCTAAATCTTTCAGTCTGTCAGTAAATCCCAGTAAGTGTCAAGCAATAGTTGTGGGCAGTCAAAGAATTTTGAGTAGACTTGATATGACCGCACTACCGCCGATCATGTTCAATTAATCAGTTATAGAATATTGTCCAGTAGTTAGGGACCTGGGCCTACATGTAGACTCTACTCTAAATTGGCGTGCTCAGGTGACTCACGTCTGTCAAAAAGTCACCGGTACTCTGCGTGCTCTTTATCGCCTGAAAAACTTTCTACTAACCAGGACCAAGACAACGCTTGTGCATACCTTAATTTTCCCCATAATCGACTATGGTGATGTGTGTTATTTCGACCTCTTCTTAATAACTGCATTCGATTTGTCTTTAATCTTCGCAAGTATGACCATGTGTCTACTTATCGCTCCCGTTTGAAATGGTTACCTATCCGTCAACGCCGTAGTATGCGTGCCCTCACTACACTATACTCTATCCTCATGTGTCCTAACCCACCTACCTATTTAACCCCTTATTTTAAGTATCTACATTCCAACCACGACAGAACGTTACGTTCTTCTAACAATCTACTTCTTCTCTGTCCGACACATAACTCTGATTTTCTTCATTCTTCTTTTCCTGTGCAATCTATTCTTCTGTGGAATGCCCTCCCTCTGGAAATCAGGATGGCTACTACTGCAGAACGAGTTGGCAGGATCATCACCAGGATCATCACAGAGTTGACATATCTATTCAATTGTAGTTATTATTATTATTTATATATATATGTATATGATTATATATATATATATATATATATATATAAGTGCGTGTGTGTATGTATATATTTTTAGCATAAATTATCTTTATGTATACCTATATCTTATATTGATTAGTTTTACTTAATACGAAGAATTGTCCTTCTCTACTTATAGTACTTCAATTTACACCTACTTTGTTCAATCTCTGCACCACCCAAAAGGGAGACTGGTAGAGAATGCCTTAGGCATTAAGTCCGCCTATACATATATCTCTACAGTGTATGTATGAAGTTTAATAAATAAATTAAAAAAATAAAAAATAAAATAAATCTGGCGAAAAGTGGGTGTAGCAGTATATCTCTGGCTACCTCTTCGGGGATATAGGCTTGAGACCATGCAATGTAATGTAATGTAAATATAACATCACTTTTTCACCTAAATGAATAAATTTTTTCAACTTTTAATTTTACAATAAAAATTTATTGCCCGCAATTTGACGAAGGCATGTATTATGTGTATTTATATTTGCGGACAATCGCGAAACTCTGTATTTGATTTCTATTGTCAGCTATTGCGTAATTTTCAGCAACATTGAGCCTAGAAATATGTTGACAATAGACTTGTCCTTTTGAAAGGACCTGAAATAGCTTTTTGTGTGAATATAACATTTTACGGTACCTCTTCCTTTTATCTAATAGTCTAACATAAATTTATTGATTCTACAAATATAAATAGCGTACGGGAAAACTATTTTCGAGGCCAAAGTTTTTCATTGGTAACTTACCAACAAAAATACATTTGAAGTAATACTGCAGAATATAAAATAAGATTTAGATTAGATTGAAGGTATAGGGCTAAGGTGATCATGTATTAATCATTATTAGTATCTAGAATTACCGTAGGGAAGTAGGAAATTGGTCAGAGTGCACAGTGGATACTCTAATACATCTATCTGACCACGATAGACAATATATCCAGAGACAATGCACTGCGTTGCACAGTGAATTCAAGTATTAAGTAGGTACATGAATATTTTACCTTATATCTCCTGGTGTCAGGCTTGAGCTAAATTAGACACATTCATACAAATATATTGGCCAAAATAAGTGAATGAAGTATTTTATACTTAGCTATTAAGCTGCAAACGCGAAGTTTTCAAGACACGTTGGCACGTGGACGTCGATGCCGGATTCACAAACTTTTACAAATGTTCAAAGATACAACTTATCTTTTATCACAAATAAACCGATGCCAGCTGATCAATTAGCTGCAATACACTACGGGTTTTTGTTTTACAACCAAATACAAGATCATAACGCGCTAACAAAAACGGGATCTTCCAGAGCTTTTTTCACTGATCGCGGGAAACGACGATGATCCAAAGTGAGTGAATGACAGTTCAGTGTGACCATAGTCAAAATTTACAATAGACTAAACTAAACGTTACTAAATCGATATAATCGACTTGACCTATCACAAATAATATTTCTATTTCAAACAATTAGACAAATGTGCTTACATCTTGGTATAAATCTACATTTTATTATTAATTTTAGGAATCATTACTACTAAGTACTGAGTTTACTTTTTAAACAGGTTACATAACTTTGATATAATAATAAGGATAGACTGATGATACGGAAGTGTGGCATAAATAGTTCCACTTTGTGTCATGTGACAGAGAGATAAGTATGTGACAACATAACTAACATATCATTTTCATATCATAATCCTTCGAGGACTGCGATGCATGGTTGACCCTAAGACCCTTAACAACTTTATCATTCCGCATCTCATGACGCGTCATGATGCGTCAAACTTCGAAGGGATAACCACATTCGCCAAAATCATCCATCCTTGTCTCTTACTCACAATGCGAAAGAGAAAACAATAAAGATTCTCTCAAATCCCTCAACTCTAAAGCAAAAATTCAAAACATTTCACTTGAAACAACGGGAACCATTGGGGGGTTATGTGGGCATCATTTATTCAGCCTAACACCCGCTAGAGATGTATCTTTGTCAGCACAACGGATCGGCAGAAAACATGCAAATATTCGAAGCAAAAAGCATTCGATGTCACCGCTTTAATGGTTAAGCAAATACAAGAGCCTTGACTTTAAGACTCGCTCCAAAAATAAAAGTATTTTCGAGTTCTGACAAAAGAAGCCGGAAGCCCAACGGAGTCTTTTCTTAATGGAAAACTGGGGATTTGAATACGGAGTCTAGTTGGTCGAAAACTTCTTTATGTTAGTTAAGGGGCCTACAAGAGCTAAACGCAAGTTTTATAATACTTTAAAGTATATGATTCAATGCAGTTAACACAATCAGAAAAATATATGATATTCTTCAGGATATAATCTAGTTAAGTACTGTGTTGAAAACATAATACAACTAACTTTATTCGATAGAAAAAAATCACAAAGATACCTCTAAAAAAAATATTTTAACGAATAAAAACCATATTAAAATACATACAATCATTCTGATTTTTTGACAAATTATTCAGCAAGCAACATACTAACGAAATACTGTTTTATTTTTTTAATCCGATCAATACATTTTCTGTAATTAATTTATTTTATGGTTTGTAAAGAGTTCTGAAACTCCCATCGTCGTCGCGCTTCTCTTTCTTATGTATACAATCCGACAAGACAGCGAAGTTAGCTCTTGTAGTCCCCTTGACAAAAAAGTGTATAACATTAGAACTTTCTCTTTGCGGTGAAATTAAGTAGAATATTGTCAGAGGCGGTTCCTGTATCTTTTGTGGATGGATCTGGGAGGCGGCGCCGAAGGAAACGCTATGCTTTCAATATTCCAACAGCACTGTTGGATATAAATTTGAATTAGTTGGTGTAAATAATGTCCCAAGTTCTGACACTTAATTTTTGCTGCGTGTGATTTAAAGCTTTAATTTGGGAATGTGTGTATTTTACCACAGCTTTATGAACAAAATCTTCGTAAAAAAAGTGTTTGATTTTCGTTTTTTGTTTCACTTTTTTCGCATGCATTGTGGAAGTAAATATTGGCGCAAAATATGAAAATGTTATACGAGAAAAATCTTGGTTTCCGCTTAGTTTTACAATTTCTGCTATTTAATATAACAGTTGTCATATTTTGACACTATATCAAGCAAGCCAACCTACACATGGTATACTATGGTATAAATTGGCCTAACTTATACCTTGTTATCCCGATAAATTAGAAAGACAATTATTTTTAGATTCAACCGTATACCTAAAATAATAAAAAAATCTATCAAATCCCAAACACATAATAACATAAGAAAGATCTAACCCGCGCTTGTCTTGTGCAGAGGCATTTTGAGGTATATTAAAAAAGTAACACTGTAGGTATAGTAACTTATACATATAGAAATGCAAAAAATGACTCGCCTATATACAAGGTGTTTCAGAACCCCCCGTCCGATCAATGAAGGGGTTGTAGGGTAGAGTAAAATGATGAGGGATTTGTCATAAATTCACGGAAATTCGAGATAAAATTTTCACTGGTAAATTTAATTAACTTTAAATAATATCATATCAGATTACCCATGGCAACACTGAAGAATCATAAATCGTAATAACTAGGTATCTACCTAAAGTTCATAAAAGGTGGTTGAGTGCATCGGCCGCCGCCACTGGCGGCCGCGTCTAGTTACCTAATCCTTTGACAAAAGCCGAACGTCAACTTTACACGTGCCATCGTTTTAGTTAGGTAGGTATACCCATTTTATTTATGAGTTTGTTGCAACAGCTGGTTCATTGCATTATTAGGTAAAACGGAAGGTATTGTTTACGTTGTTTGTTTGTTTCGTAAGAGTGCGTAGCCAACTTTGGTGTCCGTGTATTCAGACATTTCAGATCACCCGAAGGCCCACGACATAACCTTACTATTCTTAGATTCAGTTTTACCTGCCTTCTGAGTACGTGAGCACCCATCCAAGTGATGACCTGTGCAACCGTTGCTTAACTGTGCCAAACTATTACGATCCAAAAGCTTAGTCACGCTATGAGCGCTGCAGTATTTACGGTATTTACCAATTTTTTCAAATTTACTTAGGCAGGTTACCTTTAATTCCGAAAAACATCAACTTGTAAGCTGCGTACGACGATCATGCTCCACATGTCGACCGTAAAGGTTAAGACACTTACGGAACCTTTTCATCAAAGGTACCTATTTGAAAGCACACTAACTAGCACACTGTAGTTTACGAGGTGGTGAAGCCGTTGAACAACGCGCTCCAAAGGCACTGGCAGACCTGGTGGTCCAGCGAACTGTTCCTCCTTATCACTACGTGCACCTGCATGAATTGCATTCACTCCTACCTAAACACATCGAAATGATAAAGTATTCAGAGTTTGAATACGATCGACGACGTAACCATTTTTTTTTATTCCGGAAGTCCGAACGAAACTAATCCTAGGGCAAGACTGAGTGATCAGTAGGTAAATTAAAGTCGCAAAAACTAGCCAGCTAGGGATGTAACCAATGATATTTATTGGAGTTCTGTTTTTATCGATATGTTATTATTGTCCCCGTACGAGATGGGCACGTATCCAACGCAAAATTGTTGTTTCTTTTTAAATTATTGTTATAACATAAAAATGATGTAACTTTTTTATTTGATTTAGGTTACCGAAATTAGTAGATCATAGTCTTTTGTCTATGATCGACTAAGTTCTGTAACACAAAAGTATTATTTAAGTCTTGTTTACGTAATGTGTCGATATCGTAATATCATTAATGTAATAATTCTTTGAAAAATGAATGTTGTGTCACATTTCATGTTAAAATTTATTAAATCGATATTAGCTGCTATCGAACGTAAACATCTCTACCGCGTTTCGGTATTGTGTCGAGCGGCTTTTTATTAGAATCATAAAGGATACCGCCGCCGCTGAGTGGAGTATTGCTAGTTTAGGGAATTTTCCCTAATTTCGGGGTAATGTTTCTCGTTAATACTATACTAAGGAAATAAATTGTGAGGTTTTATGAAGACCTAGATTTTTTTTTTTCCTAGTATGCCTTACAAGTCAGTAATATGTGGTTTCGGGATCAGACAGGGGGTTATGAAACACACTGTATATCTTAAATCAATAATTGATTCAACAAACCGAATAAAAATGTAAATCAACCGCATCGTTCTCTCAACTACGTATTCGATAAAAATATGTGCTCTCTCACACACCGAACCCCAGTTTCAATACATTTGCACTATTGATTACTATCACCCGGTAATGGACAAAAACTCGCATAAAAGTCAATGAGTTTCTATAATGGCGCTCCCGCCATTTTTTTGACAATTGTAATAATATTTCTGTTCTAGAAATGGAAGGAAAACAGACTACGTTTCAGCTGTTTATCTTACTTCGGGAACTGTAGGAAGGATTTAGGAGCTATTAACTTTCTTGCTAGCTTTTTTTGCCAAGTCACCACTTTGTGGAAATCAAAGTTGTTATATTCATTTCGTTTTTAATTTGGGAAATTGGAATGTGCTTAATGGTTGCAGCCATTTTATTATTCGTAAGGAAGTTGATAATTGCATATTGATATTTTGTGTGATGACTTATTCTTCTTAATCTTATATCTTATACTAATATATAAAGCTGAAGAGTTTGTTTGTTTGTTTGGTTGAACGCGCTAATCTCAGAAACTACTGGTCTGATTGTAAAAATTCTCTAAGTGTTAGAGAGCCCATTTATCGAGGAAGGCTATAGGCTATAATATCACGCTATAAGCCACGGGAGCGGAGCAGTAGCCTTAAATAATGCGGGTGTAACCGCGGGCTCATCTAGTTAAGATTAAAAACAACCAGTTTCTTGAGGGGTGGCGCAGTCTTATTTATTTAAAATTGGCAAGCTAGGAGTACCTCTGCCAACGATGTCTTTAATAAACAATAAGCACTGATCCTACTTCATACAAAATAGTTGCAAAATGAAATCAAGTTACACTAATATAGCATTCAATAAGAACGCAATTTCTAAAGCTCAACAGTGCATAAATACAGTGGAAACAATCCAGTTATTCAGTCATGCGAGCAATAAAGACTTTCTTAAAACTGACGTTACCAAATAAACTATACGGCTTATAAATACCGGGAATGGATAGGAATCTTAGATGGTATCGGATCAAAGCAATTCCAACCCATTAGGCAGGAACATCGCTCAACCCTTTTACTGACTGATTGAATTTCTTAATAAACTCGTGTTTGGGTAACTGATATTTCAGAAAGCCCTGCTAGATGCAGGGCTTTTTTGACCACTACAAATGCTGAAAACGTAGGCAAATAATAATAAGAATTCCATTTTACATGCACAGTAATCATGTTAAAAGTCTATTAAACACCCATTCCCATAACCCAATTAAATTAGTCTCCACATCATAGCAATATGTATATAATATCCTACACGTGCTGCGGCTAGTCCATAGCTGTACTCAGTAGTGCAGTTGTGGAGGCTCTGCGGCATGTGTCCCATCCCGTTTTTGATCAAAACTCTCTACGGGCTTCACCACGTTGGTTCCATATCTCCGTGTGAGCCTCCCAAAGGACTTATACTTCTAACACCGCATGATAGAAGAACAGCCGTGAAAAAGAGAAACATAATTATGCTATTAGTCATAACAACCTGATGGATCACCACTATTGCGCAAATTGTAACTGCCCTGTATATAAGCTGAACTAATATTGGAGCGCTTCTCATTATGAGTAGGGCTGCAGTCCACTACGCTTGTAAACTGCGGGTTGGTAAACTTCTCAACCATGCCTTTCGAAAACATTATAAAAAATTCAAAGACAGGATGAAAGCTTCCTCATGCTCGAAAGCCAGGCATCATAAAAAAATAAGAGGAGAAGATTTGTTATTCTTTCAGCGTGTTGGGCCAGTTTGCTCAAAGATGTTGCAGCAAAGATTGATCCGTTGCGAGTCTCCTGGTCTAGAAGTTAGTGTCTATAACTACTAAGCTAAGGTAAAACTAATAACCGTTGGTAGTGCGTCTTGGGCTACGTAGTGTACTTCCAGCTAGGTGGAGGGACGATATTCGCAAAATGGCAAAATGGTGGCCGGACATGTAAAGCTGAAATTGTGCTCAGTGGCGTGCCATTACAAAGGACTATAGTCAGCAGTGGACTACCGCGGCAGGCTGATGATGATGGTAATCAAATCGTTTTTATTATGAGCACGATTTGTATTTTTTACAATATGAATGAAAGACTGCCTCCGTGGTCCAGAGCGTATGCGACTGCTGATTGGAGGTCCCGGGTTCGATTCCCGGGTCGAGTAAAAGTGTTACTGTGTTTTTCCGAATTCTCAGTAGCAGTACGGAGTCTGGTGATGTGCTCGTTAACGGCAATAAACTCGAACCCTATTACGTTGCACCAAATTCATGGCGAAATGTGGGTGGAATAAAAAATTTAGTCACGCCTGTATCCCCGAAGGGGTAAGCAGAGGTTTATACCTCTGCTTACCCCTTCGGGGATACAGGCGTGACTAAATTTTTTTTGTTATAATATGACTCCCGCACTTCCTAGTGCGGGAGTCATATTATAAAAAAACACGTATTATTCATTGACTGCACGGTTGGCGTAGTAGTTTAAGAAGCTGTCGCCTCGCCGCTTGGTACTGCGCCGCGGGACATGGGTTCGATTCCCACACGAGACAACACTTTGTGTAATCCACAAATTGTTGTCTCGAGTCTGGGTGCTCTTTGTGTCCGTTGATTGAATGTTTTTAAAGTCCTCCGCAACACAGGAATTTATTCCTAGTGCGGAAGTCGTTTTACAAAAGAAATAATAAGTAAATAAAAAAAATATTTTTTTTATAGACTCACGCCTGTATCCTCCAAGGGGTAAGCAGAGGTGTAATATTCCACCCACATTTCGCCACAGAAGGTTCGCCAGTGTAATCCCCACCTACAAGAAGAAACTGCTGCTAAACAATAAACATGTAATAGTTCTGCAATAGTATTTTATTTTAATCTCTTAGAAGTAAATTTGACGTCGGTTAGATACCAATATCTACACATTTCATTTAACTTAGGCAGTGATAGATTAATAAAATCTGTCAGGTCAAACCTGTAGGTATTCATACTTCATAGATATAGGTGTTACAGTAGATTTATCTCACATATTTGGACAACATCAAGATGAAGAATGTAAACTACAAATCACAAAATATAAATTAACAGTGTCTATGCTTAATTGTCCTGGGCCATAAAATTTACATAGATTTTTGTTTCAAACTTATCCACATTAATTACTTGCGTAATGCGGCACAGAAATTATTGTAAGGTAGTAGTTATTGAATTGTAAAGTCTAACCGGATTTGGCTGAATATTAGCTTTTCCACGGAGCGACTGCCTGTCTGACCTCTGCAACCCGAAGGGATAGCGATATTCCATGGTTTAGACTAGTGTCAGTTTATTTAGAAGGTACTGACGCCCTGTAACGACTATCAAAGATCTTCATGACAACCGGGACCGACGGCTTAACGTGCTCTCCGAGGCACGGGACAAGCGATAATTAACAATTCAATACGCACATAACTCCGAAAAGTCATTGGTGCGCGCCGTGGATTCGAACCTGATACCCTCTGCATGGCTGTCTGTTGGTATATCCACTCGGCTATCGCTGCCCTCCATAATGTAAGGGGTGAAAATACTCCATTATGCCCTAGAACCTATAATTACCCGAAGGGAATACGAGCAATAACAAATCACACTGTATAATCATACAGTAAGAAAATTTTGTATCTTAAACACAGGTTTGCGAGAATCACACCAATCTATGTTGAAGATTACGCAAATGCATTTCCTACTATAAATCCATATAAAACCATAAACCACCTCCAGGCTTTTACTGAACGTTAACAATTTTAACCGAACTAACCGAGAGGCGATTAAACCCATAAATGGAAGAAAAACCATTCGGATATGTCTTCAACTGTTAAACGGTTCATTGGCGCGCTGTCTGCGGAGGAAATTAAAATGTGAGCGTTAATTAAACGAAGGTATCCAATAGTCAATACTGCAGTGTCCAGAGTAAGAGGAATTATTTACGTACGACCCGATACTGGAAAGAGGTTAGGATTGCTCTATAGCTGGAGGTAAAGTGTTTAAGCTGTATGGAAACTAAGAGAATTTTAATACTAGTGGAATAAATATCGATCCAAATGATAATATTTTGGTAGAAAGCCGGATACAGTTTTGATTTTAGGTTGTAATGGTCCAAAGACTATGTTAAAATCGCAGCTCTTGAATGCTGATGGCTCAACATCGGTTTATGTGGAGAGCCTTTGAAGAAGTCTGCTTGTAGCAGTGGACTCTCGACTGAAATGATGAGGTTATAATGCATTGCGTTTCATTTCAATGAAATTTCAAAAGTAGCAATCGTATATTGTTTTTGCATTTCATTGCAGTAAGATTATTCTGAATTGATTCTACGAATGGCATAGTGGCTTGAATTAATTATTATAATGCTGCAGGCAAAAAAAAGTGATTTAAAATAAACCTTATAAATTGTTTTACTATTCGTATAATTCCCGATGTAATTTTGCATCTGATAGAGAGAGAATTAAAATATTTAATCATTATTTATTTTATGTATTATTTATATGTTATATTATTAAAAAAACCTACTACGTAATATCAAACTTTTTCAAACAGCATGTAGGTCCTGCAAAAATGTTTCCTTATAGAAAATACTATCAATTTGAATAGTTAAAAGATACTTCGTAATACGAATCACGATTTGAAATCATTATAATTTTGTTACTATATAGGGATATATGGATTCTTCTTCCTCCTCCGTGAACTTGTTCCTTAGAAGTCAAGCGTAATGATAACGACTGTACCGAGATAATGTCTATAAATCTATCTGATAAACTGACTGACAAACAAAAACAAGCTAAATTGGTTTTACGTTGACACATTTAAAGTGCGACGCATTAGAATGTGTATAAAATACAATCATAAAAAGACTATCTTTCACGGTTTTAACGGTGGTCAATATAACACACCCTCGTTGTTAAACTCATTCCAGCGATTGTATACAGAATACATTACCTAACATTACATAGATGACACCATTTTCCATTTCATCAAACACGCATTTGCCGCGCTAACAAAGGTCGAAAATTTTCGACGAGTTACTTTCGAAGCTACAACTTTTAACATAATGTTCTATTATATAGGAACGTAAACATTTGTGGTCATTTAAACTTATTTTAAATTGCCTTTGGGATATATACCACAAAGGTACGTAGTATAATTATATCCCGAAAGACAATTTAATATAATGTTCTATTGACACATTTAGCTTCAGATTTTGGACGAATATATCCGAGCAGGGTGAGACCATATCTTTTTGATAAAGCTTTTAGAATTTCCAATCCATATTTGAATGTACTGCAGGTTACAAAGCGGCTCATATTGCAGATGGCAGTGCATGTTCGCGATTGACGTCATAGAAAAAAATCTATACCGTGTCTATGTAGTTTTGTTTCGCATATTTCAGCAAGTGCTGGATAAAAGCACGGGTTTTCGAAAAGGTGATACCTGATATGCATTATCTCGCTCTATTCGCCGGCTATGCTTCGACACGTGTTTCGTCTCTGCACGAGGCATCCTCAGGTATTTTAAAAGTGCAGCAAAAACTAGTTTCGCAAAAAGTTTATTTATTTTAATCTCTGTTGACATTTTGATGACGTATATTACAAGTTTAGTGTATAATATCTACACGTGTTACATACGTCACCCAACCCTTTGCATCTTTTATTTCCACGAATTTATCCAGCCAACAAACTAAATATTCTACGAAATTCTACATTAATTATGTTAATACAATCACAAATAATAACCGCTTAATCAATTACGTACAGGCAATTACTATATTGTTAAATTTAACGCCATATTCTCAGAAACAATAATTAACTATTACTAGTAATATAATGAATGGTTTAGTAAGTTATCTGACTAAGCAATTACGCAGAAGACGTTAGGAATATGTTATGTACCGACTAGGACGTCAATAGTGTATAATACTACTAGTACAATATCAATGAAATACGGCTAAGGTCTAAAAATTATGGTATACACTGTAATCCATTAGTCTTCCATCGTAATGTAACAATTTGAAAAACTGTGTCTGTATATAACAAAAATTAAAAACTAATACAAGGCTAGTAACTATATATTGGTTTCAGACATCGAAACAATTTTATTCCTTCATGTTTGTTGCATGTCGCAAACGTCATACAAATATGTAATATTTAGTTTCATAAAAAACTAGCAGAAACGTGTTTTACATGGGCATGCATTATGGTGCATACATGTTTTGTTATAGTTACGTAGCATGTGCGTTATTGATATTCTTAGTCGACGCTGTTTGACTCCAAGTTTCTCTAATATAGAGGTGTCAATTCCAAATTGAGTCCAGGATAATCTAAGCATTGTACTTCAGCATCACAATGCTGACGATTAGGCAGCGATAGCCTAGTAGTGGAAATACCACCAGACCTCCATGCAGACTGCAGAGGGTGTTGGGTTCGAATAACAGTGCGAGCCACTGAGTTGTAGGTTGCCTCGGAGAGCACGTCAACCCGTCGGTCCCGGCTGTCATGAAGATCTCTGGATGATGACAACAATACTGCCATAGCGTCAATTCCTCTCTATCTCTTAATGTCTGTAAAGGAATAAGTTAAAACTAATTCACTAATGAATTGCATTTGCGTGGATTTTGTTTGATCCATATTTGCTTTACTGACTGCCTCCGTGGTCCAATGGATAGCGTATGCGACTGCTGATCGGAGGTCCCGGGTTCGATTTCCGGGTCGGGCAAAAGTGTTACTGGGTATTTCCGAATTCTTAATTGCAGCACGGAGTCTGGTGATGTGCCCGGTAACGGTAATAGGCTCGCCCTCTATTACGTGGGACCTAAAACTTGCTTACCCCTTCGGGGGTACAGACGAGAGTCTATAAAAAAAAAGAAAATGCCTTTAGGTGACATATTAAAGCTTTTAATATTTTCAGTTAGCCATTTATATAGCTAATAATACAAAACACAGACTGCACGATTGATTCTGCTTGACACTGCGTCGAGTGTTGTGGGTTCGATTCGCACACGAAATAACACTTTGTGTGATCCATAAATAGTTGTTTCTACACTGGGTGTGCTTTGCGTCTGTTGGTTGCATGTTTGTTAAGTCCTCCGCGACATCGGATTTATTCCTAATGCGGGAGTCGTATTTTAAAAGAAAGGAATTAATCCTTTGGAGGCTTATCATCACATCGTTGTAGTTTCTTGCTAATCCTACATCTAAGTGGCGTGAGTTATCTAGACGGAGATATGTTTTAAAGTGGCCGCTTTATTGGCTGACTGTAAGGGATGGCCGGGCAACTAATTGAAACCGCGCTGAGCACCTTTCCGCTTCGGTGAACGTGTAACTGGGATGCTGTATGGTGTAAATCATAAGAGGCATTTGAGATCTACCAACTTGGATAATATTCAGTGTCATAAGACTATTTGTGTAAGCAATTACAATAACTTAGCTGTCACAGGACAGCCAATAGGATTGTTTGTCATGTACATTCATACAAAACAGTAATAAATTCAAACAAATTTTAAAAGAATATAATGGGTGTAATCGTGTGATGCAAGAAGCTACTAACTAAGAACAATACACGAACCCAATAGTATCTTTGCGTAGAGATGGAATATATGACATTAAACCCTGACTGGCCAATGTAGTAAAGTGATCCAAATCAATTTCACGGTAGTAGGGCCTTGCTGATTTTAGCATGAATGGGCCGGCTCGACCGGAGAAGTACTACCCTCTCACAGATAATCGACGTAAAGTAACAGTACCTAAACTATTGCGTTTCGTTCGGTGAGTGAGAGTGCCGGAGGCCCTATTCCTTCTCCCTCATCCCACTTCTCATCCTATCCCTTTTCCCAACCCCAAGGGGCGGCAACAAACTTGTGACTCCTGTGATGTTGCTTGTACTTGGCGGTAATTACTTACCATCATGCGATCCGTCGGCTCGTTTGCCGCCTATTATTATAAAAAAATCCTCCTATTGGTTCACAATGCTATTGAGACGCAAATTCAAATCCTTAAACAGTAGTTAAGTTCTTAAATGTAAAATTCGAGTAAACCTAAGAAAATACTATACTCTTATAACATAGACATGGACGCAGCACACGCGAGCTCTTTATTGCTAATTTCCCCAAAACCCAATAAACGTTCTCCTTCACTTTCGTTGCAATCTCACGCCTGACACACGCCGTGGTTAATGATAGTGTGTAGCCAAGAATACTATCAAAAGAAACGGAAAAGAAGACTCTATCCAGAAATACAAACAGAAAATTTATGAAGAAATCGTCATTAATTCTGAAGAAAACGTTATTCCTATATTAAATTTCTTTCTTGCGGCGGAATTTACTGCCATTCAAACAACAGAAATGAAGTACACTCAGATAAGCAATGGTTTGTAAACTTTGTCTTACATGTAGGTATCATTACAACGAATGAGAACTTTGTGTAAGTTTACTATCAAATTTCGAAATTTCATCCAATCACAATTACGTATGTAAAAGTATCTACCCAAAATCAAGACTTTTTGGTAAACTGAAATAAAACAAGTCAATTAAATACATTATAAAACGAGTTACACACCTTTCAAAACGGTACATGATGATGCAAGGTAGAAAGATTTCTATCTTATATTTTATCCTTATCAACATTTACAGTGCAATGTAGAGCTATCAATAGATATTGTGTAGGAACTTTATTTACTCAAAGAAACCTTAACCTGGCTTGAATGTCAATTATAAAATTACTCTTTTAATAAATCATATAGTATGCCAAACAGGCCCTGAAGTATTTTAATATTAATTTAAGTTTACGGTCAGCAAGCCGACCACATTCAGCTATGTGATATGTATCTTCAAACGCGATTTGTCCGAGATAAACATTTGATACAGTTTTCTGTTGACCGACCGTTATAAGTGATTATGATAAATTTGGGCTAATGGGTTTGTGCCATTATTGTATTATACCAATGTTCATGATATCTTCAAAGTAACTGACACCTTCATCAGCGTGAGTTAATTGGCAGTTGAGAATGGCAGCTCACTTGCGAGCTTTCGAAGAGTTTAACTTCACTTTTCAACTTTTGGATTGCTGGAGAGACTAGGATAAAATGGGTATAATATGTTTGTTTGTTAGGAGGATGATATGTTAGTTAAAAAATTCGCAGTCATTAATATTTTAATGTTATTAATATTTTAATGTCACGAACCATTGTTTAGGGTAGCTGATGTTTCTGCACTGTTATAAACACCATTCAGACATAAAGACTTATTTATCTCTGCATTTTTGTTATTGACAGCATTTATACCAGTCAAAACTCTATTCTAGATGATGCCTCTTGCGGAGAAAAGCCGAAAAAAATTCAGAGTCACGAATGTGCTCAAAATATGGGAAACGTGTTGCATATCCCAAGATAGACAGTTTAAAGAACGTGCTTAGAGAAAAGTCATCCAATTTCTAGAATAATATAAATTATCTATAAATGTTCAATTTCATAACAGAACATTCTTCAGTACGTGAATACGGCACTTGTGTCAAAAATACAATAACATCATTATATTTTCCATCTTTATCCACTACGGAATCTACTCATGAAAACAGCATTCAACATTCAAATGCAAAGATAACATCGCAGTGCAATCTTCGCATTCTTGGAATTTTATTATAATATTACATCAACCCTGTATTTAAATTTTTGTCCAAATTGCTTCTCCATATGAGAAGGGTCAGACCGTAAGTCCATCTTGCAGCCAAAGTGTAGGTAAACGGACTTCACAGAAGTAAAAAAAAAATAAGTCATAAATTGATTAATTATAGAGAACTCTGTAAACATTGTAGACAACTGTTAGACATGCAGTATTCCTCAATGTATTTGCCTTCACCGTTTGACAAGCAATAATTTACAATATACGCACGTCAGTGATGAGTATCTTATGACAAAATCGTCTACACGAACGAAGCGTACCGTCATGGCTTAGCATACAAATCGAAATTCGACGGACAGACGGACAAATTTAGTTTAATTATCTGTAATCTTGATTAAATTTATGGTCAGGTGAGGGCGAGGTTGATTTGGTTTATTTAGGTAGCATTGCGATTAAACCATGCATGCGTAGATAGGGAGGGGTTGCACGTCCTTATTAACGGCCATTTTCAATATTCGATCCATACATGGATTTTGAGATTCGAGATTCGTGTTTGACATATTTTGTATGGAGCTTATGTCAAAAACGAATCTAAAATCTACAGATCTATCTATAGATCGAATATTGAATTCTGTAGTAAGTAGTTAATGTTTGATATGGTATGATCATGCGTAGAATCTGATAGTATATAACTGGATGTTAGACTGATAGTGCGGTGGCAATTACATTGTGTTTGTGTAGCTGTATGTATACGACTGCGAATGAGGCTGAGAAGTGGCTTTAGTGATCATCCTGCTGTTTAGAACTATGCCGAGTAATATGGATTCAAACCCCAGATGAGGCAACAATTTTTTTGATCCACGAGTTATTGATTTTAGATTTGGATGTATTCGCGTTGATTGAATCCCATTGAAATCACCAGCAAGAAACCAAACACAAACTTATTTTGTAGACACCTTAAAGCAACCGCAAGAAGCCGCAGTCTCACTATTCACACGTAACCACAACTTGACCGCATTTTATCGCAATGGTGTGGTACGTGAGAATTAAGCCTTATTCCAGAGCCATTTACCTAAATCCCTTACAAAACTCACTACCCAATCAATAGCGCTTGCGTTGTTATTTAAAACTGTTCAATGGAATCGAATTAACGTACCTAAATCTGAAACCAATGTCTAAACGATTAGCTTTTGATCCAGATTAACACTGATCTAGGATTGAAATCTTAGTGCAAATGGACATTAAAAAAGCCAATGTTTGAACAAATATTGAGCAAAAAGTGCTGAATCGTTTCTATTTAGTGCAATTTCAATTGTACCAATACGTTAACCTTATGTTTGAAAGTTATCAAGCTCCAATTAAAAAGTCTGTGTTGCTTTTCATTCGTGAATTGAAATTCCAACGCAAGCATAGTTGCGGATCGGCTTTTTGGGTGATTTGATCGGTCCAGATAGTTTTATGGTTGGTGTTATATTCTAACGTTTATTGAATTTTGATTTTTGTAGCTTACTTAATTAAAGATTTTCAATATTAAAATCGTTTGACTATAAAAAATCTGTGAGTAATTTCGTGTTTACGGTTTGTGAAATGCTTAGCGAATTGGAAGCTAATAAGAAGATTAAGAAGCTTGGGCAAATAAAGGTATTTGAACTGTATTGTTAGGCAACTGAGATGGTAAATAAATATTTTTCTAATCGTGACTACGTGATTCAGACATATTGACGGTGTCATTGCTCGATGGCATCTTAACGCCTCACACTACTCTCTCCATCAGCAGGATTATAGGTAAGTAGTAAAAAGTAATGCAATCAGATTTCAATAGTCTGTTCACAACATTTGACATATTACAATCTGCTAAGGTATGCGAGAAACTGTTGGAACTGGGTGAGTCAAAAACATTTGGGGTGAAACCTTAGTATAGGCATATGTCAAGCAATTGACGTTTTCCGGTGGAAACAATTATCAAGCTAAGAAGCTAGTTATAAAATAATGCCAGACACACTATTTGATAGTCTTATTTAAATTTATATTAAATATAATAATTATCTCTATCCTATCAATAACTTAAACCAAATATCCAAAGGCAGATAATTAGCGTCGCAAACTAACCCACACATTTCTAAATAACTTGTACACTAATGAAACTACCTCAGTTTATTTATGTTCGAACAAAGCCAATTTTGTCATCAACTAAAAGCGTCGATGCTACTTGTATGGGCAATAAAAGAAAATTACACAATACATACATTCCGTGGCTACCAACAGTTAAGCGTTCACAAAAAAGAAATGCTAGGACCATAAAAGATTCAGACATTCGTGTTTTGCTATTGACGGTATAACTACGTTCGTGAATTATATGGTACTATAACAAACAGATAGGTAGGTGATGTAACGTATTCTTAGATAACAGAATACCATATCTAAATAAAACTTACCTATTAATTTATCCTTACGGGGAGGTGCACTTGTGAATGTTTAGTGCAAAGGGTAGGCACTTAGCTATAATTTGGATATCTACAATAAATCGGGTTTGCCGCGTCAAACATACAAAATAACTGTTTCTACTGAACGATTTACATATCATTCTTTAATTTAAAAAGATATCCAAGCAAGTTAAGAGCATTTTGTTGATCTATAACTTTGAGACTTAAATGTGTCTATCTTTGTCGATCTATCCTATAAAACACGTGGTCCATCTAATGTGGTATCGGATTTGCTAGATGTTAAAGAAATTACTATTACGAATATTACAAAACTGTTCAGAAATGTCTGCTTCCTTTATTGAATGAAGCTAAACGTATTTATAAACAATTACAAACAAAATCTGGTTGAGTGATTTGTCAGCAAAATAGGCAGCCGTTCGCATAATAAAATTGAACTTTGGCGTTCCGAACTGTTCAATTGAATTTAAATAGCACTAATGTGTATTATGCACAGTCAACTGTTCGCAGTTAGCGTTTGACATAATAGTTAGTTGGTAATTATACTAGACCATTATTATAGTGGAGCTGGTTAATTAGACAAAGATCACTTGAAATCAACTGATCGATCAAAACGAAAATATCACTAAGTTAAAGTCTGAACTTTGAGGCGTAATTTTCGTACAATAATAAGTGTTGAGACTTGGTGATACGAACAAAGGTCTACAATTACATTACACGAAGTATACATATCTTAACAATTCTAGCTGCAAAATGATACAAATACTTCTAAATAAGATAACTATATGTTCTTTAGAACTGAACTAATATTAGAATTTGAGAGGTGACTGTCAGGAAACAGCATTATTGGACACCGAACGTTTTTAGTCACAGAATTAAAATATATCAGATACACAAATTCTGACTATACTTATGAATTTCTTTCTCGAGCTTCATTTTCAATCTTATCTTTGCAGCGAGCAACTTTACTAGGTACCTTTATTTTACCTGGACATTTATATATTAAAGTCAATCATAGAAAGCTAAAATAAGCACAAAGTAATGCGAAAAATCTGTAAGAATGCTTGATTCAAGCCATAAAATTGAGATAAAAGAAACTGTGGTGAAATTGAATCAGTAAAAAGCCCAAAATAACGTATCAAACGGTATAACTTAGAACATAATGGTGTCATGGAGCTGAGAGGATAATGTCTTAGAGTTAGAACTTCATTCGAACATAATGGCGACATTCTGTGCACATGGTGCGGTGTACGTAGATGTTATAATTCGGGCGCAAGCTTTGTGAAAATGTACTTAATGTTGCAGCGAATGTGTAGAAGTCATAATATGGACGATGTATTGCCTTAGACTGTCCTGAAGGATAGTGTGATTAAACGCCGGTTGCAATATCCGATCTATCCGTGGAGTTAACCACTAGAGATACACATTATTTTACATAAACTCCATATGAAATATGTCAAATGTGTATTTCTTGTAATCAAATTCATGGATAGATCGAATATTAAAACCGATTGTTAATGCTCTTAGTAGATAGATAGGTGGAATGGACAATTGTACTCTGTAATAATAATTGGCCAGGTATTCGGTTTCCTATTATTACAAAGAAAACTATTGCTGTTGAAAAGCTAGTAATTGTGATTAGTTTATAGTGTTTGATTCATTTCATTCTTCTAATTAGATACATTGGTGTTCGTATGTAATAAAGGATTATTCATAACCGAACTCAGAATATCAGCTTGTCATACAATTTCGGGATAAAGTATATTTAATTGTGTGAAACTAATCTATAAAATATACTTCATTCAAGACTTCAAAATCTTTTAGCTCTTAAACCTAGATCTCAAAATATCATACAGCTTTTTGTTTGCAGAGACATTTGTAGAGAGAATTAAAGGGATTATTAATGGACAAAACAAAAGGTAAGGCAAATCTTTGTGTAAGTTCTTGACAGAAATAGCCTCGCGCAATCTGAATCAAGCACCATGAAAGATGGTTTTTAACCGACTTCAAAAAAAGGAGGAGGTTCTCAATTCATCGGAATCTTTTTTTTAATGTATGTTCCCCGATTTCTCTAAGACGCCTGGATCAATTTCGAAAATTCTTGTTATGATTGAAAGAGTATACCTCCTAGTTGGTCCCATAATCATCAGGTCAGGATCTGATCATGGAATCTTAAAAAAATCGAAAGAACTCTTCAAATTTTATAAGCACACTTGAAGTTATTTGACGATAACAACCCAATGCCGTCGAGTTTGGACTGGTTTGAGACATTTTTACATAGACTTTGATACTGGATGATTGCCATGGTCTGATGATAGAGTTGGAAGTTAACCATGAGATCTTTGTGATACAATAACCCAATCTCATCGAGTTTAGGGTCGTTTGATTCGTCTTTACATGGACTATGGTACTGGATGTTTTCCAGGGTCTGATGATGGAGCAGGAAGGTGGCCATGGGATATTTGTAATACAATTACGCAATCCCATCGAGTTTGGGCTCGTTTGAGTCGTCTGTATATAGAGTTTGATGCTGGATAATAACCATGGTCTGATGATAGAGCTGGAAGGTAACCCAATCTCATCGAGTTTAGGGTCGTTTGATTGGTCCTTACATGGACTTTGATACTGGATGTTTTCCAGAGTCTGATGATGGAACAGGAAGGTGGCCATGGGATTTTTGTAATACAAAGACGCAATCCCATTTTTTGTTTTTAGTTCAAATATTTTTGAACGTTGTTTTTGTTTGTTAGCTCGGTTCTGTGATGAAGTAATTCAAATTTCCCAATACAAAAGCTCAACATCAAATGATATAAATATATATACACATATAAAGAGTAAGATTCCACAGCCGCCAGACCATACTTATTTTCTCAGAAACGAAATGTATAGAATAATGTAGTGTTAGTATCTGCTATGAGTGTACGCATACTTGCTTGCTTGTATCGTGGGCCAATTTATAGTTATGAGATGCTGAGGGTCCACGGGAACAATTTTCATACATTTTCTAAATGCGCCCCTTAGTGGTCTCTACCGAAAGCTAGATATTTTGGAAACTTCAAAGCGTCTGGTAAAAATTACCGCCGCCGAAATGAATGCGACAGTATTATTTATAAACTTTTTATAATATTTTCTAAAATATACATAAAAATCAGCACTGAGAATTTAAGAAACGTTAGTACTATTTTTACCTAACTTTAGCACCTCGTACCTGAAAATTGGCCCACGATCCAAGCTAACAAGTATGTGTACTCTCATGACACATACTAACACTACATTGTTCTATACATTTCGTTACTGAAAAAAAAAAAGTAGGTACGGTCTGGCGGCTCTGGGATCTTGGACTATTATATACATTTATATAATAGTTTTGTTTACAGACCAACAAATCAGTTGACACTATTCTAAAAGTAAACTGGACTACATAAATAGCATGCACAAAAACCAGACTTTCCAGCATCGGAATAAATTTCCAAAGAATTGTGAGTAAGCAAACGGTGAGGTTGTTTTTGAGCCTAATCTAATTGTTACGGTAAATTAAAAGCTGTGTGTACTGGGAAATAACTTTATTCGATTTTAAAGGATTGCGTTTATTTGTGGGTTTCATTTGATTTGTGTGAGGGCACGAACAAATTTATTGAAACGATTGTTAGATTGGAAAGGCTTTTTCTATTTGAGCAAAATCACATCGTCCCTTTTTTGGAATTAGCGTCGCTTAATCCTTTAGAACTGGTTCCATGGTTTTGCAGTAGTTTATTTGTCAGAATCGTCAGATTATAAAGTGCTATCCAAAATAACACTGCAATAGGTTTGTGTACCTTTTAAGGGCTTATCCAGGACGGTTTTGGTAGTATGCACTTAAACAACTTGTACATAAGTAATTGCTAATACGTCAGTTATTTTCTACCTAAGATAAAAAAGTCATAAGACTTACATCTTACGCAAAAGGGACCCACGACTTGAGGGAAAGATTTTTTTATATAAAGTCAGCGTGGTCTATTGATCTTGGCCACTGCTGTTTCGGGAGAAGCCACGACCTTGCTTGAGAGACCAATTTCAGCAACTAAAATTCAAGTAAAGAAATCGAAACCAAAGAGGCTATCAAAATTGCCTAACAAGATTGTTATAAATATTCAAGTGTTTTTTTTATAAAATATTACAAAATGTAGAAATATGATTTTAAGATATTCTTCTCGGCGTATTCTTTTATAAACAATGTTTGCGTTATTATTTCTTCAAATTACACTTTTGTCCTTCGACAATGTAATCAGCTGGTGCTTTAAAATCCAATCTCATAACAAAAATGGTGTTCACTGAAAATTTTCGACACTTTCGTTCATAACGCAATTTTGGGAGTCAACATTTTTATCACCTCCGCAACAATTTTTCGCACTCCATAAAATTAATTTAACAGTTTTTGAATGCAGAAAATTGCCTGCGCATAATAGTAGAGCGAAACAGCTATTAATAACTTTTGTGCAAATATAATGGTGTATTGTCGGCTCTGGACGTTTTATTGTCGCTTGTCCTGTGACGAGGGTTTTCCGCAAATTCGGAGATGTAATTCTGTATGTACTTACCCTGGTCTTATTTGCAGTTCGGTGTTGAGTCACAAAGGAAAGACGAATAACAATAAACGCGGCGGTAAAATTGTAATGGTTGGTCGTGGAGTACCTTTTATTTGGAACAGTTTTACTACAGTTTCTATATATTATGTAAATATGTAAGGTACAAAGTGAGTGAACGGATAAACTCTGTCCAGAATCATATTTGTGGCAACTGGCTGGCAAATCTGGCAAAATATATCTTCATTATAATATTTATCTAGGTTCTAATCCTGCTTTGAGGGTCATAATCTTTGTCCTAGCGTTATTCCGGTAATATTCAAGACTGTCGTCCTTACCTTCTAGTCTATCCAGAATTGACAGAATTTAAATAGCTTTTCGAATCCAGCTCTGATCGTTGTGTCACATAAAGTGGCATACCGTCAGTGGATTGCTGTCTACTGTATAGCATTATTTTATAAACCATTGTAAAAATTTTGTTAAAGAATGGTAACAGTACTATTTTGCTATTTTTAACCGACTTCAAAAAAAGGAGGAGGTTCTCAATTCGTCGGAATCTTTTTTTTTTATGTATGTTCCCCGATTGCTCTTAGACGCCTGGACCGATTTCAAAAATTCTTGTTATGATTGAAAGAGTATACCTCCCAGTTGGTCCCATGATCATCAGGTCACGATCTGATCATGGAATCCTGAAAAATCGAAGGAACTCTTCAAATTTTATAAGCACACTTGAAGCTATTTGACGATAACAACTCAATGCCGTCTAGTTTGGCCTCGTTTGAGTCGTCTTTACATAGACTTTGATGCCGGATGATTTCCATGGTCTGATGATGGAGCTGGAAGGTAACCATGAGATCTTTTTTTTTATTTATTTGGGTAAACAAACAGTGACAGCAATACATATTGACAACAAAGAGTAATGTTTATAAGGTGCTGACAATTGTGTCACCAACACCATTTACCGCAGCTTACATATAATATTTTTAAGCGTTAATAAACTCGTCAAAAAACTATGTTAGGAGCTTCATGATATTACAAATTTACATTTAAAGGCGCTAGGACGAATTACATATTATAATAGTTTTTTTTAATTTTATTTTTTTAAGCGTTAATAAACATGATAAAAACTATGTTAGCTCCCAACATAGTCCCCATCATGCTCATTAACGCTCATGATATTACATTTAAAGGCGCTTGGACGTATTACATAATTATAATAATTGTTTTTCTACTATGACAAATTATATGAAACCTTTAATGTTAGCATTCCTCCGAAAAAATAATAATATTAGTAAAAGAATTTATCCAGAATGGTATACCATAGACCTTATCAAACTAATTAAATTAAAATACAGGTTGCATAAAAATTATAAAGTAACCAAATGTCCGAGTGATTATGAGGCGTTCTCTCGCTGTCGGGCAAGGGTAAAAGTGGAAACCGCGAGTTGTCACCTCAGGTATAAAGAACGATTACAAAATAATCTCGCTACTGACCCTAAGTCATTCTGGAATTACGTAAGGTCGAACAAAGACACGTCTAGTCAGTACAAACTGATTAAAGAGGGACGAGTTCTATTAGGTGACGAATCTGCTAAGGAGTATGCACGATTCTTCCACTCTGTGTACAGCGAGGCGGCGGGCACACTGAGCGCAGAGGCGGCGTGCAGGGAGGCGGCGCCGAGCAGCGCGTACGCGCACCTCGCCTGCCTCGAGAGGGCGGCCGTTCGCCGCGCGCTTACTTGTCTGCTTCCTAAGCGCTCAGTGGGTCCTGATGGGATTCCACCCTACATCTTGAGGGAATGCCGCATAGTATTAGCGGGACCTTTGCTGCACATATTCAATATTTGCTTATCGGTAGCACACTTTCCGAATCGTTGGAAACTATCTCGGGTGGTACCTATAACAAAAGGTCGAGGTGGCACGGATGTCAATGACTTTAGACCTATTGCGGTGCTGAGCGCACCAGCCAAAGTATTCGAGATGGCTGTTCACAGTAGCCTTTATGCACAGATTGGGGCTCATTTGTCTGATGCGCAGCACGGCTTCCGTCCTGGACGCGGTACAGCGGGAAACTTACTTCACCTGATGACGCAGTTGGTACCAGCTGTTGACGCTGGGCTTCAGGTTGACGTAGCCTACCTGGACTTCAAGAAGGTGTTTGACACGGTCGACCACGACATACTCTTGTCGAGGCTGGCTGGTATGGGCTGCACATTTCATACTGTAAAGTTCTTCGCCAGTTATCTTCGAGATAGGCGTCAGTATGTCGACTGTGGTGGACACTTCTCGGAGCCCTACTACACAAGATCGGGAGTCAGTCAGGGCAGTAATCTGGGACCCTTATTATTTATTATCATGGTAAATGATTTACCAACGATGGTCAGGTCAACATGTCTACTGCTTGCTGATGACCTTAAGTTGTCAGCGGTGATTAAAAACGCTGCTGATAGTGACATGCTGCAGCGCGACTTGGATAGAGTCACTGAATGGAGTCACTGTAATAAGCTTTACTTCAATGTTTCAAAGTGCTCAGTGCTTTCATTCACCCGCACACGAAACCAACAACACCACCAGTACAGTATGAACGGGGAGCTGCTGCAGCGTGTCACGGAGGTAAAGGATTTAGGCATCCATTTCACCAGCGACTTACAGTTTTGTAAACACGTGGTACATATTTGTAAGAAGGCGTACCGGAATCTGGGGTTTATGCTGCGTCGGGCGAATGAGTTCACGAACATCGGTGCATTAAGGGCTTTGTACGAGGCTCTTGTGAGGAGTCATCTAGAATACAATGCGGCCATCTGGAGTCCGAGCGAAATTAAATATAAAAAGATGCTCGTGCGGATACAGAACAAATATATTAGATTTATGTATTTAAAATTATATGGGATATATCCGGGATACCCGTTACTGTACCCCACCTTATTCTGCCTTGGTATGGTGGGGTATTTCAGATTGGAAGTCAGGCGTGAAGTGGCATTGGCATGTTATCTTCTGAAAGTTTTGAGAGGTACAATACAAAACTCTGGTATACTCTCAGAGATAGGTTTTTGTATTCCGGACGAGTACGTGACGCGGCGGCGCAGGCCGCGGCTGCTGGTGGTGCCGCGTGCGCGCACCAACCTGCTGGAGCGCGCACCGCTCACTCGCGCGTTGCGCACTCTCAACACGGTGGCTGATGGGATTGACATATTTAACTGTACACTGAGCGAGTTCACAAGGGCCACTTACTGTGTAGTATGTAAGGAAGTATAGTTAAGGAAATATATTTTAAGTTAGGTACTTTGTCGAATTAGGTTAAGTTATATCTGTAATGGCAAAGTTATGTGATAAATAAATAAATAAATAAATAAATTTTTAAGCGTTAATAAACATGATAAAAACCACTGTTAGGAGCTTCATGATATTACATTTAAAGGCGCTAGGACGAATTACATATCATATTTTTTTAAGCGTTAGTTAACATGATAAAACCATGTTAGGAGCCTCATGATATTGCATTTAAAGGCGCTAGGATTAACAAATATGATAAAAACTACTGTTAGGAGCTTCATGATATTACATTTAAAGGCGCTAGGACGAATCGCCGGAATGTCTACCGAGTTGAAATTAATATTATAACAATTAACTATACAATATAGTGGAGAACGTTTACCTGCTTTAGTACGACAGCGAGCTGTTGCAAATAGCTTACAGGGGTTACGGCAATGCGTCCTAGTAGGTATTCTATAACAGATTTGATTAACTAGAGAGGGACAATCATATCTATTATTACATATGTCGTAGAGCAACATTGATTCGAGCAGTTTACGTCTATTTTCAAGTATTAAGATATAATATTTTTCTAGTAGTTGTTCGTATGACAGATAATTATGGTAACATTTGTATTGTATAGTACGCATAAACTTTTTCTGAACGGACTGCAGTTCTTGCCTGTATTTTTCATAAAAAGGATTCCAAATTGGCACAGCATATTCTAACTGGGACCTTACCAAGGCCTTGTAAAGATGGAGAAAAGAAGTTGGCCTTGTAAATTTTGTGGAGGATCTCATAATGAACCCGTACATCTTGTACGCCTTAGTTATTATAGTATCGATATGCATATCTAAGTGTAACTTACTATCCAATGTGACGCCTAGATCTCTTATTGACTGAACAGTTTCTATTTGCACATCACACAGTCTATATTTAAATTTAAATATTTGTACCTTTTCAGTGAAAGTTATCGCTTTGCATTTATTTATGTTTAAATCGAATTCATTATTCATGCAGTAAGTTGAAAATCGATCAGAAACTGTGGTGAAATTGAATCAGTAAAAAGCCCAAAATAACGTATCAAACGGTATAACTTAGAACATAATGGTGTCATGGAGCTGAGAGGATAATGTCTTAGAGTTAGAACTTCATTCGAACATAATGGCGACATTCTGTGCACATGGTGCGGTGTACGTAGATGTTATAATTCGGGCGCAAGCTTTGTGAAAATGTACTTAATGTTGCAGCGAATGTGTAGAAGTCATAATATGGACGATGTATTGCCTTAGACTGTCCTGAAGGATAGTGTGATTAAACGCCGGTTGCAATATCCGATCTATCCGTGGAGTTAACCACTACAGAGTGGAGATACACATTATTTTACATAAACTCCATATGAAATATGTCAAATGTGTATTTCTTGTAACCAAATTCATGGATAGATCGAATATTAAAACCGATTGTTAATGCTCTTAGTAGATAGATAGGTGGAATGGACAATTGTACTCTGTAATAATAATTGGCCAGGTATTCGGTTTCCTATTATTACAAAGAAAACTATTGCTGTTGAAAAGCCAGTAATTGTGATTAGTTTATAGTGTTTGATTCATTTCATTCTTCTAATTAGATACATTGGTGTTCGTATGTAATAAAGGATTATTCATAACCGAACTCAGAATATCAGCTTGTCATACAATTTCGGGATAAAGTATATTTAATTGTGTGAAACTAATCTATAAAATATACTTCATTCAAGACTTCAAAATCTTTTAGCTCTTAAACCTAGATCTCAAAATATCATACAGCTTTTTGTTTGCAGAGACATTTGTAGAGAGAATTAAAGGGATTATTAATGGACAAAACAAAAGGTAAGGCAAATCTTTGTGTAAGTTCTTGACAGAAATAGCCTATCGCAATCTGAATCAAGCACCATGAAAGATGGTTTTTAACCGACTTCAAAAAAAGGAGGAGGTTCTCAATTCATCGGAATCTTTTTTTTAATGTATGTTCCCCGATTTCTCTAAGACGCCTGGATCAATTTCGAAAATTCTTGTTATGATTGAAAGAGTATACCTCCTAGTTGGTCCCATAATCATCAGGTCAGGATCTGATCATGGAATCTTAAAAAAATCGAAAGAACTCTTCAAATTTTATAAGCACACTTGAAGTTATTTGACGATAACAACCCAATGCCGTCGAGTTTGGACTGGTTTGAGACATTTTTACATAGACTTTGATACTGGATGATTGCCATGGTCTGATAATAGAGTTGGAAGTTAACCATGAGATCTTTGTGATACAATAACCCAATCTCATCGAGTTTAGGGTCGTTTGATTCGTCTTTACATGGACTATGGTACTGGATGTTTTCCAGGGTCTGATGATGGAGCAGGAAGGTGGCCATGGGATATTTGTAATACAATTACGCAATCCCATCGAGTTTGGGCTCGTTTGAGTCGTCTGTATATAGAGTTTGATGCTGGATAATAACCATGGTCTGATGATAGAGCTGGAAGGTAACCCAATCTCATCGAGTTTAGGGTCGTTTGATTGGTCCTTACATGGACTTTGATACTGGATGTTTTCCAGAGTCTGATGATGGAACAGGAAGGTGGCCATGGGATTTTTGTAATACAAAGACGCAATCCCATTTTTTGTTTTTAGTTCAAATATTTTTGAACGTTGTTTTTGTTTGTTAGCTCGGTTCTGTGATGAAGTAATTCAAATTTCCCAATACAAAAGCTCAACATCAAATGATATAAATATATATACACATATAAAGAGTAAGATTCCACAGCCGCCAGACCATACTTATTTTCTCAGAAACGAAATGTATAGAATAATGTAGTGTTAGTATCTGCTATGAGTGTACGCATACTTGCTTGCTTGTATCGTGGGCCAATTTATAGTTATGAGATGCTGAGGGTCCACGGGAACAATTTTCATACATTTTCTAAATGCGCCCCTTAGTGGTCTCTACCGAAAGCTAGATATTTTGGAAACTTCAAAGCGTCTGGTAAAAATTACCGCCGCCGAAATGAATGCGACAGTATTATTTATAAACTTTTTATAATATTTTCTAAAATATACATAAAAATCAGCACTGAGAATTTAAGAAACGTTAGTACTATTTTTACCTAACTTTAGCACCTCGTACCTGAAAATTGGCCCACGATCCAAGCTAACAAGTATGTGTACTCTCATGACACATACTAACACTACATTGTTCTATACATTTCGTTACTGAAAAAAAAAAAGTAGGTACGGTCTGGCGGCTCTGGGATCTTGGACTATTATATACATTTATATAATAGTTTTGTTTACAGACCAACAAATCAGTTGACACTATTCTAAAAGTAAACTGGACTACATAAATAGCATGCACAAAAACCAGACTTTCCAGCATCGGAATAAATTTCCAAAGAATTGTGAGTAAGCAAACGGTGAGGTTGTTTTTGAGCCTAATCTAATTGTTACGGTAAATTAAAAGCTGTGTGTACTGGGAAATAACTTTATTCGATTTTAAAGGATTGCGTTTATTTGTGGGTTTCATTTGATTTGTGTGAGGGCACGAACAAATTTATTGAAACGATTGTTAGATTGGAAAGGCTTTTTCTATTTGAGCAAAATCACATCGTCCCTTTTTTGGAATTAGCGTCGCTTAATCCTTTAGAACTGGTTCCATGGTTTTGCAGTAGTTTATTTGTCAGAATCGTCAGATTATAAAGTGCTATCCAAAATAACACTGCAATAGGTTTGTGTACCTTTTAAGGGCTTATCCAGGACGGTTTTGGTAGTATGCACTTAAACAACTTGTACATAAGTAATTGCTAATACGTCAGTTATTTTCTACCTAAGATAAAAAAGTCATAAGACTTACATCTTACGCAAAAGGGACCCACGACTTGAGGGAAAGATTTTTTTATATAAAGTCAGCGTGGTCTATTGATCTTGGCCACTGCTGTTTCGGGAGAAGCCACGACCTTGCTTGAGAGACCAATTTCAGCAACTAAAATTCAAGTAAAGAAATCGAAACCAAAGAGGCTATCAAAATTGCCTAACAAGATTGTTATAAATATTCAAGTGTTTTTTTTATAAAATATTACAAAATGTAGAAATATGATTTTAAGATATTCTTCTCGGCGTATTCTTTTATAAACAATGTTTGCGTTATTATTTCTTCAAATTACACTTTTGTCCTTCGACAATGTAATCAGCTGGTGCTTTAAAATCCAATCTCATAACAAAAATGGTGTTCACTGAAAATTTTCGACACTTTCGTTCATAACGCAATTTTGGGAGTCAACATTTTTATCACCTCCGCAACAATTTTTCGCACTCCATAAAATTAATTTAACAGTTTTTGAATGCAGAAAATTGCCTGCGCATAATAGTAGAGCGAAACAGCTATTAATAACTTTTGTGCAAATATAATGGTGTATTGTCGGCTCTGGACGTTTTATTGTCGCTTGTCCTGTGACGAGGGTTTTCCGCAAATTCGGAGATGTAATTCTGTATGTACTTACCCTGGTCTTATTTGCAGTTCGGTGTTGAGTCACAAAGGAAAGACGAATAACAATAAACGCGGCGGTAAAATTGTAATGGTTGGTCGTGGAGTACCTTTTATTTGGAACAGTTTTACTACAGTTTCTATATATTATGTAAATATGTAAGGTACAAAGTGAGTGAACGGATAAACTCTGTCCAGAATCATATTTGTGGCAACTGGCTGGCAAATCTGGCAAAATATATCTTCATTATAATATTTATCTAGGTTCTAATCCTGCTTTGAGGGTCATAATCTTTGTCCTAGCGTTATTCCGGTAATATTCAAGACTGTCGTCCTTACCTTCTAGTCTATCCAGAATTGACAGAATTTAAATAGCTTTTCGAATCCAGCTCTGATCGTTGTGTCACATAAAGTGGCATACCGTCAGTGGATTGCTGTCTACTGTATAGCATTATTTTATAAACCATTGTAAAAATTTTGTTAAAGAATGGTAACAGTACTATTTTGCTATTTTTAACCGACTTCAAAAAAAGGAGGAGGTTCTCAATTCGTCGGAATCTTTTTTTTTTATGTATGTTCCCCGATTGCTCTTAGACGCCTGGACCGATTTCAAAAATTCTTGTTATGATTGAAAGAGTATACCTCCCAGTTGGTCCCATGATCATCAGGTCACGATCTGATCATGGAATCCTGAAAAATCGAAGGAACTCTTCAAATTTTATAAGCACACTTGAAGCTATTTGACGATAACAACTCAATGCCGTCTAGTTTGGCCTCGTTTGAGTCGTCTTTACATAGACTTTGATGCCGGATGATTTCCATGGTCTGATGATGGAGCTGGAAGGTAACCATGAGATCTTTTTTTTTATTTATTTGGGTAAACAAACAGTGACAGCAATACATATTGACAACAAAGAGTAATGTTTATAAGGTGCTGACAATTGTGTCACCAACACCATTTACCGCAGCTTACATATAATATTTTTAAGCGTTAATAAACTCGTCAAAAAACTATGTTAGGAGCTTCATGATATTACAAATTTACATTTAAAGGCGCTAGGACGAATTACATATTATAATAGTTTTTTTTAATTTTATTTTTTTAAGCGTTAATAAACATGATAAAAACTATGTTAGCTCCCAACATAGTCCCCATCATGCTCATTAACGCTCATGATATTACATTTAAAGGCGCTTGGACGTATTACATAATTATAATAATTGTTTTTCTACTATGACAAATTATATGAAACCTTTAATGTTAGCATTCCTCCGAAAAAATAATAATATTAGTAAAAGAATTTATCCAGAATGGTATACCATAGACCTTATCAAACTAATTAAATTAAAATACAGGTTGCATAAAAATTATAAAGTAACCAAATGTCCGAGTGATTATGAGGCGTTCTCTCGCTGTCGGGCAAGGGTAAAAGTGGAAACCGCGAGTTGTCACCTCAGGTATAAAGAACGATTACAAAATAATCTCGCTACTGACCCTAAGTCATTCTGGAATTACGTAAGGTCGAACAAAGACACGTCTAGTCAGTACAAACTGATTAAAGAGGGACGAGTTCTATTAGGTGACGAATCTGCTAAGGAGTATGCACGATTCTTCCACTCTGTGTACAGCGAGGCGGCGGGCACACTGAGCGCAGAGGCGGCGTGCAGGGAGGCGGCGCCGAGCAGCGCGTACGCGCACCTCGCCTGCCTCGAGAGGGCGGCCGTTCGCCGCGCGCTTACTTGTCTGCTTCCTAAGCGCTCAGTGGGTCCTGATGGGATTCCACCCTACATCTTGAGGGAATGCCGCATAGTATTAGCGGGACCTTTGCTGCACATATTCAATATTTGCTTATCGGTAGCACACTTTCCGAATCGTTGGAAACTATCTCGGGTGGTACCTATAACAAAAGGTCGAGGTGGCACGGATGTCAATGACTTTAGACCTATTGCGGTGCTGAGCGCACCAGCCAAAGTATTCGAGATGGCTGTTCACAGTAGCCTTTATGCACAGATTGGGGCTCATTTGTCTGATGCGCAGCACGGCTTCCGTCCTGGACGCGGTACAGCGGGAAACTTACTTCACCTGATGACGCAGTTGGTACCAGCTGTTGACGCTGGGCTTCAGGTTGACGTAGCCTACCTGGACTTCAAGAAGGTGTTTGACACGGTCGACCACGACATACTCTTGTCGAGGCTGGCTGGTATGGGCTGCACATTTCATACTGTAAAGTTCTTCGCCAGTTATCTTCGAGATAGGCGTCAGTATGTCGACTGTGGTGGACACTTCTCGGAGCCCTACTACACAAGATCGGGAGTCAGTCAGGGCAGTAATCTGGGACCCTTATTATTTATTATCATGGTAAATGATTTACCAACGATGGTCAGGTCAACATGTCTACTGCTTGCTGATGACCTTAAGTTGTCAGCGGTGATTAAAAACGCTGCTGATAGTGACATGCTGCAGCGCGACTTGGATAGAGTCACTGAATGGAGTCACTGTAATAAGCTTTACTTCAATGTTTCAAAGTGCTCAGTGCTTTCATTCACCCGCACACGAAACCAACAACACCACCAGTACAGTATGAACGGGGAGCTGCTGCAGCGTGTCACGGAGGTAAAGGATTTAGGCATCCATTTCACCAGCGACTTACAGTTTTGTAAACACGTGGTACATATTTGTAAGAAGGCGTACCGGAATCTGGGGTTTATGCTGCGTCGGGCGAATGAGTTCACGAACATCGGTGCATTAAGGGCTTTGTACGAGGCTCTTGTGAGGAGTCATCTAGAATACAATGCGGCCATCTGGAGTCCGAGCGAAATTAAATATAAAAAGATGCTCGTGCGGATACAGAACAAATATATTAGATTTATGTATTTAAAATTATATGGGATATATCCGGGATACCCGTTACTGTACCCCACCTTATTCTGCCTTGGTATGGTGGGGTATTTCAGATTGGAAGTCAGGCGTGAAGTGGCATTGGCATGTTATCTTCTGAAAGTTTTGAGAGGTACAATACAAAACTTTGGTATACTCTCAGAGATAGGTTTTTGTATTCCGGACGAGTACGTGACGCGGCGGCGCAGGCCGCGGCTGCTGGTGGTGCCGCGTGCGCGCACCAACCTGCTGGAGCGCGCACCGCTCACTCGCGCGTTGCGCACTCTCAACACGGTGGCTGATGGGATTGACATATTTAACTGTACACTGAGCGAGTTCACAAGGGCCACTTACTGTGTAGTATGTAAGGAAGTATAGTTAAGGAAATATATTTTAAGTTAGGTACTTTGTCGAATTAGGTTAAGTTATATCTGTAATGGCAAAGTTATGTGATAAATAAATAAATAAATAAATAAATTTTTAAGCGTTAATAAACATGATAAAAACCACTGTTAGGAGCTTCATGATATTACATTTAAAGGCGCTAGGACGAATTACATATCATATTTTTTTAAGCGTTAGTTAACATGATAAAACCATGTTAGGAGCCTCATGATATTGCATTTAAAGGCGCTAGGATTAACAAATATGATAAAAACTACTGTTAGGAGCTTCATGATATTACATTTAAAGGCGCTAGGACGAATCGCCGGAATGTCTACCGAGTTGAAATTAATATTATAACAATTAACTATACAATATAGTGGAGAACGTTTACCTGCTTTAGTACGACAGCGAGCTGTTGCAAATAGCTTACAGGGGTTACGGCAATGCGTCCTAGTAGGTATTCTATAACAGATTTGATTAACTAGAGAGGGACAATCATATCTATTATTACATATGTCGTAGAGCAACATTGATTCGAGCAGTTTACGTCTATTTTCAAGTATTAAGATATAATATTTTTCTAGTAGTTGTTCGTATGACAGATAATTATGGTAACATTTGTATTGTATAGTACGCATAAACTTTTTCTGAACGGACTGCAGTTCTTGCCTGTATTTTTCATAAAAAGGATTCCAAATTGGCACAGCATATTCTAACTGGGACCTTACCAAGGCCTTGTAAAGATGGAGAAAAGAAGTTGGCCTTGTAAATTTTGTGGAGGATCTCATAATGAACCCGTACATCTTGTACGCCTTAGTTATTATAGTATCGATATGCATATCTAAGTGTAACTTACTATCCAATGTGACGCCTAGATCTCTTATTGACTGAACAGTTTCTATTTGCACATCACACAGTCTATATTTAAATTTAAATATTTGTACCTTTTCAGTGAAAGTTATCGCTTTGCATTTATTTATGTTTAAATCGAATTCATTATTCATGCAGTAAGTTGAAAATCGATCAGAAACTGTGGTGAAATTGAATCAGTAAAAAGCCCAAAATAACGTATCAAACGGTATAACTTAGAACATAATGGTGTCATGGAGCTGAGAGGATAATGTCTTAGAGTTAGAACTTCATTCGAACATAATGGCGACATTCTGTGCACATGGTGCGGTGTACGTAGATGTTATAATTCGGGCGCAAGCTTTGTGAAAATGTACTTAATGTTGCAGCGAATGTGTAGAAGTCATAATATGGACGATGTATTGCCTTAGACTGTCCTGAAGGATAGTGTGATTAAACGCCGGTTGCAATATCCGATCTATCCGTGGAGTTAACCACTAGAGATACACATTATTTTACATAAACTCCATATGAAATATGTCAAATGTGTATTTCTTGTAACCAAATTCATGGATAGATCGAATATTAAAACCGATTGTTAATGCTCTTAGTAGATAGATAGGTGGAATGGACAATTGTACTCTGTAATAATAATTGGCCAGGTATTCGGTTTCCTATTATTACAAAGAAAACTATTGCTGTTGAAAAGCCAGTAATTGTGATTAGTTTATAGTGTTTGATTCATTTCATTCTTCTAATTAGATACATTGGTGTTCGTATGTAATAAAGGATTATTCATAACCGAACTCAGAATATCAGCTTGTCATACAATTTCGGGATAAAGTATATTTAATTGTGTGAAACTAATCTATAAAATATACTTCATTCAAGACTTCAAAATCTTTTAGCTCTTAAACCTAGATCTCAAAATATCATACAGCTTTTTGTTTGCAGAGACATTTGTAGAGAGAATTAAAGGGATTATTAATGGACAAAACAAAAGGTAAGGCAAATCTTTGTGTAAGTTCTTGACAGAAATAGCCTATCGCAATCTGAATCAAGCACCATGAAAGATGGTTTTTAACCGACTTCAAAAAAAGGAGGAGGTTCTCAATTCATCGGAATCTTTTTTTTAATGTATGTTCCCCGATTTCTCTAAGACGCCTGGATCAATTTCGAAAATTCTTGTTATGATTGAAAGAGTATACCTCCTAGTTGGTCCCATAATCATCAGGTCAGGATCTGATCATGGAATCTTAAAAAAATCGAAAGAACTCTTCAAATTTTATAAGCACACTTGAAGTTATTTGACGATAACAACCCAATGCCGTCGAGTTTGGACTGGTTTGAGACATTTTTACATAGACTTTGATACTGGATGATTGCCATGGTCTGATAATAGAGTTGGAAGTTAACCATGAGATCTTTGTGATACAATAACCCAATCTCATCGAGTTTAGGGTCGTTTGATTCGTCTTTACATGGACTATGGTACTGGATGTTTTCCAGGGTCTGATGATGGAGCAGGAAGGTGGCCATGGGATATTTGTAATACAATTACGCAATCCCATCGAGTTTGGGCTCGTTTGAGTCGTCTGTATATAGAGTTTGATGCTGGATAATAACCATGGTCTGATGATAGAGCTGGAAGGTAACCCAATCTCATCGAGTTTAGGGTCGTTTGATTGGTCCTTACATGGACTTTGATACTGGATGTTTTCCAGAGTCTGATGATGGAACAGGAAGGTGGCCATGGGATTTTTGTAATACAAAGACGCAATCCCATTTTTTGTTTTTAGTTCAAATATTTTTGAACGTTGTTTTTGTTTGTTAGCTCGGTTCTGTGATGAAGTAATTCAAATTTCCCAATACAAAAGCTCAACATCAAATGATATAAATATATATACACATATAAAGAGTAAGATTCCACAGCCGCCAGACCATACTTATTTTCTCAGAAACGAAATGTATAGAATAATGTAGTGTTAGTATCTGCTATGAGTGTACGCATACTTGCTTGCTTGTATCGTGGGCCAATTTATAGTTATGAGATGCTGAGGGTCCACGGGAACAATTTTCATACATTTTCTAAATGCGCCCCTTAGTGGTCTCTACCGAAAGCTAGATATTTTGGAAACTTCAAAGCGTCTGGTAAAAATTACCGCCGCCGAAATGAATGCGACAGTATTATTTATAAACTTTTTATAATATTTTCTAAAATATACATAAAAATCAGCACTGAGAATTTAAGAAACGTTAGTACTATTTTTACCTAACTTTAGCACCTCGTACCTGAAAATTGGCCCACGATCCAAGCTAACAAGTATGTGTACTCTCATGACACATACTAACACTACATTGTTCTATACATTTCGTTACTGAAAAAAAAAAAGTAGGTACGGTCTGGCGGCTCTGGGATCTTGGACTATTATATACATTTATATAATAGTTTTGTTTACAGACCAACAAATCAGTTGACACTATTCTAAAAGTAAACTGGACTACATAAATAGCATGCACAAAAACCAGACTTTCCAGCATCGGAATAAATTTCCAAAGAATTGTGAGTAAGCAAACGGTGAGGTTGTTTTTGAGCCTAATCTAATTGTTACGGTAAATTAAAAGCTGTGTGTACTGGGAAATAACTTTATTCGATTTTAAAGGATTGCGTTTATTTGTGGGTTTCATTTGATTTGTGTGAGGGCACGAACAAATTTATTGAAACGATTGTTAGATTGGAAAGGCTTTTTCTATTTGAGCAAAATCACATCGTCCCTTTTTTGGAATTAGCGTCGCTTAATCCTTTAGAACTGGTTCCATGGTTTTGCAGTAGTTTATTTGTCAGAATCGTCAGATTATAAAGTGCTATCCAAAATAACACTGCAATAGGTTTGTGTACCTTTTAAGGGCTTATCCAGGACGGTTTTGGTAGTATGCACTTAAACAACTTGTACATAAGTAATTGCTAATACGTCAGTTATTTTCTACCTAAGATAAAAAAGTCATAAGACTTACATCTTACGCAAAAGGGACCCACGACTTGAGGGAAAGATTTTTTTATATAAAGTCAGCGTGGTCTATTGATCTTGGCCACTGCTGTTTCGGGAGAAGCCACGACCTTGCTTGAGAGACCAATTTCAGCAACTAAAATTCAAGTAAAGAAATCGAAACCAAAGAGGCTATCAAAATTGCCTAACAAGATTGTTATAAATATTCAAGTGTTTTTTTTATAAAATATTACAAAATGTAGAAATATGATTTTAAGATATTCTTCTCGGCGTATTCTTTTATAAACAATGTTTGCGTTATTATTTCTTCAAATTACACTTTTGTCCTTCGACAATGTAATCAGCTGGTGCTTTAAAATCCAATCTCATAACAAAAATGGTGTTCACTGAAAATTTTCGACACTTTCGTTCATAACGCAATTTTGGGAGTCAACATTTTTATCACCTCCGCAACAATTTTTCGCACTCCATAAAATTAATTTAACAGTTTTTGAATGCAGAAAATTGCCTGCGCATAATAGTAGAGCGAAACAGCTATTAATAACTTTTGTGCAAATATAATGGTGTATTGTCGGCTCTGGACGTTTTATTGTCGCTTGTCCTGTGACGAGGGTTTTCCGCAAATTCGGAGATGTAATTCTGTATGTACTTACCCTGGTCTTATTTGCAGTTCGGTGTTGAGTCACAAAGGAAAGACGAATAACAATAAACGCGGCGGTAAAATTGTAATGGTTGGTCGTGGAGTACCTTTTATTTGGAACAGTTTTACTACAGTTTCTATATATTATGTAAATATGTAAGGTACAAAGTGAGTGAACGGATAAACTCTGTCCAGAATCATATTTGTGGCAACTGGCTGGCAAATCTGGCAAAATATATCTTCATTATAATATTTATCTAGGTTCTAATCCTGCTTTGAGGGTCATAATCTTTGTCCTAGCGTTATTCCGGTAATATTCAAGACTGTCGTCCTTACCTTCTAGTCTATCCAGAATTGACAGAATTTAAATAGCTTTTCGAATCCAGCTCTGATCGTTGTGTCACATAAAGTGGCATACCGTCAGTGGATTGCTGTCTACTGTATAGCATTATTTTATAAACCATTGTAAAAATTTTGTTAAAGAATGGTAACAGTACTATTTTGCTATTTTTAACCGACTTCAAAAAAAGGAGGAGGTTCTCAATTCGTCGGAATCTTTTTTTTTTATGTATGTTCCCCGATTGCTCTTAGACGCCTGGACCGATTTCAAAAATTCTTGTTATGATTGAAAGAGTATACCTCCCAGTTGGTCCCATGATCATCAGGTCACGATCTGATCATGGAATCCTGAAAAATCGAAGGAACTCTTCAAATTTTATAAGCACACTTGAAGCTATTTGACGATAACAACTCAATGCCGTCTAGTTTGGCCTCGTTTGAGTCGTCTTTACATAGACTTTGATGCCGGATGATTTCCATGGTCTGATGATGGAGCTGGAAGGTAACCATGAGATCTTTTTTTTTATTTATTTGGGTAAACAAACAGTGACAGCAATACATATTGACAACAAAGAGTAATGTTTATAAGGTGCTGACAATTGTGTCACCAACACCATTTACCGCAGCTTACATATAATATTTTTAAGCGTTAATAAACTCGTCAAAAAACTATGTTAGGAGCTTCATGATATTACAAATTTACATTTAAAGGCGCTAGGACGAATTACATATTATAATAGTTTTTTTTAATTTTATTTTTTTAAGCGTTAATAAACATGATAAAAACTATGTTAGCTCCCAACATAGTCCCCATCATGCTCATTAACGCTCATGATATTACATTTAAAGGCGCTTGGACGTATTACATAATTATAATAATTGTTTTTCTACTATGACAAATTATATGAAACCTTTAATGTTAGCATTCCTCCGAAAAAATAATAATATTAGTAAAAGAATTTATCCAGAATGGTATACCATAGACCTTATCAAACTAATTAAATTAAAATACAGGTTGCATAAAAATTATAAAGTAACCAAATGTCCGAGTGATTATGAGGCGTTCTCTCGCTGTCGGGCAAGGGTAAAAGTGGAAACCGCGAGTTGTCACCTCAGGTATAAAGAACGATTACAAAATAATCTCGCTACTGACCCTAAGTCATTCTGGAATTACGTAAGGTCGAACAAAGACACGTCTAGTCAGTACAAACTGATTAAAGAGGGACGAGTTCTATTAGGTGACGAATCTGCTAAGGAGTATGCACGATTCTTCCACTCTGTGTACAGCGAGGCGGCGGGCACACTGAGCGCAGAGGCGGCGTGCAGGGAGGCGGCGCCGAGCAGCGCGTACGCGCACCTCGCCTGCCTCGAGAGGGCGGCCGTTCGTCGCGCGCTTACTTGTCTGCTTCCTAAGCGCTCAGTGGGTCCTGATGGGATTCCACCCTACATCTTGAGGGAATGCCGCATAGTATTAGCGGGACCTTTGCTGCACATATTCAATATTTGCTTATCGGTAGCACACTTTCCGAATCGTTGGAAACTATCTCGGGTGGTACCTATAACAAAAGGTCGAGGTGGCACGGATGTCAATGACTTTAGACCTATTGCGGTGCTGAGCGCACCAGCCAAAGTATTCGAGATGGCTGTTCACAGTAGCCTTTATGCACAGATTGGGGCTCATTTGTCTGATGCGCAGCACGGCTTCCGTCCTGGACGCGGTACAGCGGGAAACTTACTTCACCTGATGACGCAGTTGGTACCAGCTGTTGACGCTGGGCTTCAGGTTGACGTAGCCTACCTGGACTTCAAGAAGGTGTTTGACACGGTCGACCACGACATACTCTTGTCGAGGCTGGCTGGTATGGGCTGCACATTTCATACTGTAAAGTTCTTCGCCAGTTATCTTCGAGATAGGCGTCAGTATGTCGACTGTGGTGGACACTTCTCGGAGCCCTACTACACAAGATCGGGAGTCAGTCAGGGCAGTAATCTGGGACCCTTATTATTTATTATCATGGTAAATGATTTACCAACGATGGTCAGGTCAACATGTCTACTGCTTGCTGATGACCTTAAGTTGTCAGCGGTGATTAAAAACGCTGCTGATAGTGACATGCTGCAGCGCGACTTGGATAGAGTCACTGAATGGAGTCACTGTAATAAGCTTTACTTCAATGTTTCAAAGTGCTCAGTGCTTTCATTCACCCGCACACGAAACCAACAACACCACCAGTACAGTATGAACGGGGAGCTGCTGCAGCGTGTCACGGAGGTAAAGGATTTAGGCATCCATTTCACCAGCGACTTACAGTTTTGTAAACACGTGGTACATATTTGTAAGAAGGCGTACCGGAATCTGGGGTTTATGCTGCGTCGGGCGAATGAGTTCACGAACATCGGTGCATTAAGGGCTTTGTACGAGGCTCTTGTGAGGAGTCATCTAGAATACAATGCGGCCATCTGGAGTCCGAGCGAAATTAAATATAAAAAGATGCTCGTGCGGATACAGAACAAATATATTAGATTTATGTATTTAAAATTATATGGGATATATCCGGGATACCCGTTACTGTACCCCACCTTATTCTGCCTTGGTATGGTGGGGTATTTCAGATTGGAAGTCAGGCGTGAAGTGGCATTGGCATGTTATCTTCTGAAAGTTTTGAGAGGTACAATACAAAACTCTGGTATACTCTCAGAGATAGGTTTTTGTATTCCGGACGAGTACGTGACGCGGCGGCGCAGGCCGCGGCTGCTGGTGGTGCCGCGTGCGCGCACCAACCTGCTGGAGCGCGCACCGCTCACTCGCGCGTTGCGCACTCTCAACACGGTGGCTGATGGGATTGACATATTTAACTGTACACTGAGCGAGTTCACAAGGGCCACTTACTGTGTAGTATGTAAGGAAGTATAGTTAAGGAAATATATTTTAAGTTAGGTACTTTGTCGAATTAGGTTAAGTTATATCTGTAATGGCAAAGTTATGTGATAAATAAATAAATAAATAAATAAATAAATAAATTTTTAAGCGTTAATAAACATGATAAAAACCACTGTTAGGAGCTTCATGATATTACATTTAAAGGCGCTAGGACGAATTACATATCATATTTTTTTAAGCGTTAGTTAACATGATAAAACCATGTTAGGAGCCTCATGATATTGCATTTAAAGGCGCTAGGATTAACAAATATGATAAAAACTACTGTTAGGAGCTTCATGATATTACATTTAAAGGCGCTAGGACGAATCGCCGGAATGTCTACCGAGTTGAAATTAATATTATAACAATTAACTATACAATATAGTGGAGAACGTTTACCTGCTTTAGTACGACAGCGAGCTGTTGCAAATAGCTTACAGGGGTTACGGCAATGCGTCCTAGTAGGTATTCTATAACAGATTTGATTAACTAGAGAGGGACAATCATATCTATTATTACATATGTCGTAGAGCAACATTGATTCGAGCAGTTTACGTCTATTTTCAAGTATTAAGATATAATATTTTTCTAGTAGTTGTTCGTATGACAGATAATTATGGTAACATTTGTATTGTATAGTACGCATAAACTTTTTCTGAACGGACTGCAGTTCTTGCCTGTATTTTTCATAAAAAGGATTCCAAATTGGCACAGCATATTCTAACTGGGACCTTACCAAGGCCTTGTAAAGATGGAGAAAAGAAGTTGGCCTTGTAAATTTTGTGGAGGATCTCATAATGAACCCGTACATCTTGTACGCCTTAGTTATTATAGTATCGATATGCATATCTAAGTGTAACTTACTATCCAATGTGACGCCTAGATCTCTTATTGACTGAACAGTTTCTATTTGCACATCACACAGTCTATATTTAAATTTAAATATTTGTACCTTTTCAGTGAAAGTTATCGCTTTGCATTTATTTATGTTTAAATCGAATTCATTATTCATGCAGTAAGTTGAAAATCGATCGAGATCACCTTGAAAACTGTCTTGATCGCTAATATTGTTAATGGTTTGATATATTTTAAGGTCATCTGCGTAGAGCAAGAAATTACAGAATCTAAAGCAATCAGAAATGTCGTTGATAAATATTACAAATAATAATGGCCCTAGGATTGAGCCCTGGGGTACGCCAGAGCTTACAGGCACAAACTGAGATTCATAACCATTTAATACTACCTTTTGAGTGCGATTACCAATGTATAATCTAAACCAACGCCATGAATTGCCACGTATGCCATTAAAGGCAAGTTTATCTAAAAGAATCCTATGGTCTACTCTATCGAAAGCTTTCCGAAAGTCCGTGTATGTGCAGTCTGTTTGTTTGTTGTTATCTATATTTTCAAAAAGGTTACTTGGATAAATTAATAAGTTAGTGTTAGTGGATCTCCGTTTCACGAAACCATGCTGTTGAGGTATAATAATAGTGTGTATTGATGGATATATACTGTTATGCACGAGTCTTTCAAAAAGCTTCGACAGAGCAGGTAAAATCGAAATAGGCCGATAATTCTCAACCTGAGACTTGTCACCTCCTTTGAACACCGGTACGATACGAGCCGATTTCCAGACGTTTGGGAAAACACCGTTTTGTAAGCACAAGTTGTAGATATACTGTAGAGGTTGACATATTGCGTCAGCAGTCGATTTAAGAAAGAAGGGAGAAATGTTATCTAAGCCGGACCCCTTTGTAACATCCATTGCTCGTAACTCCTTATAAACCGCTTCTTTTGTTATTTTAATATTGCTTAGAATGAGGTCAGATTTGATATTAGTGTCGGGTATATTATTGATATTATAGTCGTCCGGAACACCAGAGGGCTCGAAAACGGATTCAAAAAACGAGGAGAAGAAATTACATATGTCTTGTGGATTGTCTGCTGTTGCATTTTTATATGTTACTTTACTGGGTATATCAGGTTTAGTTTTAAGGTTGTTTATATATGTCCAAAAGTGTTTAGTATTATTTTTAATACCATCTTCAACAGAGTTAATATATTTTTTATAACATTTTTGTGATTCAGTACTAAATCTTTCTCTAAACATTGAAAAGACTCGATAATCGGACATGTTACGGTATTTCTTCCATTTGATCCAAGATTTATTTTTATTCTTAAATATATTAATGAGAGCCGGCGTGAACCATATCGGGAATTTAGATGCTTTGATAACTTTCATTGGTACATGTTTCTTTATTATTGAAAATATGTTTTCATAAAATACAGAGACCACACTTTCTGAATTTAACGTGAAAAATAGATTCTCCCAATTAATATTTAATATTTCGCTATTTATTACTGAATAATCTGCCTTTTTGAAATCAAATACGGTTCTAGGTTTAGTAGAAAGAGGGGTGAAATTGTCATTAATAGGTAAGAGCGTACAAAAAGGGGGATGGTTTACGTCCGGTGGTACAAGGGGTACCGATGCAACAGTTGACTTACTATCGGGTATGTTACTAATAAATAGATCCAAAATTCTACCACTAATGTTACTATGCTTATTGGTTTGATAACCATTAGAAAGGCTAATAAAGTTAATTAAATATTTATTGGATAAGCAGTAGTTACTACGCAATATCGGTTCCAAGTGTGTGTCGCGGTCACGCCATTCAATGGTTGGTAAATTATAATCACCGACTATAATAAACTTATTTACATCACTGGATAGAATAATAGAAGTTAATTTGTCAAAGTGCAGTGCATAAACATCCGAGTTCAAATTTGGTGGGATATATGCCGCGCTAATAACAAAGACATGATCGCGAGTGCGTATATCGATGAGGACGTGGTCTACCAAGGCCGAAGCCGGCGTGGATGTAGGTGCAGGGCGACAGGACGGCGCCGGCGCATGGCTACAGGCGGGCACTGATGGAAGCAGTCGTAGTCTCGCATCGAGCTCGCGCCACACCACCACCAGCACGCCACCGCCGTCCAGCCGCCCACTCGCTAGGCGATCCCGATCGCAACGAAACACTTGGTACCTTTTGTCTATAAATTCAGTATCGCTGATATCACCGTGCAGCCAAGTCTCTGTTATAATAATAACATCATAACTATGTGCCAGAATATTCATATAGAGTGTATGCAACTTTGTCCTCAAGCCGCGACAATTCTGATAATACACTGACAAGTTATATTTATCCATATTTGTATATAAAATAATAAAGCAATGTCAACATAGATGTAGTGATACGATAACAACAAGAACAAGCCACATCGGGTTCTCCAGTATACGAGATATATGATATAAATATACCATACACTATGTCAATACAATTCTCCATCCCTACAAAGCCGTGACCTACTGAAATTAAATATAAATGGTCGATACTTATAATTGTTTCGAAATGTATCCATTCACACAGTGTAATTACAAATAAAAAAACAATCTAAGCACAGTAACCGCAACATGTTTACGTAGTAATTTGAAGAAGCGGTATCTTTACTATTATGTAAATTAACCCTTTCGGACCGGCGCTGAAACTACAAAGGAATTTGTAATTTTGAACTTAGATCTTGGGTAATTCGGGGTCGCAGATAACAATTCTGCTATAATTTTCCAGATTTTCCGCCGCCATCTTGGAAAATTCACATACGCACAATTGAAAAAATTTCCTACGTACAATTATGAGGGTCACAATTGTTTCATTCTCGGCCCTTCATTTCGCCTTGATAAATTTCGAAGTCATGGACTTGTCCCTTGTAGGTGTAGTTAGCACAACATTTTTCAATCCTGCTGGACGAGGTTTGTTTTTTACGACTACCTTCAAATCGTATCGACCTTCAAAAGGTATCATTTGTTCATCGATTGAATAGTTACCAGCATCTCTTGGCAACTGTAGGCATCTGTTTCGGGCATCGGTAACAGGCTCCACCATCCTTAACCTATTTTTGGCTTGTTCTTCGGTCTGATGCATCGCTGTAACATCTACACAATGCAAGTTTGTCCTCAAAAGGAAAAACCGTTCCCTAGACATTGCATTCGCAATTGGATCATACCTGTATTTTTCGCTCCAAATCATCTTTAGTCTCCAAAAATAGCATGTACTCCGAAAAACTTCTTTATATCTTGTATAGAACAAACAGGTTTAATTTGTATACCAATATTGGCCAAATAATATTGATTTGTGGTCAAAGCCACCTGTTCCATGAGCTCGACAGTAAAATAACGCTCGAAATATTTGTATGGAGTTTTAATATTTCTTGGATCACGAACAGCATCTTCTGGAAGAGGTTTGCCATTGAAGGGCTTCTTTTGCCATCCTGCTAGCATACTCAGAGGTGTGTTATCGTCATCACTTCCTTCGCCTTCATCAAAAGAAGAGGAACTTGAATATTCGGGGTTTTCTTCAATAAAGTTGTCAAAATCGATTTTATCGTTGTCATCACCCTCGTACCCAGAGTGATTGAGCATCTCTGCAATAGCGGCATCGTTTAAAACCGGAAACATGTTGCGGAAACTGTAAAATATGAATAATCATAAGAAACTTAAAATACGCATACGATAATGTAGGACCCACGTCGATACAATTGTGTCAGTAAAGTTCGTTGAGCCGTTACGCCAAAGCGTTTGCTTGCCAATAGCCACTATTATCCTAAAAACATACTATGTTTAACTATTTTTCTAATCAATAACTCGTATAATACTACATGTACAAAATAAAACAATAGTAGGTACTTACTTTCGCCAAGCCGGGGAGCGCAATCACGTCACGAACTGTACGGGTTGAAACCTGCTCGCCGACTGCGCGTCGGACAAAATTTGCGCGGGAAATGAAAGTTTGCTTCCCGCACAATCTTACGATACTAGGCCCGTCCACTGCTCACGTAAAACTAATGAACTATACTTAACTTTGTGACCCACACAATTGTGTTAGAGCGGTCCGAAAGGGTTAAGATATATTAAGGTCTTTAAGTTTATTAAAGTAACAGAAAAGTTATGATTCTGATGAAACGCACACTTTCTTAGACAAACATAACCTAGGTCCGTTCCCATAACTAGATCTTGGCACATGATTTTTACAGATAAAACCAGTACATTATGAATCATAAATGATTGATATTACGTGATATGATATCTTTGTGATGTAACAACCCAATCTTATCGAGTTTAGGGTCGTTTGATTCGTCTTTACATGGACTTTGGTACTGGATGTTTTCCAGGGTCTGATGATGGAACAGGAAGGTGGCCATGGGATCTTTAACATAACATAGCATAACTTCACGCCTTTTATCCCCGAAGGGGTAGGCAGAGGTGTATACACACCCACATTTCGCCAGTTATGTTTAGGTCCCAATGTAATAGGGGGCGAGCCTATTGCCATTATCCGGGCACATGGGATCTTTGTAATACAAAGACGCAATCCCATTGAGCTTGGGCTCGTTTGATTCGTCTTTACATAGACTATAGTGCTGAATGTTTACCAAACTCTGATGATGGAGCAGGATGGTAGCCATGGGATATTTGTAATACAACTACGCAATACCATTGAGTTTGGACTCGTTTGATTCGTCTTTACATAGACTATAGTGCTGAATGTTTACCAAACTCTGATGATGGAGCAGGATGGTAGCCATGGGATATTTGTAATACAACTACGCAATACCATTGAGTTTGGACTCGTTTGATTTGTCTTTACACGGACTTTAGTGCTGAATGTTTTCCAAAGTCTGAGGATAGAGCAGGAAGGTGGCCATGGGATCTTTGTAATATAATAACGCAATCTCATCGAGTTTAGTTTTGTTTGTTTTGTCTTGGCAAACACTTTGTTACTGGATGATTTTTGGGATCTGATGATGGAACTGAAACGAACGTGTTTAGGCTAGTTGAAAACAAAAAAAATACTTGAAATTGCCAGGTCTACATTTCATAATTGAGGCACGTAAGGAAGGCCTCCCCATCATGTACCACCTACACTATCCTATGTACCTACTTACCACCTATTACTATTTTTTTATTAGTATACCACTAAAAAGCAAAAAATAAAATTATTTTTAAATAAAAAAGAACCGACTTTAAAAACACTAAAGAACTAAAAAGCAAAAAATAATTGGTTATGGTGCAAAACTTTTTGGAGTCGGTGCCTCCAAAATAATCCTCCGGTAATTTTATTTCGAAGCACACCTACCGATCTATACATCTATACATACAAATAAAATTGGAGTGTCTGTTTGTAATATTAAAATAACCGCTTTTTACTAAATGCATATGGATGTATACACGGTACATATACCGAAATGACATTTTTATAATTTTTGTCTGTCTGTCTTTCTGTCTGTCTGTTTGTTCTCGCTAATCTCTGGAACGGCTGGACCGATTTTAGCGGGACGTTCACTGGTGGATAGCTGATGTACCAAGGAGTAACTTAGGCTAAATTAACCGGGTAGGCGAAGTAGTTCCCTCAGAACGCGGGTGAAACCGCGGGAAACAGCTAGTTGAAACATAACAATAAACGTTCGTCTTCTATGACTATAATCTGAGTTGCTGCTCCATTCTAGTCAAAGCATTCCTTGGTACTTAACTGATAGCCAGTTCACTGCGTCTTAATCACTATCTCCTTATAAATGCACGTTCGTTACACACCAGTCGACCGTCCACATTACAAATTACAAGCAGCCGTGTTAACAGCACTTTGATGAGGTAATTACAGTCCAATTAATCAGTAGATGGTAATTAAGGCGACGGCTTGGTATCAATATTGCTATAGTTAGCTTGAGATCATTTTAAGACAGACTCGAACACAGTAGCAATGCCTTCATTTAATCTGTAATCAGATTAAATAGGAGGACATTTAAAAGAGGCTCTGCGTTGTAGCAGCTAGTTCAGAGGACATGGTATTCTTGCCAGAACTTGTTTTATTTTATATTCCTATGTATCACAATAAAAGAATGTATTAGCAGGGAGGTAGTCAGATGCTTTATTTGTCATAAAAAGGTTGCGTAGTTTTTTTCACTATCATAAAAGCTGATCATAATATTAGTTTCAATTACGTTGCAAATGGCGTTCCGTAGTCTCTGCCTACCCCTCCAAGAAACAGGCGTGAGTCTATGTATGTATGTATGTTATTATATCACAAAACTATTATATTTGCATTAAAATAAGATGAGTGATCATGAGTTTCATTGCCCGTAATCCTATGGTTTGATCTTGCTTTGTGAAAATTGTATAAGTATTCGGTAAATGTAAAATCATTATTGTATTTTTTTTTATTGACTTTATTAAAATTACAAATAATACCTCTATTCCTTAGTAATTTTCAAATAGCAATATGAACTAGAATAGAAAATGTGAAACTTCATAACCTATACTGGGATTCCTGACTTGATCTGAAAAATCTAATACTTACTCGTAATACTTGTTAGAATTCAAACCAACCTAGCGGCTAAGAGTCTCAGGTTATATTTCAATTTAGTAAGCTGTCAGCAGTCTCTAAGTGACCACTTCGGGAAATAGGCGAAGTAGCTCCACACTGAAATAGAAATAAACCGTGTCAAACTTAGACATGAAAACCTATCTCTCTGTTCATGCAGTTACACTTACAGTATTTTAACATTAACACTCTTTAGAATGTTATATAATAATAGGTATCCTACCAAGTGGACGCTTTCTTCTTACAAGAAACACACTGTTTTTTTTATTTCAGTTTCAGTATTTTAGGCATTTGGGTATTACTTAATTTAAAACAATGTCTTAAAATGCAGTGTGAAAAGCAAAAAAGTATGAAAAATTTATTTCAGTTCCAGATTGTGAGGTATTCGAATTTATATCGGATTCAGGAAAAATCCTACACCTAACCCTAACGTACGAGGGTCAAACTGAAAGTTCTTAGAACTGGCCACTTATAAACAATATAATAAAAAAATATTCTAAAATTTGAAAATAGAATTCTTTGCCAATATTACTGAGTATATATTTCATTCATTTGTCATTTGTTTTACGATTTGGCGGCAAATTGAAAATTGTCTGTGTCACGTCAACATGAATTTAACACGAGAAAATTTTCGTGCAATGATTTTTTATGACTTTCGATGTCATTTAAGTCAACAAGAAAGTTATGATAGACTACGATTGGCCTTTCACGATGAAGCCCCATCTCGTGCGACTGTTTACAACTGGTTTAATGAGTTTAAACGTGGTCGCACTAATCTCACTGATGATGTACGTGAGGGACGGCCTTCTACGGCGACGACTGAAAATAACATCTGTGTTGTGCGGCGTATGATAGAGACTGACAAAAGAGTGACCTATCAGCAGATTCGGACAAGCTTAGGCATCGGTATGAGTCAAGTGCACAAAATCCTCCGCGAACATTTAGCGGTCAGGAAGCTTTGCGCCCGGTGGATACCTCATAATTTGACTAAGGCTCAAAAACTCCATCGTGTGGATTGGTGCCGTAAAATGATTGAAAGATTTAACGGAGGTGACTCAAATGCTGTGTTCGACATACTAACAGGTGACGAAAGCTGGATTTACTGTTATGATCCTGAAACCAAAAGACAATCTGCTCAGTGGGTGTTTCCTTTCGAGGAGTTGCCAACTAAAGTGAAGAGAGATCGAAGTGCGGGAAAAAAAATGGTGGCCTCGTTCTTTGGAAGGATAGGTCATTTCGCAACAATTGTGTTAGAGGATCAAAAAACAGTTTCTGCAGAATGGTACACTACCAATTGTTTGCCACTTGTCTTGGAAAAAGTTCGAGAGAAACGACCTCGCAGTAGGATCCTCCTTCACCACGACAACGCCTCGTCGCACATCGCCAAGCGAACGATCGACTATTTGGCGACATCAAACGTTGAATTACTGGGTCACCCGCCGTATAGCCCCGACCTCGCGCCTTGTGATTTTTATTTATTTCCAAAAATTAAAGAAAAACTTAAAGGAAAGCGGTTTATGAATTCTGAAGAAGCGGTGGCTGCGTATCGCGATGCCATTGAAGAGACCCCTAAGGACGAGTGGGCAAAGTGCTTTTCCCAGTGGTTCCATCGCATGCAGCGGTGTATTGACGTCAATGGACAATATTTTGAAAAGATATAATAAAACTAATAACTGGCTAATGTAATCAGTTTTTGATTTTCTAAGAACTTTCAGTTTGACCCTCGTAAATCTACGAACTGACGAAGTAATTTCGAGTAATAAAACCTATAATGAATCTCCACCACACTGTCCCCAAAATCAATTTAATTTGACATCACTCATTGTCAAAGCCATGGCGCATGGCGTGCCACTCATAATGCGCCATAAATCGCCATGTGTCCACATTAACTCTGATTACTCTCCGACCTTGAGAAAGATTGATGATTTATATGAACAATAAATTACGGATGTAATTCGAAGGTCTCTCCTTTGTGACAATTTAGTGCCTGCGAAAATCGATAGCACTTCAAACGAGAAAAATGCTCGAGAAGATTTTTTTTGGAATTTATGGTAACAAATTTATCATGATTTGTGGAGCCTTGAGGGAGAATTTGTAAATGTATTACTAGGTCTATTGCAAAGGCTTCGTCTGACTGAATGTCTAATTATTTTATGTCACTTCAGTACTTTATGTATTACGTTTCGCCTATCGGCAAATTAACATAGTGTACTTTTTACTGCAGTCTGTGTTTGAATGCATGAATTACCTAATGGTTCAAATCGATACTACTGAGCCGTATCGTATCCAATCATCAATCCTGAAGGTAGAACATTATTTTAGATAGAAGATATTTATCTACTAACTAAAAGAAAGTTGAATCCGTACGTATGTCACATACTTTAATGAAAGGGGTTTGTAGAATTCATTACACTGTATGTTTTATGGTAATCTCTGTGTGTATATCAGAAGTTGAACGATTTCCAGGGAATTGTCGACACGGGTAGCTCTGGAGCTAGTTGCGAAAGCTAGATCAGTGTTACGTGCACACTAGTTAGTACAGATGATTTAACACCAGTAATATAAGCAAGAAAGTTATCCATGTTTATTTAACATCGTTAAAACTCTAATTTACTTTAGGTGAAAGATATTTTAAAAGGAAACATAATGATAATAGATATTCCTAAACAATATTACTAATATTTCGTGTAAGTTTTAAGTTCAATTATATTGTTGGACGGTGAATTGACGGAACGACGAACCGATAGTCTAGTTGTTGTAACGCAATTTCCCTAAATTAAGTTTAAAATTACAACGATTATTAATCACTATCCACACTTCATTTTCTACAACATTTAAGCTAAAATGTGCCAACAAAATTAGTACAATCGTAAGTATACCTATAAAACAAAATTAACAATGATAAAACCGTGTATTATAATAACTCCATACCTTTACTGTCATACATCAGCATAAACATTGTAATCGTAAGCGATGCTACCTATACAACTTCCTTGGAGAAACCGTATTAAGATAAACAACAATTTTGTTCGGCGATATTTCACCGTCTTTGTCAACGAGTATGAATATTTACGGAGAATTTTGTATATAACCTTGCTGTAATGTGTGGAACGTGGATATTAAAGTCTTTATGAGATTGAATTTAAGAGTCGAAGATTGATTTTCTTTTCAATTAACCACAATGGCATGTCACAAAATGTAATAAACATTTAAATAATAATTGTGAACGTTCCGTTGAGTACAATATTAAATCAAAATGTCGTCCCTGTGGCGAGCGCTAATAAACACCTATGAGTGAAATTAAAGTACGTGGTCCAAATTCCAGGAAAGTGTAGACATCGTTTGTTCTATCATTTGCAATTAAGTTTTAAATGTTTAATTTGTATTTATATTTAAACAAACTAATATTGCAAGTATAAATAATTTTATTACAAACGAAATAATATTATAAAGTTTATTCAGTTTGAATCTGATTTGATAAAGTTGCTTGTGTCACTCACGCAATAAAAAAATGTCAATGTAATGTGTATATATAAAATTCTTGCGTTACTGATTGACTGAAAGGCAACATACAGCCGAAACTACTGGACGCAAGAAGATGAAACTTGGCATGTATCTCTCTGGGGGAGCGTAGGGGTGCACTAAGATGGGATTTCCCAAAATTCCCACGAGATCGGGCAAAATGTTCGGGGTTAGTTGCGGGAATCCTCTAGTTTAAAATAATGAGAGTACGCTGAACTGAACCGAATGACTGCACGGTTGGCGTAGTGGTTTAAGCTGCCGCCCCGCTTGACACTGCGCTAAGTGTTGAGGGTTCGATCCCCACACGAGACAACAATTTGTGTGATCCATTAATTGTTGTTTCGAGTCTAGGTGTTCATTGAGACAGGATTTATGCCTAGTGTGGGTGTTGTCTTTAAAAAAAACTTCTCTATAACCAGACTAGTCTCAGACCGTATAAAATTTAAAACTACATATTTACATCACTACGAAAAGGCATAAGGTGCTGATAGTTGTTGAGATTTTCATGTAACTGGTGTTTGGGTAGACTCTACAGGGGAATTTGATTGATTTGTAGTTGTGTAGGCCAAAGGACAACAATAGTTGTTTTAATGCTTAATAGGGAAAGCCTATTGACCTAAAATTTATTCGAAATGTTTTCTAATCTGTGTTGACCGATTATGAAGTTTGGGATTTTAACACAAGAAAATAGGTCCTTTTTACAAAAGGGCAAGCAGAGGGCTTGTGTGATACTCGCCCCTATGATCTTTGGGAAATAAAAAGTCTGTTGTCTTTCAAACTCCCGTAGAGGCAAAGCACGAATAGATAGCGTTCGCACGACCCTGCTGGAATTATATTCAGATGTTTTTTTCATAGTTTTCTTTTTGTAATTTTTAGTTTTAGGCAAATGAAGTAGATATTTATGGCCTGGTTTGCATTGCTCTTCCAAATTATGTTAGTCTCTAAGAGGCTTTGTTATTACTATCTAACAAAACAACTATCAAACAATGCAACAAACTAACTGTATCAAACTAATATCAAACTTTACTAGCCGAAATAATTCAACGTCTTTAGCGACTTGCCTTGACCTTAACCTTTGTCAAACCAGATTTATCACAAGGTTGTAAATAACTACTCTACTCAATATACAATGAGTAAACATTATTTGGAAGATGAATATATTTTCCTTACAAGAAATCTTTTAAGTCTGCCTCCGTGGTTCAGTGGATAGCGTATGCGTCTGCTGATTGGGAGGTCCCGGGTTCGATTTCCGAGTCGGGCAAAAGTGTTACTGAGTTTGCCGTATCCTCAGTAGCAGCACGGAGTATTGCAAAAACGGCAAATAAACAATTTTTTTCTTTATTCGTACAGAGTATTTATATGTACTTGATATTTATTCTTTTAAGTGTTTACGTACTTGTTCAGGTTCCCCAAATTCTTATGACGATGATATTTGAAGTATTTCAGTGAATATTGTTATGATTTATTTTGTTGATTACGTTAGGAATAGAGTTTTGCTTTGAAAACTGAAGCACTTTTACTTATAAATAAAGTTGTTTTTTCCGTTTGGCGACTAACTTTAGCAAACCAAGGATCCTGATAACCATATTTAGCGTACTGTCAGAATATTTAAACTTCAGGTAAGGAATGTCAAAAACAATTATGACTAATACAACAGACTTTCTATGGCTTAGAGGAATACAACATTTTGCGACTGTAGACCAAACGGTAGTAAAATCCTTAAACATGCGATTATACGAATTGTCACAGGCAGTAATTCATTCTCTCGACATATTTCTAAATAAAAATAGGAACGATTTGATTTATTTAAACTCAAGAAACTTATCAGAAGTAACTTTGACATTCGCAGTGACGGTAATCCACCAAGAGATAAAAAATCAATATCGTCTTCTATTTCCTCTCAAATCCAACTAGAAACCTATCTCAAACACTAAGGAAATAAATAAGGAACAACAAACGTCGAGCATTCCGGACGTGTAAGTAAAATATCCCTTCCTGACCCGAACGAATACAAGGTAAACAATGACTCCTTAGAGTTTTGGGCTTAAACGCTTCTACGTACTGCGAATACAGAGTAGAATAATATTTGTTGGGTACTAAGAGATTTGTAGTTTGTTTTGTATTTGAGTGAAATGTTTGTTAACTTAACATGTAACTGTGTAACCATCCTATCATACGAACTTACTCCACGTAAGTTCGTATGATAGGATGGTTACACAGTTTATTGGAATTTATGGTAGAAAATTTAAGAAGCAAATAAAGATTAATCGATTATCTTTAAGGAAATGTCAGTTTCTTTGACTTTAACGAATTTAATTGTGTGCTCTTTTTGTCACCACCTTTAATTTGATCTAAGAAATAACTTTAAGAGGTCTTTGACGCTTTCGCTAACGTAGTAATGAAATTGAAGTTAATGAAATTAACGCCTCTGACGTAAAAGTTTAAATCTCCACGCGATATAATTAGTGTGGCATACAGGATGGTGGTGGCATACAGGGTGGGAAGCTACGACATATCTTCTCGTCTGATATCCCGCAGTGTCTCAAGACGAAAGTCTTTGACCAGTGTGTGTTGCCAGTGATGACTTACGGATCAGAGACGTGGTCGCTCACTATGGGCCTTATCAGAAGGCTCAAGGTCACTCAGATGGCGATGGAGAGAGCTATGCTTGGAGTTTCCCTGCGAGATCAAATCAGAAATGAGGAGATCCGCAGTAGAACCAAAGTCGCCGACATAGCTCTCCGGATAGCCAAGCTGAAGTAGCAGTCGGCAGGGCACATAGCTCGAAGAACCGATGGCCGTTGGGGCAGAAAGGTTCTGGAGTGGCGGCCACGTACCGGACGACGCAGCAGAGGTAGGCCGCCCGCAAGGTGGAACGACGACCTCGTCAAGATCGCGGGAGGCGGTTGGATGCGGGCGGCTCAAGACCGGTCTGTGTGGAGAACCTTGGGGGAGGCCTATGTCCAGCAGTGGACGTCGTTTGGCTGATATGATGATGACAGGATGGTGGTAAAGACAATATATCCTCGGGAGACACACAACGTTCGTCAGATAGATGCCAATATATATTACTAGCTGACCCGGCAAACGTTGTTTTGCAAAATTTTTTTTTTTTTGAAAGATAGATGTTGGCCGATTCTCATAGATACCGGATAAGCACAAAAAAATTCATCAAAATCGGTCAAGCCGTTTCGGAGGAGTATGGGAAAGAAAACTGTGACACGAGAATTTTATATATTAGATTTTTATTAAAAATTTAGAAATATCTTGGATGGAAAACCATATTTATTTGTAGAAAATATTAGAGATCCCTACTAAAACATCAAAAATGTAAACCACGGCGTAAGAAAAATTTCCGGAAAAGTTTTTTCATCGCGTGCGCTGCTAAAACTATTAAGGGGACTACAAGAGCTAAACGCGAGTTTTATAATGCTTTAAAGTATATGATTCAATGCAGTTAACACAATCTGAAAAATATATATATTCTTCAGGGTATAATCTAGTTAAGTACTGTGTTGAAAACATAATACAACTAACTTTAATCGATAGAAAAAAATCACAAAGATACCTCTACAAAAATATTTTAACGAGTAAAAACCATATTAAAATACATACAATCATTCTGATTTTTGACAAATTATTCAACAAGCAATATACTAACGAAATACTGTTTTATTTTTTTAATCCAATCAATACATTTTCTGTAATTAATTTATTTCATGTTTTTTTAAAGTTCTGAACGTCCCGTCGTCGTCGCGCTTCCCTTTCTTATGTATACAATCCGACAGTGTCAGCAACAGCTCAACTCAGTAGCTGTACTCGGCGCCTTAGTGATACATAAAAATAATGTACTACTTTATTAAAATACTCATTATTACCTACAAACATTTTCTCAATAAAAAAGTACAAATATATAATGGGTTATTTTCGAAGCTATTTTGAGCAATGATTAATTCGCTAGATAAATTGTGTATTTAATGTAGATAGCAATTGTTGTTTATTATAATAAAAATAATGCGGAAGAAAATAAATTCACCGCTCGCACAATGATATTCCGCCGGGAAGACGAGATTCGTTTGATGCGATCGATTGTATAATTTATTTTTAAAGTCTTACGCCTGTATCTCTGAAGGGGTAGGCAGAGGTAAATTATTACACCCAAATTTCGCCATGAATTTTTAGGTCCCACGTAATAGGGGGCGAGCCTATTGCCGTTACCGGGCACATCACCAGACTTCGGGCTGCTACTGAGTATTTGGAAAAACCCAGTAACACTTTTGCCCGACCCGGGCATCGGACCTGGGACCTCCGATCAGCAGTCGCATACGTTATCCACTGGACCACGGAGGCAGTCCTTTAATATTATAAGTTTGAACCGAAGCATGTTGTGTGCTGTGTTGCATAGTCTCTGCCTATCACATTGGGTGACAGGCGTGACAGTATAGAAAGAAAGATATTTAAAAAAATAATGTCCACCCGTGCGAAGCCGGGACGGGCCGCTAGTATGAAATAAAGAACATAACGTATACGCAAGAAAAAGTGTAGCTACTATTTACTCAAGTATTTATAAAAAAAAATGGCCAAGTGCGAGTCGTACCTACTCGCACACAAAGGTTGCCGTATCTATAAACGAAAATCACGTTTGTTGTATGTATACTTAAATATTTTTTAAGTTTCTACCTGTTTTATTTAGTTCATTTAATGCACAAAACACATTACAATCGTAAAAAATATCCCATATCGCAAACAAAGTCTTGATCTAGATCGCAACGCGACAAATATGTGTACACAACAAAACACAATAGCTAAACAAATAACAGCTCAACATTATAGTAATATTACAAGCATAGGGAGGTACATTCGATTTAGACGCTTCTTGGGTTACTCAGAACCTTCCAAGGCCAACCTGCTATGGAGGATGTCTTTCACAGTTTTATTATTCGCATTAAAGTTATGATCAAAAATATCCAAAAACTCATTATTTTTTAACATATCATTATATTGCCGGGCCATCCGTGTTAATGGATTGAAGTAAGAAATGTTATTTTTATAAATTTGTAGGGCGAATAGATTTGTATGATTAGCTCTACGAGCACTAAATTTAATATTGAAACTAATTTGGGAGAGTAACTCTGGTGAATCAACAATATAATGTATAATTTTGTAAAAATATACTAAATCGAAATATATGCGTCGGCTTTCTAGAGGCAGAACTTTAAACTTTGAGAGTCTATCGTGGTAATTTAAATTTGACCGACCGGGATTTGACGATAGTTAAGAATAGTAAGGAATTTACTCTGAATACGCTCAATGTTTATTAAGATCAAGTAAAAAATTGCTTAATAATTACGTTTGTTGTTTGGGAGCCCTTTAATATTTATTTTATTTTTATTTAATTACTAGCTTTTGCCCGCGGCTTCGCGCGCGTTAAATTCGGGGTAACACATATCCACTTTCAGTCTCAAGTTGTGGAAAGACACTCCTGATTATTCTAAGGAGTCAGAAACTCTATAGGGTACAAAGTAACTCGGTCAGTATCCATGTTTCAATACATGTCCAATATATTTATATCTATAAACACTTTCGCATTTATGATTATAGTAGGTAGAGAAAATCCTTTCAGCCGTTTGAGTTTGATATAATTATTAGTTTAGATATCCGAACAATGTAATCACCTTGATAATCACCGTGCACAATATGACAATATGTATGATCTGACAGTACTGACAGATAGCACATGCGCAGCACTCAATTATTCGCGCATGTGTTCTTACTTCCAAGAGGAAAATTTCTGCCGTACAAACTTCTATCCTCCCTACAATCCCTCACAGTTTAATTTTTGCAACTTATGGTAGCCTATGTCCGTCTCCATGGACCAATATATCTCTATATTAAATTTCAACAAAATCGGTTCAGCCGTTTTAGCGTGAAAACGGAACATACATACATACATACATACATACACACTTTCGAATTTATAATATTAGTAAGGATTTATTTTGAAAGGTAATATACAACTGTATATTCTATGAAAATTATAAGCGTCCACCTGTTACCGTTAGTAATAATGAGCAAAAAATACGAAAAAAAACACGTTTATTGTATGGGACCCCTTCTTAGTAGGTATTAATTTTTTTTATTTTTAGTATTTGTTGTTATAGCGGCAACGGAAATACATAACTTGTGAAAGTTTCAGCTTTCTAGATATCACGGTTTATGAGAGATACGGCCTGGTGACAGACAGACGGACAGACAGACAGACAGCGGAGGCTTAGTAATAGGGTCCCGTTTTTACCTTTTAGGTACGGAACCCTAAAAAATGATGAACTTCCAACCCCTGCACAAGATTTTGCGCAAACACGCCATATTCCTTTTACGTCCATTACGTCATAATCCTACCAAATTGACATGCGCACCTGAGGGAGACATTCAATACACATATACATCGCTGGTTATACTCGACATACTATAATACTCCATATCAGTAACGCGTCGATGCACGTTACTCCATTGTCTATTAGCTACGAGATGGCAAGTAATGAATATTGAAACTGTATTAACTAAGCTGAGGGGGAATTTGCGAAATCAATTCGTAAATGCTCGAAATTGATTCCATGTGGGAATTAATAAACTTGAGTTTGAACAATATTGGAACAGATGGCGCTGTACTAAAAGCATAGCTGAACTTGAGAATAGTTTTAAGGAAGAGATTTGAATTGCGAATGGATGGTGTAGTAGTTTAAATACTCGCCTCGTGGCCTGGTCGCTTAACACTGCGTAGTGTGTTGTACTGTCGATCCCCCATATCGGGCCGATATGGGGATCGACAGAGATTTACAGATTTACTAGTCTCTGGTCCTACCCAGTCTTTGTATCTAATTTTGTGTGCTTGAATGATAATAAAGATCCCGCGGTGCAGTCTTTATTTCGAGTGCTGATATTTTGAACAGCTTTGTAAACAAAATAACAACTTCTTTCTCTGAGCGTTATCCCAGTTTCAGTCTGGGGTCCGCTTTCTAGTCTAACCGGATTTGGCTGAATATTAGCTTTTCCACGGAGCGACTGCCTGTCTGACCTCCGCAACCCAAAGGGATAGCGATATTCCATGGTTTAGACTAGTGTCAGTTTATTTAGAAGGTACTGACGCCCTGTAACGACTGTCAAAGATCTTCATGACAACCGGGACCGACGGCTTAACGTGCTCTCCGAGGCACGGGACAAGCGATAATTAACAATTCAATACGCACATAACTCCGAAAAGTCATTGGTGCGCGCCGAGGATTCGAACCCGATACCCTCTGCATGGCAGTCTGTTGGTATATCCACTCGGCTATCGCTGAACAAAATAACAACAATCATTAAAATTAAAACCTAGTGGAACAAGGCCTTTTTCATCGCAAATTGCGATTACTTCCAATTGACATGGACGGGAATTCATTGTTATCACTTCATTCATGTTTACCATTTTAATAATACATAAGTATGTTACATTTAACTTATCACAAGAACGCTTTTAAAATTATTGATTGCTACTGTGACCTACGACCTGTGAGATACGATGCTTTTAAGCCATTATTTTTAAAGAATAATCAAGTCATATAAAACATGTTTTTTTGCTGTGGACAATTTTAATGGTAACGTTAAAATATTTATTTTATTCGCATAGAGGTTTGGGTATTAATTATAAATACGAATATATTCGTAATGTCTCCAAGTATATTTGATGATAAATTGATTTATTATCATATTCATTTATTATATAGGTATTGTACTCGATTCCTCAAAGGAAGAAACTGCAAAAAGTAATTTTAATTAGGAAACATGAAATCTTGCAGTTTGATCTCATACTAAAACTAGAAATCGTTTACCAAGAACACCAGATTTATTTTTTATCTTTTACTCCAGCGCGTTTAGCACGAGATCGGATAGTTTTCTTGCGACGGACAAGCGAGCCAATAAAAATGGCGGCCTGGACCACTCCTTTGACAAAGGAAAGAATATAATTTGCGATTGACGCGAGGTTGACATCTGTCGCCTCATTTCCGGATGATAACAGGACAATCCCATCTCTCACTCCCTATGGGTAAAAAGGTGAATTTGATTTGCTACTGATTTTAGTAAAAGTAAATAACTTCTTTACTTGTTAGAAAAGTTTTTTTTAAAGTCTCACGCATGTATCGCCGAAAGGGTAGGCAGAGGTTTAATATTATACCCACATTTCGCCATGAATTTTTAGGTCCCACGTAATAGGCGGCGAGCCTTTTGCCGTTACCGGGCACATCACCAGACTCCGTGCTGCTACTGAGAATGCGGAAAAACCTAGTAACACTTTTGCCCGATCCGGGAATTGAACCTGGCACCTCCGATCAGCAGTCACTTTTTTTTGTGTTGAGAAAGTCAACGGCAGATAAAATTCTGGCAAAATTGGTTAGGTTTTAAAGTGGCACTTAGGCTCTAAGGTGAAAGTCTTGTGTGCTATCACGATAACGCTAGGACATTGTTGACATGCAGATAGATTTGCTTTCATATTCTTCCCCGTGTAGGATTCTTTAACTGAGACTGACTTTAACTGACTGCATATTCACCTTATTAAAATGTGGACGGTTTTATGGCTAGTCTCACTAACTTGTATAGGTATTACAAATTTGCAAGAAGGAAGAAGAAGATTATATTGATTAAAATGCTCTAAAATGTTTCAACCGGAGGTATTATAAATTACACATAGCTGAGTCCACAGTTAGAGTCGCGTTATTTAGTGCGTCTGCACCCGCAGCTTTCATACAGTTTAAAGCCTTCCTCGACAGTTGGCATTCAGCACAAAAATAATCGTTCCTTAGATTAGCGTGTTTATGCAAACCAACAAACTCTTAAGCTTTATAATATTAGTTTAGATTCTCACATAATAACGCGATACAGACCCAATACATAAATACGTGCTATAAACTCCTATCAGTGACATTTTACTTTTTCAGCATTGAAATATACCTATCTATCATTTTCTTTTACAATATACATGCATATCATCATTTCAATATATTCATATATTCCACTTCAAATATTAATTTTACACGAACTTAATTTTCACAGTCCATCAAACTTATAGGTACCTACAATAAAAGGTATTATGGATGATAGCACTCTTGAGTCGTGAATGTACTCAATGTACCATTCGAGCCCGATAGGGCTATTACATCTACATAACAAAAAGATACTCATTTTCACGGTAGGGTCGTCACACGTTAATAAATAACAGAAAATTATGAATAAGTGACTAACTATCTGTGTTTTTTGGCAGATTAAGTAGGTAACTAGCAGCATCTATCTTCAATATGAAAAAGTAAGCAATGGTTGGTTACTAATTAGCATCAAGCACTCTTTTTTCTTTTGCTGAAGGTATGAGTTGTAACTGATTTACCGCTCACCCGGATTTCGACATTTACAGACCATACAAAGAATTCAGATATGGCCTAACTATTCTTAACCTAATATATAACTACCCACTAGTTCTGTTTGCTTACATATCATATTTCCTTCAATTTAATAAACAGCAAGTCAAGCTTCTCCATGGCAGCGATTTGTCTGAAAACACACATACATACATAATATGCTCATTCCCGTCGGTGTAGGCACAGACAACAGAACGCCACTTGCTTCTATCTTTATAAACCTCACGCGTTTCCTCTACATTCATTACTTTTTTCATACGTGCTTGCCGGTCACGGGTACTTCGGAATTCTCTGTTTTTGATGACGTCCCCAATTTGGTCAAAGAACATCTTAAGGGTTCTGCAGCAACCGACTTGCCCACACACATTTGCCTTATATATTTGATTCGTAATTCTACCTTCACTCATTTTCTCAACGTGTCCAAAAACCGTGAAAACATTTACGCTAATAAATGTTTTCAGTGTCCTTTACATAAACTTAGCTTTACGTAGTGGCCGTCTTATTGAACATTACATCGTATATAGTTGATAGGCACCCTTAAATGGCGTGTGAAAATTTGTTGGTGATGGCCATAAAGCTATTTAAGCACCTAAGCCTTTTACAGGTAGTAGAGCCTTGCTGATTTCAGCATGAATGGGCCGGCTCGAACGAGGAAGTACTACCCTCTCACAGAAAATCGACGTAAAGTACTTAACAGTACTTAAAATGTTGCGTTTCGTTCGGTGAGTGAGAGTGCCGGAGGCCTTATCCCCTATTCCTTCTCCCTCATCCCACCCCTCATCCTACCCCTTTTCCTAACTCCAAGGGGCGGCAACGCACTTGTGACTCCTGTGGTGTAGCTTGTGTCCATGGGCATACCATCAGGCGATCCGTCTGCTCGTTTGCCGCCTATTACTATAAAAAAACCCTAATTTGATGAATGAAAGATACTGCCTGTGTGCCAAGCTTGTATGTTCGTCCTTAAGCAATTTCTGAAAAATATAGCAATCAATTTTGTATGGCAATGAATCGGAACCGTCAATAAATACTAAAACTATAACTAACTTCACTATAATTTAAGAGAAAACAATTTTTATACCGTGCCCTTTCGTTATTAAAGGCAAGAAAGGAAAAGTTATTCCGTAAAAGCTTTATACGTACGTTATAGCTTAATAGAATTCAATGTAGTCAATGTATGTATATTTTATATATATCTACATTTTGATTAGTTTTCTTTCTAAGGAAAACTTCTGTATTCATATATTTCATACAAATCTGTTCTGCGGTACCGTTATTAACATAACAAGTAAACAGACTTATTTTCACATTTATAATATCAGTAACGGTTCTTTCGGTCCATATTATCCTTATAACAATATAAACGATATGTTTATTACGAATCTGTTGCGCAGATCAAAACAACATCATAACTATTCTACTACTAATAATGTTGAGAAAATTATACAGTCCAAATAAACCCCTAACGTCACGGGAATAACGACCATTTTGTTATCAATAAAAGAATGTCAAATTCCGAGGTTATGCCCGTGATAACTCTCGCTCCATTTAGCTTAAAGCATAAGCTACGTTACTTTATTTCTGCCAACTCGCCATTGGAAACTAAATCTTATGTAGATACATATAAGATTGATGATTAGGGTCGTTACGTTGGGTGAATATTTATTCTGTTCCGAGGATACACATTTTTTATGACATGTTTTTATAATCTTGCCAATTTTATGACGCTACTGAATGTGGAGGAGGTTATCGGAGTCTGTTGAAGATTCTGCCGTTGGATGTGTATAAAACATTTTCTTGGGGATAAGGTTGGAACAATGAAAATGATTTTGTGTTGATTCAATATTAACACTACTTCCTGTTCTCTTTCTTTTTTTATAGTGTAAGTGTGTGGCTAACTCTGGTGTCGGAGCTTTCAGACAACAACAGGGCTGACAACTCAAAGTACCAAAAGAAGTACGGTAACAATCCGATGTAAATGCCTCACGCGATCACCCATCCAAGTGATGGCCTGTGCAAGCGATGCTTGCTTAATTCTTCCGACCTGTTACGAACGGCAAGCCTAGTCACGTTATGAATACTAAACTTCTACATTTTTATACTCATAGCGTGTTGTTGAAGATGGACGAACGATCTTATTAGGATTAAGTCTATATGGAAAGATCTTTGGATATAATGATGACACAAGAATAAAAGATAAGATTCTTGTTATGACATTTAAATTACGGAGTGTACCATCTTAAATTGTCATAAGAAAAAGCACAACATAACCAAGAAATTATGAATTTGCTGATATGTTTAAAAAAGAATAATTGATTAGGGCACAGAAGCCTAAAGTCTGCCTAATTTTAAATTAGATAACCGTTTATGATATACTAATAGTATATTAAATTCATATATATTAATTCAAATTAAAATATTTCGGTTCAAAACATGATTCAAATCAACTACCAATGTTTCTTTCTTTTAAATATTGCTAACCTGTAAAATCAGTTGAGACCGGCAGAAACTCTAAGAAAACAATCTGGCTGTTGTAACCAATCGACTAATCTTACACGAAAAGTACTTGTTCGACTCGGTGCGGTCAACCTCTGTCTGCCGTAATATTTTACGGCGAATCCTTCCTTGAGAAAGGTCTACCGAACGACTTATATAATAATGTAAACAGCCCAGCAACCAAAACCCAATATTTTATCTATGGGCCAAGACACCACGTTATCGGAAAAGCCTCCATCAAGCACATTGTTTGCACCTTGAGTCATCTTAACCTGTTCACACATCCTCAAAACACATTTTGTCTGTAAGCAAACACTTACTCGAATATATTTGTTGTATACATACACACATCCCTAAATCAGCTAAAACTTTGGTACTAAACGTAAAGATGATCACACATATACTGAAGATAACGCTTAAATATTTTCAAATATTGATTTTGGTTTAAAATTTCGATGTAAATTCATTTCTAAGTTGCTTAAGTTAACCACGCCCGGACAAGTGCGGATTGGCAGATCTCACATGTCTTTCAAGTTTATTATGGAGAACTCTCAGATATTCTGGAAAGCGATGATAACAATTAAAACGTACTTTATTTCGAAAAGTCGGGTCGAACCTGCTGTTCCAATTTGAAGCTGAAACACTGCGTAATAGTTTGTTCTCCACAAAGCAATTGCAAATTTTATTCAGTATAATAAAATGAATTTGCAACTCCAACATACGCAGGAAGAAATATTATAGCTTTTAGTGGACTATTAAGCCCTCAAGCTACTTGGATAGTTATTGGCTATTAGCAAGTCAATGTCTGATACCTGATGGCTAATCTGATGTGAAGTGTTTGATCGTTCGTCACTGAGACCAAAGTTTAGTGCTGAGGCGTTTCTCAATTTTGATAGATTGAGAATTGTTTTTTCATAGAATTTTTCGCTATTGTCAACATTGATTTTTATATAAGTGGCTCTATTTTGTTAATATACATATATTTTACTACTTGATTCGGTTCTTTTTTGTCTGCTTCGTTGGTCTCGCGGCATAAACGTGCACGTGGGATTGGGAGGTCCCGGGTTTGATTCCCAGGTCGGGCAAAGTGGTATTGGGTTTTTTCGTTAGGAAATTCTCAGTAGCAGCTCGGAGTCTGGTAATGTGCCCGGTACGGCAATAGGCTCGCCCCCTATTACGTGGGACCTAAAAAAAACATGGCGAAATTGGGTGTAATATTACACCTCTGCCTACCCCTTTGGGGATACAGGCGTGAGTCTATAAATAAAATAAAAAAACAAATGATTCGGTTTTTTTGTGTTAGGTGTCTTGCGAGTTTCAGATTTGGTTAATTCAATTGCGACTGACCTTGATATAAGTATAACTGCCTACGTTGGTATGATCTAAGTTATTTGTCGACTGTCCAACGGGACAAAGTAAAAGTTTGTATGATAAACATAGTGTGTTGCTTTATATACATTGATAATCAACTATAGTTACGCATTTAATAATAAAACAATTGTCATAATAAACGATCTGCCTAGTTTGGGATCAAATACCGTTGTTCTCAGAATATTATTATCTTTAATTACATGAACAACAATACGCATCGTACTGTATTCAAACATATATTTCTAAACCATATAATGTTAGCCATTTCGTGTAATAAACATAACTACACTTTGTTCTATTTTAAAATCTAGTAATCATAATATCGCGTACTGAAAGAAGTAACATTTTGACTTTAAGCATTATATCATAGTGACATAGCGTACATGGTGTACCATGTACGCTATGTCACTATGATATAATACATCCATATATGGTACTATTAGTACCAAAATCATAATAATACTCAACCATCTACGAAAATGCTACGTGCGTCTACATAAGTGCTACGAGCGCGTCTACGTAGTGTAATTAAAAATGAGTAATCGTCATACTGAGTCACTACGCCAGCGCCTTATCACGCGTACGTAAGCTCAGTTTCGTTTGCCTGTCGCGAGTGACCAAATAGCCTTGTTCAGCTACATTAGCCGACATCTCTAGGGTTGTCACCAAATGCTAACTAGATGTTTTCGTAACTAGCTAGTTAGGAAAATATCTAGTTAGCAGTGTCATCATCATCATATCAGCCGAAAGACATCCACTGCTGGACATAGGCCTGCCACAAGGCTCCACATAGACCGATCTTGAGCTACCCGCATCCATCCGCTGTCCGCGACCGTAACAAGATTGTCAGTCCACATTGCGGGATGCCTACCTCTGTTAGCAGTATATATACTTGTAAATAAAATGTAGTTAAGTAAGCTTAAAATAAACTACTAAACTACATTTTCTTTACAAGTATACAGGGTGTAAAAAGACCCTTAACGAAAACTGAAATCCCATGTTGTACCAATCACTACGAACATTTTTTACTTCGGCACCATACCTGGGAAATTACTGGTTCAGCAGATATTGAGGCTCAAAGTTAATATGGAATTTTTCTAATTAGGTACAAAATCGATTCATTTACCCCACCAATATGTTCTGTAGATGCCCTATAACCCCATGGATAAGCAGGTATTTCGAACATTGCACGCGCGCCCTTTGAATTGCGGTTTAAAAAAATGTAAAAACTTTAAAAAACATCGTTTCCTACGTATTATTTTTGGTTTGCATGACTTGGCATGGTGTCCACAACGAGTAGACTTCGGATCGGTGGTGGGTCTTGTGACAACCTGTATATCCTTTTGACGTAGGTAATGAAATGAAAGAAGTTTTTAGATTTTTAATTTTTTTTCATATTTCTTCACTCTGCTGTTGTGGCGGACATTAGTAGAGGCTTATGACCAGCAGTGTGCTAGAGTTAGCCCATAGAGTTTTCGTTCAGATTTGCAACTCTTCGCCAAAAATTAATATAATGATTGTGTATTCGAGTATGAGGACAGTCTATAACGATCCAATTTAACATTTAGCGGAACTGAAATTCCTGATAAGTCTAAATTAGTTCTACCCGTTAACTATCATTCATTAAAATAAATTAGATTAAATAGGAATTGTCCGTGTGGTGACGGATTAAGAATACGGAATGTCACCACCCCATATCATCCCATGGGTGTCGTAAAAGCCGACAGAGGGAGCATATTATGCAGAGAACAGCACTGTAAGAGAAGGAAAACTTGATACAAACCCTATGCCAACCCGTTTGGCCAGCGTGGTATAGTAGGCCAATTCCTCCATTCAAAGGAGAGGCCTAGTCCAGCAGTGGACTGTTAAGGGCTGATGACGAAATAGGAATTACGTCCAAAAAGCTAAAATTTCGACAAATAAAATTAAATCTTCCCTACCGTAGTCCCCTGATGTAATGTGCCTAATTACAATTAATCATGAACTAAGTTAAGTTTGAAGGTTCGTTCTAGTGTTAACTGTGTAAAAGATATATATAAAAACACTTATGCAATTTTTTGCCGCTTTTCTACCTTCACTAGCAACTTAATATTTTTTGCAAAATATTCGTATTGGAATATTCTTTTTTATATTAACTAGCTGACTCGGCGGTATTTGTACAACCATATTTTCACATGATTTTTTAATACAATATGTATTTGATTTTTTTGTCCTGATACTGTCACAATAACAATCACATAAAATTAAGAAGTCATGCGTGTACAAACATTTCAATGATTATTATTCTTTTATTGTATAAATATTACCTGAAGTGGCTATGGGCACAGCACATAGCCAGAAGAGCCGATGGCCGTTGGAGCAGAAAGGTTCTAGAGTGGCCGCCACGCACTGGACGTCGTAGCAGAGGGAGGCCTCCCTTTGATCTTGTTGGGGTCGCGGGCAGCAGATGGATGCGGGTGGCTCAGGATTGGTCTATGTGGAGAGCCTTGGGGGAGGCCTATGTCTAGAAGTGGACGTCTTTCGGCTGATATAATGATAAATATTACCTTAAAAGGTTTGTCTTCCTTTGTTTGATAATTCGATGTTCCAGGAACAGAGAGACGATGTTTTAGTGGTATTTGAGACGAGTTCAGACGATGTCACGCACAAGATCATTCAGTTTTAAGTAATACTAACAAAAACCAAAAAACTACTCTTTGCAGCCCTTACGCTGTTATTGCAAACGTGGGTTGTTGTTGTTTAAAGTGAAGGTCAGTCAAGCAAATAGGTTTAGACGGTCGCCGGCGGTTACTATGTAGCGAAAGATAACGGCGAAACTACGATTTGATGAGTGGAGTTTTCAGTGTGAGCACAGTTTGCATTTTTCTATAAAGAGTTAAGAAACTGAGCTTGTGCTGAAAGTCATATTATTGGTATATGTTTCAATGATTTATTAAATTTAAATCGCAGGTTATAGACACGACATAAGTCATTGCTGGGTCTAAATTCCTCTTGAATCATTCTATCTATTAAAAAAAGACACATTAATATTCGTTGCGTAGTTTTAAAGATTTAAGCCCTTCTTTTTCTCTTTTCTTTCTTCCCTATGTATATAGGGACAGACAGACAGAAGACCGACTTTGTTTTATACTAGTGTAGTGATTTTAAACGCACTTCAATTTTTAAATAGTTAAGTTTCTACATAATGGATATTCTTTTCTTTTCAGGAATGGATTAATCTGTGACAAATATAGTTCGTAGTTATTCTAATTTCAGTTTTCTACAGCTTTTTGCAGCCTACTGCTGGACCTAAGCTTCTTCTTATTTACTTCATAGTGTGCTTATGTAAGTTAATAGGCGGATTTAGCCTAGTATATCAGGCTTGCCAAACTGCCGATAGCCGAGTGGATATACCAACAGACTGCCGTGCAGAGGGTATCGGGTTCGAATCCACGGTGAGCACCAATAACTTTTCGGAGTTATGTGCGTATTGAATTGTGAATTATCGCTTGTTCCGTGCCTCGGAGAGCACGTTAAGCCGTCTGTCTCGGTTGTCATAAAGATCTTTGACAGTCGTTACAGGGCGTCAGTACCTTTTAAATAAACTCACACTAGTCTAAACCATGGAATATAGCTATCCCTTTGGGTTGCGGAGGTCAGACAGGGAGTCGCTTCGTGTAAAAGCTAATATTCAGTCTAATCCGGTTAGACTAGAAAGCGGACCCCGGGTTATAACTGGAATAACGCTAGGAGGATGAAAGAAGAACATTTAGACCAAAATAGAGCAATAAAAATAAAATATCGTGTGACACAGTTCAAACAAAGTCTCGGTACATAATATGTACGCGTAAACAGTTTGGATAGTACACAGTACAAAGCATGTTAACAGAACGGCGTCTGTATTAAACTGCTTCAGTTAAAAACGTAAGCAGCAGTGAAGATTGTGCCGATATGAAGTTACGCAACTTTAACACGAAAGAGTTGAAACTGCAGTTGAAACAAGGGATTATACTTCTTTAAATATAGACTTAGGATATTTGAAGCAATCGATCTGAGGAAAAGCTGATATTTATCCCAATCTTCGTGAAATAGTTACAAGAGGTACTAAGCTCCGTAGCGCCAGTTTTTTTTTATTTTAGTAATTATTAAGGCGACAATTTATTGAACAAAAGTATGTGGCATTAAAATTAACAACAAAATTGACGATAGTTTGCGTTATTTTTCTAGATGTATTATAGTAGGCGTTAGCGACCTTGTGAACATGATACATAGTTACATTTATTTGCAGTGGGTTTTAATACCTTTCCTGTTTGACTACACAACACAGACAATCAATACCACTAGTATAATATCAGCAACGTGACCTGAAAAATAAAATGTCTGTGGATACTAATACAACACTCATCCTAGTCGTAGCCAAACATAGAGCTAGGAAATTATATCAGAATAATAATCAACAACGAAGATAAATGATACACAAAACTCGTTGATACACGGATCCGCTATCAAAAGAACACAGTTTTCGGCTTATGTTACTTGTCAGTAATGACACTGAATGTCATTACCATGCCAATACAATAAGGGAATATTGTCCAAGTTCGAAGTTTCTGTAGTCGTTCCCAATATAGTTGTATGGAAGGAAGTTTCGAAGAAAAATAACACAAAAGTTACATATCTTAGAGGGGTTAATTTATTTTAGATCTCTCCCGTATTAGGTTACTCCTCCATACATTGTTTGTAAGGGATTAATGGGTGCTTATTTTTTACAAAGAAGTTTTCTAAAAGATTTCTTGTGTTCGTTTAATGTTTGGTTTGATGGTTTTAGGAAGTACGAAGAGTTTCTTTATCTTTTAGGGGCAGTCGCTTTAAGCAAATATGATAAAAAAGTTGTGAACTCAGCTGATATCAGCTGTCACCAGGTGAGTTACAACATACAATAATTTTATTGGCATTTTGATGAAGAGTTTGAATTGATTATTAAAAGTAACAGTAATCTTATCTGGTGCTTTGGTCTGTAGTTTTTGGTTAGTACTTCTCATTCCAGTTTTGAAATTTCAAATACCTTTCAGGCATAGCATCTGACTGCCATTTGGATTTCAAAATTCCATTTATGACAATATCTCATTCTTATTGCTCATCTAAAGTGGCATTTGGTAGCAATAAATTTCACAAAATATGTCTATGGCCCAATTTAAATGACGACTACATACCATATGAATTGAGAGAAACACATGACGCAACAGTATACAGTTCACATAACTGTAGCCGATAGCGTTAATCAGCTGTGTCGAGTCCACCTACTTCAAATCAATTGCAAACTACCCTCGACAAATTTCTGGTACAGTTAAAATTGAGAGAGGTATTGATTGGATGCAAGTTAGTCATTCATGTCATTCATTTAGTATAAGGTTTGAGTTTTCGCCTACAGCTACGACTGCTACGCCGTAGTGCACTAAATTCCTGATAGGCTACGAGACACCATAACGATAACGTCTTTTGTGATATCTACCGGAACGGTTACGGCGTATTCGTTCATAGGGTGGTAGCTTACAATCTATACTTTTTCTATCATTTATAATGTACGAATTTGTATGTCCAGCAAATTTCCTCAGGCGATTGGCCTAAAAAATAACGTTTTACTGACACAATGTTAGTTACACGTATGGGTGTTCATAAAGTGATTAACGGCCATTTTCAATATTCGAACCATACATGGATTTTGAGATTCGGGATTCGTGTTTGACATATTTTGTATGGAGCTTATGTCAAAAACGAATCTAAACTCTACAGATATACCTACAGATCGAATATTGAATTCCGTAGTAAGCCGGTTCGCGACATTCGTACACCAGTGTGTTCGAAAATACTCAGGTAGTACTGATTGGTGGCTTTCAATTGACCTACCAAACAAACCAAAAGCCGTGCAGTCTTTAAAAAACGACATCTTATTATTATTCCAACATTAAATAGCAACTGTGAGACATTTCATATCAGCTCCTTAGTTACACATCGCAATATTGAATCATGTTTCACCCGATATTGCTGTACCTTGAGAAGCGACACAAGCTTCGACAGAGGCGTCTTGTGATCTCGATTGAGATCGCAGTCACAATAGAACTGTAAACGGCTCATATCAAAGAGCTGTTCATTGTATCGCAGGAAAGCCGGCTGTAAACGAGCGACTTTTTATTAAGATTTTGCGATTTTTGCGTTTTCCATTTTGTTGTTGACTGTGTCACTGTTTGACAATCGCGACAAATTTAATCAAAAGTATAGAAGAAACATTGGAAGCATCAATTGGCAAATATATAATCCGCTGTGATAAAAATCTTGCAGCTTATTTATTTAATTCCCTTTTAAAGAGATGTCTTGTATTAGCAATAAATCGAATGTTACGGAGGATTTCAACACACAGACTTGAAACAACAATTTAAGTATCACACAAAGTGATGTTTTGTGTGGAAATCGAAACAGAGGTGCTCGTTAAACAAAAATGTATGTTAACCATACCATCGCTATAAAATTTTATGAATAAAAGTTATTCATTTTTCGAAAAATAAAATATAATAGTTTTAGTTAAACTGCGTGTGCTCAATAGAAATAATAAGTTCATAAATTGGTACATTAAAATTACAATTTGGCTGTTCGGAATATTAAATTATGAATATGTTAACACAAAAATTAAGTAACCTAAAAAAATAATATTATTTTTTCATATGTATGTGGTGGTATTAATTATTATCATATGTATCTGTTGTATGTGTGGCTATATTTGAAATGGGCTACTATAATCAAAAATTAAGTTGCTGTACATGCTTGTGTACTGAATTAATACGATATTTGGAGCTGTACAAGTAAAGCATTGATGTATATTCTAATTAGTACATATTTATCGATGAAGTAAAGTGACTTTACCTTCACGGCTAAACGTGGATGTAATGCACAGGATGGACATTATACCTCCTTCTACAGCTAAGGCAACTGGCCTTGTCTTTAGACATCTTAATATATATAATTCTTGTGTGCGTGTGTATGTCACTGAACTCCTCCTAAACGACTGGACCGATCTTAATGAAATTTTTTGTGTGTGTTCAAGGGGACTTGAGAATGGTTTAGATTCACAATTTAGTCCACTGGAAAATGTTTTTTAACTTAATTTTTAATTTGTAAGTAGATGTGGATTTTGGAATTTTTCACATTGGAACCGTCGGACTGCGCTGCTATCGCAGTGTCAAATCTTATATTAATAATTTCGTCAAGGAGTACATCGTAACCTTGCCTGAATAATAAAACATTAAAAAAGACTAGATGGCGCCACCATCTCGTAAACATTGTAATCTGATCCGAATAATACAATTTTGAATATTTTTAATTTTACGATACTATAAAAACTGTGTTACGTGCTATATTAAACCTAACAGAATAAATACATAGTGCTAACGTTATCTCCAACAAACAAACAGTGATTATAAAGTTATCGTCAAAACTACAAAACTTGCCTCTGCTTGTGCATATTAATCAGTGTTATCACGAATTCAAACACGTACAAGAAAAGTGTGATACGAGCTGATTGGACTACATGCTAATAATGGGTAATCTACAAATACATATCTCTAAGTGAACTTCCGACGGAAAATTAACAAATAACTTCGTTACACGGCGGTTGAGAAGAAAATATTTGAATTCTATCACAAAAAGCGCTGCTGCGTTGAATAGCTGAACTATTATAAAACGGCAAATAGCGGAACCACGTAAAAATTGATATACCCACCTAATTTGTATATTGATTAGTAGATGGCGCTATTATTAAATATTAAAGCAATTATTTAATGTAAGAAAAATTAATAACAAACAGTGATTAAAGAACAAAATTTCATTAGAAAGACAACTAGAAGAACCACACAATAGACAGAAGCATGGAATTTCAGAACGTAAATCTAAGAAAAAATAGAACGATGGCTAATACGCCGAATTCTTCATTTGAATCCACCAATTCAGAATATGAAACTAATAGTCTTCCAGAATTATCAACTGGCTTCATTAACGTAGACTTTGAAAGATTAAATGAAGAGTTAGAACAACTGAGACTTGAATTAAGCGTCGCTAACAATGAAATCGATAATTTAGTGTTGGAAAACAGCACTTTGAAAAACAAACTACACAGCAACAAAATACCATCGCACAATTAAAAAACCTGTGCAGTGGATCAAAAAGCAATACAAAAATGCACGCGAGTTCAAGAAAAAAGTCCTGTAAGACTCAAAATTTAAATACTATTCATAAAAGGAAAATTGATATGGTCGTTATAGATTTGGAGACGAAATCGTGTGATGAAGGCATAGAGGGCGCTCCTTCAGACACACATTCAACTATATCCCAATTAAAAAACCTCCATCGGTCTGCAGCAGATGGCGCTGCAATAAATTCAAATAGTAAAATTATTACTTACCCCAGCAAACTACAGACTGCAACCCAGAAAAATAATACAGGATGTCGTTTACATATATTTGGAGGTCAACAAATAACAGGTCTGGCTACACTACTTGTACGATCTAGGTAAAACACAAAATTCACGAAATATCAAATCTCTTCCTTTACAAAGCCATATGCTGCAACAGAGGAAATCCTGAAACCTGCCTATCAATTGAAAGATTCTGAAGACAATTTTGTAATTATATGTATAGGCGAAAATGACGCTAATCCAAATAAAATTACGATAGAATTGGTTTCCTTACCGAGTTACTTAAAAAAAAAAACAAATGTTCTAGTATGGAATGTCTTACAAAACAAATGTTTGAATGAAAAGATGCTAAACAATAGCTTAAAAATTAAATGCAATAATTTCAAAAACTGTTCTGTTATAGATATTGATCCTAACTATGTGTACGGTAGAAATGATTATTTACTGGATTTATGTAAAAAAATTAACTTTAAAGTAGACACATGCTATTATAATAAAAACTTTTTATGTCCAAAATCTTGGTTAACATGTAGGAAAGCTAACACAGAATGCACAAATATGTTAATAAAAGGTGCAATACCATTCTATTTTTCATCAATTAAAAACACATGCTTAAAAGGTCATAATCAGGAAGCTAACTCTAATGCTTCACCTGGGAGTAAGTTAGCCACAAAAAACTCTTGAGTCTCACAATAAAGGAACCATACCATACTATTTCAAAAAGACAACACCTAGTTTAAATATCCAATCTAAGACACAGCCAACTTCACAGGTAACAAAATGTTCTCTCATTTAGACTTTAATTTTATAATATTTCACCAAAACATTGCTGGTGCTGTATAATCCATATACAAGTAAACTATGCGATACTGTGCAAAGCGGACTGTATTTCGCGTAAATGTGATATGGTTCGTTACAAAACTGTAAATTCCGACAAGCCTGGGCGCGCCCTTCAAAAAGTGTGTCTTGCTGTTTCTGTCAACCAACTGTCAGTGCATCCGCTTGTGCGCCGGCGCCCGTGCGGCGCGGCGCCCAGAAGGCGCGGGGGGCGGCGCCTAGTGCTGTGCGCAGCGTGTCATAGACATTCTGCCGGGCCACCAGTGAGAGGGCATATCCGGTTAAATGCTCTTCTGATAGTGCCGCCGCTGGTCTTGATGTCGGCCACTCTTGTGACTCCGTCGGGCCCCGGATGGAGCTGTGTTACTCGCCCGAGTACCCAGCGGGCTGGTGGGAGAGCGTCATCTTTCACGACGACCAGGGTGCCTTCTGTCAGCTGTCCGGACGACTTCTTCCATTTTGTTCTGATTTGAAGTTGTGAAATGTACTCCTTGTAGAATCGAGTCCAAAAGTGTTGACGCAGGAGCTCCACGCGTTTGTATCTGGGTATATGCAGCGGATTACAGTCAGCCAGTGGTGGCTGAGGTAGTACAGATAATGATCGACCGATTAAGAAGTGAAATGGAGTGAGAGCGGTGAGATCAGACGGGTCAGACGATAGAGGCGTTAAGGGCCTTGAATTTAAAATGCCTTCAATTTGACATAAGACTGTGTACATTTCTTCATACGTGAGATGTGCCAAGCCCAAGACTCGCCTAAGGTGATGTTTTGTTGACTTCACTGTGCCTTCCCATAACCCACCAAAGTGTGGGGATACTCCCCACACTTTGGTTTGGGAGGAATGAAATGAAAAGTGATGCCTTGTTCTGCCACATGGTTGCTTATCAAATTCTGATTCTTCGCCAAAAACCCCGTGATAATATTTGACGCCCCTACAAAGTTAGTGCTATTGTCTGAATATATGTGAGCAGGTTTTCCTCGGCGGCTGATGAATATATTTAGTGACGCTAAGTAAGATTCCTTTGTCAAATCGGTAACCAATTCCAGGTGTATAGCTTTAACTGCAAGGCATACGAATATGCATATGTATGACTTTATCAACTGACTACCATGCCCCTTACGATTACTAATCATGATTGGCCCGGCGTAATCTACACCGACGTTATTAAATGCGAAATCAGAGTGCATGCGTGGCTCAGGTAAATTACCCATGATTGGTGTAATTGTTTTTCCTTGAAAGCGTCTACATGTGATGCATGATTGTACTGTCTTTCTGGCTATATGGATAGGCCAATATGTTTCACGTATGTGGGCGAGCAACAGCTGTGGACCAGCATGGAGAAGTTTTATATGTTGAGTGGAAGAAATGAGTTTGCAAATGTGATGATTAGCGTGTAAAAGCATTGGAAACTTTTTATCATATTGAAATCGCGAATTAGCGAGCCTGCCGCCCACGCGAATAACTGCGCCGGCCTGATCAAAAAATGGATGTAATGAAATTAATCTGTTTTTTATTGGTAATGTTTTATTTGTTGAAAGTAACTCATATTCAATAGAAAATGAATTTAACTGTGACATTTTTACTAAATTTAATTTGGCCTGATATAGTTCTTTTGTTGTTAATGAAATAAAGGTGTTTGAAGCTGAATTACTTGTTTGTGTTTTTGTTCTACAATTATGTATAAATCGCAATATGTATGCAGTTATGCGTGTTAATTTTGTGAAGTTAGAGTAATTGTAAATGAATGAATTGTTGTCTGTCTGTGAGTAACATTGAATAGTGTTTTTGTGGCTCTGGGGTTTTGTTTCTGGAAGGTCAGAACAACTGCTGTGCCCAGGTGATGTTGGCCAGCTGCTATCATCATCCCTAAGAAAGTCTGGACCTGAGAACCACAAATCTGAATGTATGAGTGTTGATGCTGTGACACCCCTAGATATGAGATCTGCGGGGTTCTGTTTTGTAGGTACATATCGCCATGTTTGTTTATGTGTTATTGTTTGTATTTCATTAATTCTGTGACTTACAAATGCATTTAGTTTGTGTGGTGGCAACTTTATCCAGGACAGCACAATCATGGAATCACTCCAAAAGAAACAGTCTGAAATTATGTGTGAATTGCGGAGAGAGTCAATGACCTTTTTGTAAAGGCGAACAGCTGTGAGGGCTGCACATAGTTCTAGTCGTGGAATTGTTAATGATTTTAGTGGTGCCACTCTGCACTTGGCTGTTAGTAGCCGTACGTACACTTCACCATCTGTGGTGTGTGTGCGCACATATACACAGGCGCCATAGGCGTGCTGAGAGGCGTCACAGAAAGTGTGTAGCTGTATATGTTTGGGTGAATCATAGAAAACTCGTCTCGGTATGACTAATTGTTTTAAAGCTGATAGTGATTGTATGAACTTTTTCCATAGTATTTCTATGTCATGAGGGACACTGCTGTCCCACTTTAAGTTTTGTGACCACAACTTTTGCATTATTATTTTGGCTTCTAAGACTGAAGGACTTAAAAGGCCCAAAGGGTCAAATATTTTGCCAATGATTGACAATATTTTCCTTTTTGTAATATTGTAATCAACCGAGTCTTCTATGTCTGTTAAGTATGTTATTGTATCTTGATTTTGGTTCCAGTATATACCTAATGTTTTTGATGGGTCTTTATTACCTAAATTTGTGGTACTGTGAAGTGAATCTGATGATAGGTTTGCTTTTTGTAAAATAACAGGACTGTTGGACTGCCACTTTCTGAGATGGAATTGTGCTGATTTTGGAGCTGCATTTACTGACATTGCTATTTCTAGTAACCGAGACTTCCGGTTTGAGCCCGTAATCAGGTCATGACAATAAAAATCATGTATGATGATCTCCGACACTTCCTTATCATGTTGGCAGTCCAACCCAACCTGTCTGATACAACGTGTAGCGAGGTAGGGTGCTGAAGCTGTCCCATACGTTACTGTATTTAATGTGTAGGTTTTCAGTGGTTCTGACTCATCGAAACGAAATACAATTTGTTGTAATGATCGTTGGTTTTCTACGATGGATATTTGCCTGAACATTTTTTCAATATCAGCTGATATTATGTATTTGTGTTGTCTGAACCTAATAAGTATAGAAATCAAATCATCTTGTACTACTGGTCTTATTGCCTGTATATCATTAAGTGATATTTTGTTAGATGTGCGTGCCGATGCATCAAAAACCACCCTGAACTTTGTTGTGGTGCTGGTGTTTTGTATTATACCATGATGTGGTATATAATATGAAGGTGTCAGAGTGTTACTGTTTGTGTTTTTAGTCATGTGACCTAGGTCAAGGTATTCTTGCATAAAAGTTAGATATTGTTGTTTGTATGTAGGGTCTGATTTGAATCGTTTTTCTATGTTAAGGAAACGAATCTTTGCCTGACTATATGACTGGCCTAAGCACTCTGGCGATTGTTTGAACGGTATAGTGACCACAAATCTACCATCAGCATTGCGAGTTGTAGTTGATGTAAATATTTTTTCACATGATAGCTGAGTAATGTGAGGTGTGTCTGAAGGAGTAGATATGTTTTCTAATTCCCAAAATTTGTTTATGTTATTTGCGATCTGATTCACAAAGAATGAGTTTTGAAATTTATTTTGAATATGAGTATTTGAAATGCAGCCTGATATCAACCAGCCTAAATCTGTTTGTTGTAGAACTGGTTGCTGTTTTCCTAATTCCAATCTTCCAGTACCCATGACTTCCCAGAATATGTCTGCACCCAATAATAAATCAATAGGGGCTGGAATGTTAAAGTCAGGGTCTGCCAGTTATATACAACTAGGTATTTGAATGGTATCTTTGTTTATGTATGTATGTGGAACTGTATTGCAAATTTGGTTAATCACAAGACATAAAATGTCCGTCCTGTAATTTTTATTGTTTGCTGATTGAATGTGAATGTTAGTATTTTTTGTTATGTTTGTGCACTGATTATTAATACTAGTGACCATGGTGTCTATAGTTTGAATGGGTAAGCCCAGTTTTGAGCACAAGTGCCTAGTTATATAGCTTGAGGTGCTGCCATTGTCTAGTAGTGCTCGTACCATATGTGGTTTTCCTTGTTTGTCATATATTTTGACTTGTGCAGTTGACAGTAATATTGTTTTGTTCTGCGTGCAACAAGTTAATGTGACAGATGATGGTTTTGGTGCATCTAAGTGTAAAAGTGTATTATGTTTTTTGTTGCAGTACTTACATGTCCCTCTTCTGCATAATTTGTTGTCATGACCAGGTTTTAAACAGTTGGAGCAGATTTTTAATCTCTGTACCTCCCTGATTCTTTGTTCAATGGACACCTGTCTAAACTTTTCACAAGAGAATAATAGATGATGCTGTTTACACAAAGGACATGTGGGTACTTTTTGTGTGTTCATTTTTGTAAATGACTTTGTGTTTTGTCCCACTTGAGTATCTGATTTGCTATTGTTGTTAATAATTGATTGTTCTAAAACTTCTAATACATCAGCACGACCTCTTAAAAATTTATTCAGGCACTCAAGTGTGGGCATGTCTGTGAGTGTGTTTTTGTGTTCTTCCCAATATCTTAATGTGTTTGAGTCAAATTTACTTGACACTAAATATATTATTAATGTATCCCAGTATTCTATTTTTTCACCTAATGTGGCTAATGCGCTGAGGTTTTTCTGAACTGTGTCAATTAATTGTCTCAAACACACCGAGAATTCTTTTTCAATATTATTTAAATTGTATAATGCATGAATGTGATTTCCTATCAGCTGTCGTTTGTTATCATATCTTTCACACAACAATTTCCACGCTACCTCAAAGTTGTCGCCTGTAATTTCTAGTGATTTTATAACTAATGATGCACTGCCCGATAGTGAGGAACGCAAGTAGTGAAACTTTTGAATGTTATCTAATGTTCTATGCGTAATAAGTGATTGAAATGTGTCTCTGTACTCAAGCCAATCCTGATGATCACCCGAGAAGTGTGGCAAGTCAATAGTGGGTAGTTTAATAAATGATTTGGTCCCACCTGAATGATCCTTGTCTGACTCTGGATTAGTTACCAGCTTGTCATTTAACTGAATAAGCCGGGAAGCCTGTGCCACCAACAACTGGTAATCATTTTCAAATTGTTCACTTTCTGGGTCTGGTTCATCGGTGAACTCTGAGATGTCAGCGTTCAATTCAATAATTGTCTGAACGTCCTGGAAAGTTTTATGTATTGTTTTAAACTCCAAAAGTCTGTTTTTTAGCTCAATAACTTGGATATCTGTTAATTTATTATTGGACAGAATGAGGTTAATATATTTTTTAAATAATGTGAGTTTCCTTTTAACAATGCCACGTTGTTTGATTAATTCTGTATCATCAGGTTTATTACCTTTAGTGGCCATTGCTGTGAATTAAGGGCACACAATGTTGCAAAAGAAATAAGAAAAATATGAGCAGGAAATGTTATCACAGAATTTGTGTAGATAGTTGTGCAATACTTAAATTATAGCAGCAAGCGGCAGAAAGCAAGGCTGTGCAAAGCTTGAGTGCACAGCTAACACGTGGTGGGCGAAGCCCTAGGTCGCATGCGCGTGGGATGACCACGTGGGGGCTCCTTATTGAGGCAGGCGGCTGGCAATTTAGGCTTGGCAAGCTATCCAGATGCTGGGGAATGTTATTTTGGTTTTAGTATTATGAAAAAAGGGCTAATTTGATGAGAAGGATTGACATGAGAGGTTATGAAATGCTGATATTTTCTGAATATTTTTGCTTATTTTTGATTGAAATAACTTTGTACTTAGTTTGATAATGTAATTATCATGAAAATATGAGTCTGAAAAGTCTGATTCAGTAATTGCTGCAGCAATTTGAAAAAATCAGTTGAAAAGTTAATAAAGGAAAAAATAATTGGTCTGATTATCTGTTATCCTGATGCTGTGCTGCGCTGAGACCTTCGTGGCTGTCTTCGACTGTCGTTGTCCTCGCCGTGATGATTTTTCTAGAAGTGGCCACGTTGCTTCTTGTAAAGATGGTGTTTATGGCGACGGTCTTCAATCACGTATGGATGGCTTCGAATGGACCAATGTATAATCCATATACAAGTAAACTATGCGATACTGTGCAAAGCGGACTGTATTTCGCGTAAATGTGATATGGTTCGTTACAAAACTGTAAATTCCGACAAGCCTGGGCGCGTCCTTCAAAAAGTGTGTCTTGCTGTTTCTGTCAACCAACTGTCAGTGCATCCGCTTGTGCGCCGGCGCCCGTGCGGCGCGGCGCCCAGAAGGCGCGGGGGGCGGCGCCTAGTGCTGTGCGCAGCGTGTCATAGACAGGTGCTATAACCAAATGTGAAGAATTGATTGCTATTCAAGAGTTTGCTCAAAAGGGTTTAGGAATAGATGTTATGTGTTTGACAGAAACCTTCCTTAAGAAAGGCACTGAAACACTTTTTAAAATACCTGGTTTTAAATTAGTTGCTTCATTCTCACGAGAAACCAACAGAGGAGGGACATGTATTATGATAAAAAGTGACTTAAAATATAAACCTTTACCAAATATGACTAACTTATCATGTACATTTAACTTTGAGTGTTGTGGGGTAATAGTAAATAATATTATGATTATTTGCTTATACAGAACGCCTAATAGCAATCCACAAATATATCTAGATAAATTAGAACAATTGCTGACTAAAATTAATAGGAGACATAAAAACATTATTCTTTGTGGTGATTGGAATTTGGACATCTTAAGGCCAAACAAAAGTTGTGAAGAGCTAAAAAGCATATTAAAAAATCACAACTTTGAATTACACATTAAGACTCCAACTAGAAAATTGTCATGTCTGGATCAGATAGCAACTAACATTAAGAATGTTAAAGCTGAAGTTCACCACCTTGGCTTGTCTGACCACGAAAGAGGGCAAACCCTTTCGCTAAAAAGCTGCAAAAAGTATGAAGTATGTAGTTGGTATGAAAATATTAGAGACTATAGTAAAGGAAACATAAATAAATTCTTAAAGTGCATATCATCCCTTAGCTTTGGACATGTTTATGAGAAAAATAACTTACATGAAGCATTTGATGAATTTCACAGCATATTCAAATTGTTTTTCGATCTATGTTTTCCTATACTTACAATAAAAAAATCTACAAATAAAGTGTCCAAGAGATGGTTAACGAAAGGAATAAAGAGATCTTGTATAAAGAAAAGATGTATCTATCTTAGCCTACAATACAATAATACAAAAGGAAAAATAAATCATAACAAATACAAATCCTATACTTGTATACTTAAAAAGTGCATTTACAAATCTAAACAATTACAAAATAAAAAATATATAGATACTAACAAAAATAAATGCAGGGCTACTTGGAATATAATTAATGAAAATGTAAATGGCCAAAATATGAAACACATATTGATAAGATAATTAAAGGTAACGAGACGTCAACTTAATTATCTCTAGAGATATGAGTGATATTTTTAACGAATTCTATATTAACTTGACTAATAAAAATAATTTTAAATACAAAGCTGACGAAATAAATAAATCTATTGGTATAAGCAACTGTCAAACAATTTTCCTTGAACCTACTGATGCGATGAAAATATTTAGAACAATAAGAAGCCTTAAAAATACTAAAGCCGTAGGTATAGATGACATTACCACCAATATCATTAAATTATGCGCACTAAGTATATGTCATCCGCTTAGTTATTTAATAAACTTGTCTTTTGATGAAGGTACTTTTCCAAGTTTATTAAAGAAATCCATTGTTAAGCCAATTTTCAAAAAAGGTGACACATCTGACATGAACAACTATAGACCAGTAACACTGATACCCATCATGTCAAAGATTTTTGAAAATTATGTTGAAAAGGCTCGAGGAATTTGCTAGTAACCATGACATTCTTAAATCGGAACAATTTGGGTTTAGACAGAACAGCACCACGTCATCAGCATGTTTCAACTTAATTAAAATTGTTACTAGGGCTATAAACGATGGCTTGCCTGTCTCAGCAATCTTCTTAGACATGAGCAAGGCATTTGACTATGTAGACCACAATTTACTGTTACATAAATTAGAAAAATATGGAATAAGGGGAAAAGCGAACGACTGGTTGAAAAATTACCTAAACGACAGAACACAGTGCGTAGAAATCTCTAAAATTCATAAAGATAAAAAAATTATACATAGAAGTCAATTTAGACGAAACAATTTTGGAGTACCACAGGGAAGTGTATTAGGACCATTTTTATTCCTTATCTATATCAATGACCTGCCAAACATTACCAACCATAAAACAATCCTATTTGCTGACGACACTACTCTTATTGTGAAAGGTGAAAACATAGACACATACGAAGCAGACATTAATGAGGCAATAAATAATACAATAGACTGGCTCCATTCAAATAATTTACAAGTAAATATGACAAAGACAAAATTTATTCAATTTCAGACGCACAAAAGAAAGCCAATAATGTTAAATGTTAAGTATAACGATACTTAACATTTAACATTAGACATAGAACAAGTAGCAAACACAAAATTTTTAGGCATAATAGTTGACCAACATTGTGATTGGAAAGCGCACGTCAAGTACGTTTGTGACAGGCTGGACAGATTCGTGTATGCAATAAAACGACTCCGTATCACGGTATCAACAGAAGCAGCCATCTGTGCATATCACGGATATGTGACATCCTTGCTTTCCTATGGTCTTTTACTGTGGGGCAACTCGGTGGATATGATTAGGGTATTTAGAGTGCACAAAAAATGTGTTTGTGCAATCTGTGGAGCCTCGTTTACGGAGAGCTGCAAGCCACTCTTTAAAAATTTAATATTTTGCCACTTCCATCTATGTATATCAGAGAACTATGCCTTTTTGTACAACAGCATCCAACATACTTTATTAAACACGTTGATGTAACCAAAAGAACTGCAACTGCAAGAAATAAATATAAGCTTTGTATACCATTATGTAGACTCGAATTGTATAAAAGAAATTCTTACATGAATGCCATAAAGGTATACAACAAATTGGATTATTCCTTTAAGTGTTTACCTTTGAATTTATTTAAGAAAAAATTAACGCAATGGCTAAAAGAAAAGAGCTTTTATGATTTAAAGGAATTTATGTTATATCACGAATAAGGAAAAGGCATACCTGAATACTGTATAAATTAATTATTAATAATGTTTAAATAATAGATGACTTGACATAAAATAATTACGGACACGAGGGTGAGAACCCTAAGGATATATGACATTTATCAATAAATAATAATTTCTTAACACATTACATACATTTAATTTGGAATAATTTATTAAGTATAATATTAAGTTAAACATTAGATTAGAATTCGATAATGAACTATTCGTACTTATATTATGTTCAAAATATTATTGAAATAGATAAAATATTTGCACACCATTTGTTATGGTAGAATGTAATGGGTCACATTAGAATTAAAACCTATACATGTACTATGTACTACTACATTCTGGCAAATAAACAATTATTATTATTATTATTAAAAAATAAAGATTTCGAGTCGTCAACATATATCCGCAAAATTCGGATTGTCGAGTATTTTGTTAAAATCTAATGTTTTTTACAGACAAATCACAGTCGCCATATTGGCCACTCTAGCAAAACGTCACAGATACCGGATAACATTTTGAGTACTACCAAAGAGCTCGGATATGTACTAAGTAGTTTGAATGTGTAAATACTTTTTGCAGTTATATTTTTTAAACAGTTAAAACGACAATTATGGAAGTATCCGCCCAACCAAGGAGATTTGTGTTATCCCGAACATAGATGATATACTATACAGAACCCTGAAATTACGCAAGCGAAGCCGTGGGCAAAAGCTAATATTATTATATAATTGTATACGTCTGTTCCAGTTATATATCCCATTACATGACACATCATCGTCTTAGTGTTATTCCAGTTGCATCTATTTCTTACGCGTTGGAGCCCGGGGTCTGCTTACTATGTATTCTAATAGATATGAATGAACATCAGGTTTCTCACGTTACATTCCAAAGATTGATATAATTGTGAGCTGGTCTGACAGACATATCCACAGACTTGCCCACCTTTGCAGTTTATTTCTATGGAATACTAGAGAATATTCGCAGTTCCATTCAGTATATGTTATTTTAATTTAACTGTTTTTTCCCGCTCCCGTGGGAATTTCAGGAAATGCTTTCTTACCACACCCCTGCGTTCCTCAACATATATGCCATATTTCAGGCTTCCTTAGCTCAGTCGTTTAATAAAAGGGGTTGTCTCTAAGTCTGATTGTAACGCAAGAGTTTTATTCATACGGATAAATGTTCATATTATTGCTTTTCTCAAACTATTTACAAAAGACTTCTACACCAACATCCAACAGTGTTTCCATCTTTTTATCGCACAAAGCGGGAGCAGCTGTTATCAAAACATCGAGTGTATTAGCTGCAAGTGGCGACATTCAATTCGGAGCGATGTGCCGTCACAATGCGCTCATACGGCGAGTCAAACGCCGACATTCGATTACAGCCGCGGCCGGCTTACACGCGCGCCTGCGACTTTTGGGATGTGTTTTGTCATGGGTAGTTTGTTTAAGAATGACGTGTTTTGAAGTTAAAATATTTGAATTTTAAAAAAACCAGGTCCTTCTGAGCTTTGTCAAACCCCAATCTGTTCATTATTATTATCATACTGTCCCTGATGGTTGAGTTCTAAGATCATCGCCTTGGAGCCCAGAATCAGCTGGGCCGTCAAACCACACTCTATTATAACATTGAATTCCTTTTTTATTCATTTGTTATGTGTGAATTTGATTGTATATGTCGGCGATACGCCAGGGTTATGGTGTCCAGACTCCATTATAATAAAAACACTCACGTAATATTACTTGGTTTATTTTCAGACGATTACTAGCACAGAATTGCATTAAAATGTGACCTACAGTCCTTTTTATAAACTAACCGTCATTTAGATTTAATGTTTAACAACTGCCACTTCCTTTTCAACATATAATTGAAATTACTGAACAATTAATTATAAACTAATCAAAAATCGACATTAATATTGTAATGAATTTTGCACAACACCAAATGATTTATTTTACACGAATAATAAATTAATTTTAGTAACCAAACGCTGCTTTACAACATTGTCAACAGATGGCGCTATCAACAGGATGCAAATATAAACGCATGTTATTTATTACCGTAAAAATAAGTGTCAGAATAATGTTATTTAATACTAATTGATTTTACTTTGAAAGTTTCTGGAGTTATCTTAATAACTAAGCGATAAATTAAATATGCAATCTTTATAAAACAGTTAAGCAGCCAATACAGTGTCTAATATTGTAAAGTAGTGAAGTTCTCAGTTCTGTGTTCACAAATAGTTATTTAAATATGAATCTTAAATATTATTAATATTTTCGTAACAATATAATCATTATATATTAATTTGCGCCCATACGGCCATTCTGATCCAGCGCGCTCCTCCCGCTGATTACTTAATGGTTACAGAATAAACAGCATAACAAACAAAAATAATGAATATAAAAATTACATAAATAAGCGTTTATCATACAGAATGAACTAAAAGTTATTTACAAGGCTTCACCTAGTCATAGGATCTTAGCCTGTGGCATGCGTCACCCATCACGGGATCTAACAAACAATGCTTCACCCATGGCTAAGCCAACTCGTGGCATCACCGATTACGGGATCTAGCACACACAGGCATCACCCACATAGGCACCTTGCCCACAAACGGCATCACCCACATAGGGATCTAGCCCATAAACGGCATCACCCACATAGGGTCGATTTAGCCCACGCGGCATCACCCATCACAGGATCTAGCCAACACGCGGCATCACCCATCACGGGATCTAGCCAACACACGGCATCACCCATCACGGGATCTAGCCAACAGACAGCATCACCCATCACGGGATCTAGCCAACACACGGCATCACCCATCACGGGATCTAGCCAACACACGGCATCACCCATCACGGGATCTAGCCAACACACGGCATCACCCATCACGGGATCTAGCCAACACACGGCATCATCCATCACGGGATCTAGCCAACAAGACCAGGATCAAGGATACAGCGTTTTGGGAAGGATGTTGGATAGGAAAAATAAAATTTTACTCAAACACAAATGCAAAATTTGCCTCATAAACACATCAATGCATATACATAAAATAATCATCATCGTTCGTCATGATCAGTTCAGTTATATCAATACAATGCAATTACATAGGTGCGACAACGACAGTGGAGGAAGTAGAGGACCCCCACGTAAATCGGTATCTGACGAATCCTCCGCCCATACGGTCAAGCTGCTCATACAGTTGTTGATGTTGATCAGCAACAAAGGTTAGCAAGCAATGCTGGGGTCCAGCTTAGTACAGAGCTCATGCGGCATGTGTGCGCGTAGCCCACACACAAAACCACTGACGTCAAAAGGGCGGGCCACCGTCATCCATACATACCAATCAGTAAAGGACCGCTCGTCCGTCCTCTCTTCACACCAAGGTCAGGTCATCTGCCAGGATGTCATCACCAACCTGCAACACTCAAAAGACAGGTGGTGGGCAACATTTCCCACCCAAATATTAGTTCCATGAACCTTAGTAACTGTAGATGAAATAAAATTCTACTCTTACAAAGTGGTCCGGGCTATTAAGCTATATCTATATATCAGGCAAGTTCAACCTGTGCATTGGTCTATAGTTATCTTAGCTACAACAGTGTTGGAGCCCATATTTTACGCATAAGGTAAAATACAAAAGACACTGAATTTTCTCAGTTTCTGTCTGACAGTGCCATTTTAGATAGTCAAATATAAAGTTATCAGGATACCCATATTTTGCAGTTTTGATAAAACAGTTAAAACCTAATATATTCAAAATAAGTTTTATCCACATCAAACAGGAAAACAAAATGGCAAGAACAAAGAGAGGCCTATGTTCAGCCGTGAACAGTCGGACTGTTGATGATAAATATGAAATGATTTCAAACCATGCAGATCCAAGGATTTCGAAAATACTAGTGCTATAATTATTACTCATGTAAGAACATGTTTAATCCAATATTGAATATTTTTAGGCATAGTGCAAGCTGTGAAATTGTTGAACTGTTTGCCAACTGAGCCATAAAAGAGAAATTTACAAGCTACCAATATTACAAAGCAAGAGTAGTGCAGTCTTATTTCTAAAAATGATTCCACTCAGTTTGTATAGTTAATATGGTGGTGAGTTTATATCAATAGTTTTATTTGACTTTATATTTAAGGGAATTTTCTAAATAATGTTAATATTTATTTCAAACTGTTAACATGTGGTGCCAATGTAATTCTTATTTATTCATACACAATTAATAATTGTTTATCTGAATAAATAAATTTAAACTGACTAATCACAACTGACTTAGAAATAAAGCATGAGTAGTCCATACATTTACTTTCAACCTAAAATGCTTAGAGGTGGATTATTATAGAACCTAAGTGAGTGCATATGTCCATAAAGAAATCTACTGTCCAGATCTCATGTGTCTAGCTTCAGTAGTTTGGGTTAAGCAAGGACTTATCATGGTCGGAATAAATCATTATATACAGGTATAAAATTAAACGACAAATATAAATATACTTGAGCTGCAAGTTGACAGTAACAATTGCAACATAATGTTAAAATGAAATCATGTAGGCACCTACAGAGTCTAAAAATATATAATAAAACCTATTTTGTAACTTTTCAAATATTAGCTTTAAAAATGTGTATCACAAATTTATTTTTATATCTACCTCCTGAATATATATTTGTACTAATATAATAAAACTGAAGTTAGTTTTGTTGAATGCACTTATCTGTGAAACTACTGGTTTTATGCAAATAATTATTTTTGTGGTGGATAGTCATTTATCAAGAGAGGCTTCATATAATCGCGCCGTGAGCACTAGCCATAAGTAATTCAGCTAGTTAGCCTTATGTAATGTGTAACCAAGGGCTATAAATAATGTTTTGATTCCTTTAATGTTTTACTATTGGGATAACCTATTGACTACCAATTGAATTCATATTCAGCACATCGATTAGCTTATTTAAACTGAAAGCAAATCAGGTAATTTATACAATACATCTATATCAGAGCTTCAACTTGAAAAGGGCAGTTATACCGTTCTTTACTAATAATTATATTAGTAGAACCACATAACAACAAAGCTTTTTTTTATCTTTCTTGTGTAGATAAGTAAGTCTTACAGAAAGTTTGCGACATGGCCTAACGATTAATAAACAGACAAGAGCCCCAGCCGACGGCATAACATGACTATAAGCACAGTAGCACTGCTATGTACCAAACGTGGATAAACAGCAGTTACCTATAAGTTCTATTTGGGGTATAACTTTCGTAATTTTGACTGTATAATGTTTATCTGGTAATCCTTACGGGGACAGTAGGTAATCGAGTAAGCACCATAATTTATAAAATTAGGATGTTTCTCAAAAACTATAATCAAATCAGCTCTGGATAAATATCTCTGGTCAGTGCATCAACAATCCGCATCTGCAACCTCTGGTAGCACTCCGAGCAGAACGGCGTTCACACCACAGCATACCCCGGTGCGTGCACCCCGTCGTAGTCGCTCTGTTGCTCTCGTTCGCACGTGGCCTCACGTGAAGTGTAAATGTGCTCGCCATAACACCGACACACCGTGTGGTCTCCGATCAGGGTTGACTAGGGCAAAACACGGCTTCCAAGCGCTTATCACATCAGTCTTCAGGTCATCATTGGTAATGGCGGCCAAGCTAAGAGACCCATCACTCTCACGCCAACCGTAGATCCAGAAGTCTCTTAGGGGGCGTTTATCCAACCGCTGCTGTCGGCGATACGCCAGGGTTATGGTGTCCAGACTCCATTATAATAAAAACACTCACGTAATATTACTCGGTTTATTTTCAGACGATTACTAGCACAGAATTGCATTAAAATGTGACCTACAGTCCTTTTTATAAACTAACCGTCATTTACACTTAATGTTTAACAACTGCCACTTCCTTTTCAACATATAATTGAAATTACTGTACAATTAATTATAAACTAATCCAAAATCGACATTAATATTGTAATGAATTTTGCACAACACCAAATGATTTATTTTACACGAATAATAAATTAATTTTAGTAACCAAACGCTGCTTTACAACATTGTCAACAGATGGCGCTATCAACAGGATGCAAATATAAACGCATGTTATTTATTACCGTAAAAATAAGTGTCAGAATAATGTTATTTAATACTAATTGATTTTACTTTGAAAGTTTCTGGAGTTATCTTAATAACTAAGCGATAAATTAAATATGCAATCTTTATAAAACAGTTAAGCAGCCAATACAGTGTCTAATATTGTAAAGTAGTGAAGTTCTCAGTTCTGTGTTCACAAATAGTTATTTAAATATGAATCTTAAATATTATTAATATTTTCGTAACAATATAATCATTATATATTAATTTGCGCCCATATATACTTCGTTCCTCTATGTAGTTTATTTTATTGTTCAAGGTGTAGCCTCGGCTATGCTCACCAGAAACGCTAGCAGGCCGAAAATACGCCTCCGTTCCTATGTACCTGTATTTTCCTTAGTTTAAATAAAGTCCCTCCTACATTTAATACTCGTGGGAGTGGCGTACTGCCACTTAGTCCTATCTTCTAGTATAAAAGAAGCAAAACCTTGACATTGTAATAATTCATCTGACAAAGATTAGAGAAAAATAAATCCTATTGTAGCAATCTGTGTAATACTATTACGTACACATGCAAGACACGTTTCTGTGTGTGTATTAATCTAAGCAAAACAGTCATCTATATGCAGAAAGAATGAGGAACTACATTACGAGAAATGATGAACGTCTAATATTTCTTTCGTTTGTAGATCAGTAGAGAAATATTCCCTTAGATTACCATAATCTGGTCGGTAGTTGTGATAAATATACCCATGGCCTTATATTACTCGTTATTCACGGCATGAATAAATTCAATAAGAAGTGGTTCTTCGACATATGTAGCTGTAGTTGTTACCAAGAATATTTCTAGTACTAGATAGTTGTAAAGACGTTTGTTTCCGAATAATGTAATCAATCGTGAATGTAAATTAAAGGGGGCATAGTGGTAGATAAAATTGTCGATAGGGAACGCGACTTAGTCATCGTCTACTTTACAGATTGGTGGTGTCTACTAACTGTATGTGCTTGGTTTGGTAAGTGCAAAATCCATTATTACTCTGCGAGTAGTCTCTCTGCTAGTAAAATAAGAAGCGGATACTGAGCTCTAAAGTATTTAATAGATGGTTATGTAATGTTCAGATTTTTGTTGGACTATGGTCATGTTAAAATTGTTCAGCAGTAAAATCTAAATTTTGACGAGCTCGGTACATTGTATGTATGTTTGACTAATTGACGTGCCGCTATTTTACGAGCTACGAGTTTAGAAAGAGTGGCAGTTTCCTTATTGACTAGGAATAAAGTCTAAATCCCAGAACTAAAGTGTGCAAAGAACACCCAAACCCAAGAACCCGATTTGTGAAACGCTCAATTTTTTATCAGTAACAGTTTTAAGCGTTACGTCATCTTTGCTGATAAACTGGCTTCTAGATATGTCAACTCAGCACATAACCTCAAATCTAATCAGATTATCAAACTTATTTGAATGATACTAAACCCCTAATCGAGGGACTCTCTACCTGGTCTCTCTCCGTGGTCCCTCCGCGACCACGACGTTGTTGGCGACAAGCCAGTAGAAACGCAGAGAATAACTAAGGTATTTATGCCTTTAAATAAGTCAATTATCGCAACTAAGACCCGCTAAATAATATTGTATGATATATACTGAACTCAATCAGGGATATTACAGTTAGTGAATAAACATTAAAAAGAGATGCGGGATGAATAAGATAATCTCCCAAAAACTCGATAACATACTTTTATCTCGCCAAGAAGTTCACCTTAAATAAATTAGGAGGAGTATTTATGCACAAGTCTTATTTTCAAAGAATAGTTTGGAAAGAAATTTGTGGGAGCTTAAGATGCCTTGTCTTTCTTTAACTTTCTTTAATACACCTTTTCTGGAGTGTAGAACTGTAGATATTGCGTTCAGTAATATATTCTGAGGATACCGACTAATACATCAAATAAAACTTTTTATTGTATACTTTGTACTGCTTAAGTTATTAAAGATTTCGGTTACATCTTGAAAGATTATGATCAGATCAAAAACCATTTAAGAATAAAAAGATTACGCGGGCCCTAGGCTTTAAGTTTAAGTAAAAGTTAAAATGATCATGATAAAGATAATAATTGTTGATCGCGTCATCATAATCGCCCTAGCGTTATCTCGGTTGCATCCAAGACTGGCACACCTTGGAGCCCAAGGTCTAACCAGATATGACAGAATATCAACTTTTCCACGGAGCGCCTGCCGTCTGACTTCCGCAACGCAAAGGGATAGCGATATTCCATGGTTAGACCTGTATCAGTTTATTTGAGGTTACTAACTCCCCGTAAGACTGTCAAAGATCTTCATCACAGCTGGGACCGACGGTTTAACGTGCTCTCCGAGGCACGGGTCAAGCGATAATTGACAATTTAATACACACTTAATTCATGTGTGTGCGCCGTGGATTCGAACCCGATACTCTCTGCATGACAGTCCGTTGGTATCTCCACTGCCTAATTGTAGATCGCGTATTATGTTGATATTCATGTAAAGTACCCGTGTTCACCTTTATAACGCCTACAGTCATATATTTTGGCGTGTAACACATTTTATACCCCTACGGTATCGTAATTTTATACCCCTGAAACGCATTCTGGTTTCATAATTTATGAAAATTTGACATCGATAATTTTATACTTCTATATAAATAAAATTGAAGAAAGACTGCCTCCGTAGTCCAGTGAATAGCGTATGTAACTGCTGATCGGAGGTCCCGGGTTTGATACCAGGGTCGGGCAAAAGTGTTACTGGGTTTTTCCGAATTCTCAGTAGCAGCACGTAGTCTGGTGATGTGCCCGGTAACGGCAATAGGCTCGCCCCCTATTACGTGGTACCTAAAAATTCATGGCGCAATGGGGGTGTACCCCCAATAGTGTTACACCTCTGCCTACCCCTTCGGGGATTCAAAAATTTAAGTGACTGTGTGTGATTCCAAAATTTATTATGTTTTTCAAGTTTATAGTAATTACACGAAACCAAGTCATAAACAATTATAAAGCTAAAGAGTTTATTTGGTTGAACGCGGTAATCTCAGGAACTACAAGTTCGAATTGAATACTTTTATAGCCCATTTATTGAGGAAGACCAAAACTTATATTACATCAGATGGAACCTAGGCTTCAAAGTGGCAATCTTTAATTGCAACTGGTACAAAGCTAAGATGATCATGATGGAAAAATTATAAATATAGATCGCATTTGTCGATATTCATGTGAAGTATGCGAGTTCACCTTTATAACGCCTACAGTCATCTATTTAGGCGCTGGGACACATTCAATAACAATTTCACGTCCCATACTACATAACTTGATGGCGTCACGTAGAGTAATATATTGTAATTTATACCCCTAAAACGTATTCTGGTTTCATAATTTATGAAATTTCGTCATCGCTGATTTACACCTACCTATGCATATAAATAAAATAGAAGTGTCTGGGATTTCCAAGTAACTATCTTTTCCAAGTGCATAATTGTTACACGATACCAAGTCAAAAGCAACCATTTTAAATGTTTTGTCTATCTTTTTATTAGGGTTATTGTTGCGATACCAAAAATAACGCGAGTGAAACCGCGGCTATTCGAAGTTATTCTTTGAAACTTCGAATAACCACTAACCACCATAACCACTACTAAAGATATTTTCAATGACGATGTTCCATCGTTACTTATGGCATTTTAGAACTAAAATAAAACTATTTTATAGCACTTTATGGCAAAACAAAGCTGTCATTGACGACTATTACATAAATTACGGACACCATAAAATACCAAACTCTTGCACAAACATCCCGGACTCCATAGTCACATTGCTAAAATTACAATCAACCCTTTAAAAAGCTGCCTAAAACCCTTGACCCCTCCACGACCGACTTGTCATATCATAAGGTGCAGACGGAGTGTAATTGAGCATGGTACATTCTAGACGACGGACGGTCCTGATCTGTGCAGTGCAGTGACCGGATGAAATTGTTGCCAAACGAATTTCAATTCGGAATTGTTTCGGATATTTTAAGAGACTTGGGTCAGTAGTCTGATGTTTATAATTGTAATTTTTCTTTGACTTGTTGTTTTGGGTGTGATGTGCAGTAAGTTAAATAGAGGAAAAAACATTTGGTTGAAATAAATTGAAATTTTAATAATTTTAATGTTATAGCTGAGCTTTTATGGGACGTGTGTTTTCCGCTTTCTGAAGTGGTGAAAATTTAGTGATATAATATGTGCTCGACAGATACAGCATACCTTGGATTTTGGACCTTACGAAAGGCTGTACATAGAACTATAATATAAAAATATTCAACATTATTTGACTAAATCCTGTGTCGCGGGGGACTTTACAAACATACAACTAACGGACACAATAAACACCTAGACTCTAAACAACAATTTATGGATCACACAAAGTGTTGTCTCGTGTGGAAATTGAACCACAGAAATAAATAGTAATAGAATGGTGAATGTCACGTCATCGCGTACATTTCGCGCGTGCCACCTTTCAGCAAGCCCCGCCCACAGTGACGTATAGATATTGAGGGGACACTAAGGAATTATTATCGATGTGTGTGTGTGTGATGTAGCTGTGGAAAATTAAATTATGTTATTGTTTATATAAAAACTGACCATTGCTGATTGTCAGGCAGAATAATGTTGTACAACATGTGTAAACACATGCGCTATAGTGCAATAGTTTGACACGCGCACCACGCCCATGTCACCGTTCTATTACTATTTATTTCTGTGGATTGAACCCACAACACTCGGCGCAGTGTCAAGAACAGCGAGGCGACCGCTTAAACCACTACGCCAACCGTGCAGTCATGAACATAAACATGTATTCGATAACTATATCCCATAAAAACAATACTTGTCAAAAATACCAAGTCTCGCGACCGTAAAAAGTTATGAGATCCATGTAATACCAAGTCGGTTAATAAAAAATCTTGAATGTTTAAAATAAATAGATTGACTCGGCCATCGCATGAAAACACTATATTATTATATCTCATAAGTAATACATATATCATATAAATTAGATTGTTTTATGCGATTACCAAGTCAATATTTTTATTTAAAACGTTCAAGATTTTTTATTAACCGACTTGGTATTACATGGATCTCACAACTTTTTACGGTCGCGAGACTTGGTATTTTTGACAAGTATTGTTTTTATGGGATCTCATTTCTTTATGTAGATAGTCCTACTTTTGTCCTTTCCGGTACCTTGTACTTCTTGTACACAAACAACGAATTTTCTTAATTAGAGCTCTAACTGCAAATGTAATTTTGTAATCCTATATATTTATATGGGATTATAAAGTTATTTATGCAGTTGTTGTATGTCGAAAACTGGACAGAAATTGATTAATGTTTTAGTTTTTCCTTTATTCATATACTAAACACAAATTTTATTCTAAATTTGAAGCTTCTATGTCTGCTAGAAGTGCCTTAGACTTTTGATGATTGGTCAGTGAGTGACAAAATTAAGAATTTTGGCTGTTTATAATTCTTAAACTACTGGTTCAAATTGAATGAAATTTAAAATACACCATGTTTATACTATATTTGCATGGTTATAAAAAAATCAGGCTTCTAGTTTTATCCACAACGAAGTTACAGAGGGTCGAAAATGGCCTGAATTGCTTCGAGAAAAGGATGGTACGACTTGGTGGGGGCACTGCCGTGCCACCAGATTTTAATTGACACGAGTATGTGCACACCACTGCAAAATTATCAATACACAGAAACCATAACTTACACTAATGAACCAAAAGATACAGATCATCAGTACCTACGATAATATAGACCAATATACTTTGTTCATGTTGGCAAGAGACGAAATGGAAACTAATCATAAATTTATTAAAACTTTACCTAACTTATTGAGTCAGAATAAGTCATCAAAAATATTTCGTTTAAATATATAGTAAATTTATATTAAGTTATTAAAATACAAGCACAAAAATAGGTTTTTATTTGAAATAAAAATATTCGTATATATTTTTTGCAAAAGCTGTCTAACATATTATACATACATATAATCACGCCTGTTTCCCCGAAGGGGTAGGCAGAGGCATATTAAACGCCCACTTTTCGCCAGTGTTATGATCCCACGTAATAGGTGGCGAGCCTATTGCCGCTTATCGGGATATTTTGTTTGCCAGAGCCTCATCCGTTGATCGGCAGGTGCACCACTTGCAGGTGAGGTTGGTTTGGAAACCCTAGGTTCTTGGTGGTAACCCTATGCACCCTAACGTATTATGAGTATGTCAATTCAGATTTACATTTTATACCAAGTGTAAATATTATTGGAATAAGTCATTCGATATTTAGACGGGTTATCTCTTGTAATCTTTACCAAAAGTTAGTAAGTTCAGTCAGATACAAATTTCAGACTAGACTTATTGTTTGCTACAATATAATTATAAAAATAATTTCGAAAAGTTTTTAAATATTTAATGTTTACGCGTGGGCAATTTTAGGTGTACCATTTCGCCAAAGGTATCATTTGCCAAAGTTTGTCTTTGTATCATCTTTAATGTAATTAATTTTGTGCAATAATACGCAAATTAATATTATATCTGAAGTATTGAGTACTGAGAAACAGATAGATGGATAATAGGAGCAGTCTACGCAAATATTAATTGATTCAATTCTGACCTTTAAATTTAACGCTGTACCTGTAGATAGGTATATCTCTTAGCCCTGAAGTGTAACCTTATATTGAAGACACTGTTAAATTTTTTATTGAAAAGTTATTATTGTCTAAAATAAGAAGCACACTTGAGCGGTCAAGATTTTCTTTCACATAAAAAGGCTTTTCACATGGCGCCAACAAGATATTCTAACGCCTTCAAAATTCAGAAAGGATGTTACAATTCATGTGGAACAAGTGTTTGAAATGCGAAACTTCGAGATGACATGCCAGGACTGAACAAACTTCTTGCCTTTTTAAAATGTGTGAGTGGGTTTTTTAATGTAGAGCTTTGCATCGGGGACGGCTGAGAAATATAAAATGCATATCGTATGAGTGAAACTCGATGGAGCGCGAAATGCTTTGAGATTTTATTCAGGAACAATACAGGCGGGTAGACGAGTTCGCATATTTATGAGTATGATGTTTACGCTATTGAGATTATGTAGCGGATAGGCACGGTCACTTGCCGACAAGTATGCAGACCGTATCTTGGTACAGTGACGAGAATATAAAGCCGCTCAAGGAATTTCTATATTGTCTTCCTCTAATGGACTGAAGTGAATCCCTAAAGAAGATTTTATGGTGCCCTGCCGTGAATAATTTGAGTGAAAAATGTTGGGAATAAATAAAATATTAATATCGGCGCTGTCAGTTGTAGGATCAGACGAAGTGATGACGTGATCAATATTCTACGCGTGTACAGATTTATACGAGTGAGATATATGTTTTAGGGTCCTGTGGCAAAGCGGGAACCGTACGAATCGGCTAGCGAGGTTAAGCGCTTATGTTACGTCTAGGCATTAGATGGGTGACCAAACAGAAACACACACTTCGTCTAGTGTCATGGCTTTTATAAACATGATTTAGATGTCATTAAAGTCATTATGTGCAAGTTTGTATCATTATCATCATTCTAGCGTTCTCCCATTTTCAGTTCAGGTCCGCTTACTATCCCAGCCAAATTTGACTCAATATTAGCTTTCCAGCGAGCGATTGCATGTCTGACCTCCGCGTTTCAAAGCAAATCTTAATATTATGTATAAACTAAAATAGAGACTTAGTTATTTGATTTCTGCTCTAATACCTAACACATTATGTCAAGCTATTGTCGGTTAAAATTGTTTCATTTGTTTTTTTAGCCTGGATTTCATAAAACAGAACATACAAACGAAACAAATTGAATTAAAAAAAATCATGAAAATATAAATCAATAAACAATTACAATTTAAAACTGGAGGCTCATACTATCAAACGATACCTAGAACAAATTGAAACCCAAATCTAATCATAACCACAGAGCACAGAAACATCTCTAAGAAACATCAGATGCTGGCGACAAACTTATAAGAGCAAACAATACAATGAAATTAACACTAGCAAAAGTTCCCAAGAAACAAATTCGGGGCAGTGTTGCAGAAGTTTTATCTTGTGTAAACTAGCCGGATATATAAAGACTCATTTACACAGCATAGTCAGTTTCTCGAAGCTAAGTGTGTCGTATCTGTAATATCCATCATATATATACTTATTTAGATAAAATAACTGTAACTTGCTTCGAGAAACGTTCTTCGTTTCTTAGGGTTTCGTCCTAAAAACAGAACTGTTATAGAATCATTCGTGTGCCTCTCCTGCTATTCTGAATATTGTTGGTTACAATAGAAACCTATTTAGACTAGTTTTGACAGAATATGAGCTTGGCAACAAAGTGACTATCGACTAACATTGACAAATCAAGGAGATGGTAATATTCTATTGCTCAGGATAGTCTAAAAACTTTTGAGCGCTCCACTGTTTCAAGCAATAAACCTGGTAACCGTCGAACTCCATGTACCAATGACCAACTGGATCACGTGCTCACCGAAGCACTTGTTGTGATCGGTCAATCATCTCAAAATTCGATGATGAAAATGTCGCTCTTCTGATTCGATGAAATGGTGCAGACAACGGCCCATTAAACTTGCTTTTCTAAGCAATCTCCATGTAAATGTACCTTAAGACTTTGTGGTTGAGGGAGTGTATAAGAACGTTCCAATTCACGATCAGCGGTATTACGTTGTAGGTATTCTTTGAGCTATTTTCGGAGAGCCGCGCCGTTTAAGAGGGTTTCTCAGTTTAAAATGTGTTATAGTCTAAATAGTGATGGAGGGATTCCAAAACGTCTCATTTTTCGAATCGTTTTAACATTTTAGTATCTATGTAATATATATAAATAAGTTAACAAATACTGTGAATTTAAAATAATATGCCTACACCATGCCAAGACAAAGTTTGCAAATCCTGCAATATTTTAATTATTATTACTTTATTTTAAAAATGGGCAGGCATGTAGCTACGCCTACTAATTTTTTGCGCATCTCGTTATATAATGGTGCTTATACATTTGAACACTCATCTGTAATAAGTATTCTTGCGAATGTTACAAAACAGAAAACCAACGAGTATTTTCTAGCCAGTATTCTTACGAACATTCTGGCGAATTGACAGTAAAGCTTGTGAAAATGTTCGGCTCTGTTTGTTGTTCAGTTCGACAAAAAACAAAAAAGGGTGAATGCTCACTGTTACAAGTGAATACTCAGGTTTATCAGCACCATAATAAAACAAAAATAATTCCGGTGAATTTGGAACTTCCTTCTATATTAATTTAAAGTCGCTACACAAAAACTTTTTTCATCACAAATGATTTCATATATCAAAAAGAGTCAGTCATACATATATCAAATCCTGTCATAGCTTTTCATCAGTATTACCTCGAGAATAAACAATCCAACATACCGGTCTATATCCAATCAAAGCTGCAAATATAATAAGTAGAGAACCATGTTTGTAGTAACAGCTCGTGTGCTCTGATACTCGAAAGCTTAGCGCAAGTGTCAGCAGCTTAACGGGAATATTCGCATGTGGACTTTTTGCCGTACAAACAATTTTCGAAATTATCGTATTTCATTACCTTCACATACAGATGGCATGTAGCGATAAAATTAACAAGAGTCATCAAATTAAAAACCACAAGATACAATTTATTCCCACAAAATGTAAAATGTAGTTGAAGAAAAGTTGGGGTCGGGTCATATCAAAATTTCCTCCAGAAATTCCTCCACCGACAAGAGCTAGGCTCATTAATGAAAGAAGCAGAAGAAAATGTATTTATTTGAGAAAAATAGTATAAAAGGATGGACTTGTAGTTGTAATAGTCTATAGGGCGTTCAAGTAAAACACACAAGTCACTACAAAAAAACGTTATATTGTTCGAACGTTTGAATTTATAACAGTCACAGAAGAGTAGTAGTTAACACAAGCACTAAGAGATAGATTGAAGCACGAAAGGAAGTTACAGCACAGATATAGACGAGAAAAAAGCGATAGAACGAGAAACAATAAAATTACATGACATTACTAGCAACGATTAGCGGCGAATATTAAATAAGCTAGCGCGGAGTGTACGTCGCACGGTGGCAGACAATGGACTGGCGAGCGGGCGTCATGCAAAACCGAATGTCGCCGGCGCAGCCCGAAGTTAGCCGAGCGGTTCCGAGTGCCGGCTCGTATTCTATTGGCCACGAGTGGTGCGACGTTTAGTATTTCCTCCACAGACTGAATCACCATCGTCAGCCTGCTGCTATGGTGCCTACAGCTTGATATAAGTATACGTCTCCAATGGCCACTAAGTTCTTCACATCAGGCCGCTTGTCGTCACTCCACCATGCAGAGGGCAACCTACGCTACTTTTCCCAAGGCGCTCTTAAGGGACTGAAAAAAAAATACTGATTAGTATGTATCTTTTATGCAGCTTAGCATGGCACTTACCTCTTAATTATACCTGTAGAGCAATGTGTAGGCCTCTCCACTATCCCCCCTGTGGGATCTCCACCTTGTCGTGGTGGGGAGGCTCAGTAACCGTGGGTTGGACACCTACGGTGAAGCTAAGCGGGATCCCGGGAGTAGACGCTCCGCGTGGGCTTGGAGAGGGCCTGCGCAGGATGCGTCTAAGGGTGCGGGGTACAGTTCTGTCTGTCCCTCGCAGTCGGGTGCAATTGCGGGAGCAGAGGCGTGTTGGTGTTGCGTTGCCGCGCGCCCATTCTCCCGCGACCAAATGGAGGCGCACCATACGATGCGTTGTGGTGGGGCCGCAGAGGAAGAGGAGATGCGGTGTTGTCAGATTGCCGTCCTCTCTATCCTCTGCGGCCGCTGGGTGTGTTGGCGGCGGAGCCCAAACACCGTCATTCGCCGCCAAGGAGGTTGTGGCCTTCGGACTATCCGCCATGGTGCCAGGGTAGAATGATAACGCGACTCCCTGGCGTCCCAAAATCGCGTGGAAGTATGCGCTGTGGTTTTAGTGGGTATAACGGCCTTGCACTCCAACCGTCGAGTCCCATATACCCCCGCTTTTCATCCTGCGGTAAATGCATTTCCACAGAGGGAAAAAAAAAAGGTCTCTCCACTAGGTATGCTATATTAACTCCAAGGCAAATCGTTGTGTAATGAACATGAACATAATTATTTTTTTCTGTGTGCCGTGTATTTATATGCCTTTATATTTTGATATGGATTTAAAATATTTATATATCACTGCTTCTTGAGATCCAATGATAACGTGCCAGCTGTTTCGTATATAGTATTATTGGTTTTTATAAATATTCACATATTACGAAAACCTTCTAGTTCTAATCTTTTCTCGAAAATAATAGAACAATCATTTGCCCTTTCGAAATAATTGAATAATAATACATCCAAATTGAATCATGTGAAAATCATTTGCTTTATAAGGATGGGTATTTTTCGCGGAAACACAAAAATATATCTACTTGAACTTTATCCAACTGTTGCGTGAAATGGAAATGTTAATGGCACCCACGTGTTCTCCAATAGTTAACAATTATACAGTCGCTTAAAAACTTTGTATCCAAACAGAAAATGAATTAACTAAAAATCTGTAGGTGTATGTGATTATGCGAGCAATGATATTAGAATTTTCTGGATTTTATATGGAATAACTATAATAAGCTATATTAGGCTGTCCTTAAAATAAATGGATATATTTGAGGAATAATTTAATTTGATAAACATTAACAGAATAAAGTATAGATAACTCTTTAGAAGGATTAGTGGAGAGCATCCAAGTAATGAGTTGGATACCCTCAGTTCTATCAGGTGCTCAGATAATATCTCTGCATACTTTTTGTATTATCATCTCGTCTACTTATGAATTTCAACCAATATTCTAATTATTGTAGCTTCAAGCACTTCTTTTCCATATGAAAATAATTGTGGCAAATTTTAAGCTCCTTACTTTTTACGATAAATAGCATCATTATAAATCAAAACTGCAATCATGCACCTAACACTTAACCCCAAAATTATGAGACAATGTTAATACAACCAACAGGACTTTACAAGAAATAGCATCCAATTTACAAATATTGTAGAAGCTTACTACACGTTTCTAAGTTGTCAACAAGATGTACGGAGCAAAGGGAGACTTAGCTGTTCCATTCTCGCCTCTGGGCTAATTTATATTGTATACTAGCTGTCCCGACAAACGTTGACCTGTCAAACGATCTGCGACAAGTTCTTGAGGTAACTTATAATTTCTTTTTGCCAAATCGTGTGCAATATTTAAAGTCAAATATTTGGTGCATCCATTTTGGTGAAGCTGTGAATATTCCATGTTAAATATGTCTCAAGATTATTCAGGTTCAAAGAAGAGCTATCTGCAAGAATGAACATTGGAAAATCAAAACGTTTAGTTAGTTACGTTAATGATATCGCGGCGACATTCTAAAATTTCATCGTGAAGCCCATAGTCTTATCTGTATAATTTTCCAAGTAGGACTGCAGCCCGACTGCAGTCCTGCGTGGTACTGCGGTCTGCAACCCAAATGGATGACCAAAATATTCTGATCAGTTAATATAATATATATACTGGGCTACTCCGACCAAAAAATAATACTTGAGTACAATCGGTTATAACTACTCTAATTAGGATAACTCACGATAGCTTTTACTCTAATATATCTATAATATGAATTCTTGCATTTCTGACTGAAATTTGACATTTATTTTCTTTAGGGACTGCGGTAGGGGTGCACTAAGGAGGGATTTCCCCGAAACTTCTACGGGATATTGTACACAAAGTTAAATTATAAAAAAGTACGACGATTTTAACACGTTTCTGAGAAGAAGTTTCTTGACAATCAGCCGAACATACAGCTAACATGGTGAGCTATAAACATGCCAAAAAACTACTTCTAAAATAAATACGTAATATTAATAACTGGAACAAAATACCAAACTGTAAATAAAAAAACCAACAAGTAATATACTGACTGTAAAAACATCGATGCATGCAATATTTGTTTATTGACGGTTAATCCCGAAGTCATATTTGCGTATTCACAATTAAGGCGCTGTTATACCTCAGAAGCCGTGTAACTCCTAATTTTTCGTCGCGCATCTAGCCATAACGGTACATATTACAAACTAGCAAAAATTAGAGCTTAAAGTCAAAAGTCTGAACAAAAGACTTTTGAAAGAATTTTTCATGTACGTAAAATAGAATCACGGTAAAAAAATCACAAAATCGAGGCAGAAAATTATCTTTCGTCTCACTGTTTGCAATATTTTGATCGTAAGCTGTCGTATTTTTTTTGATAATATTGTAGGAAATCTAATGAACTAAAGAATTACCCTATTTATTTTCATATTATACCTGTATATTTTGTAAAATTAAATAAAATCTGCCAAACGTCTATGATTTTGACGCTCGGTAGATCCCATCAATATCAAACGCTTCAGCAATTTAAACCTTATTAGCATAAGCGGTGTACTGAGTGTCAGTTGCTGGTTTACGCCCCGCCCAGACCTCATCATTCGGCTATGAGCCCTGTGAGAGATAGGTCATGTCGCTTGCGTCTCCGCTGCACGAAATTTTACGTAAACCTGTTTGTTATTATAATACGCCAATTTGAGTTCGTAATTTCATGTTTTATGTTATAGACTGAATACTTTGAATCAAATAGTCTTTTCATGTAACTATGGGCACATATAATTAGGACCTAAGTTTATACTCTTGTTGCGTTTAATGTGTTATTGTTTCTGTGCTTATAAATATATAATTAGAAGAATAAAATATGGACAATTAGAGAAATGAAGTTCTACGAAGGATTTGTACAAGAAAGCGTCGTAATAAAATAGAAATTCATCCATGGCCAAGTGATTATGAAATATGTAACATTTTTACACAAATTATTTTCATAAGAGTCTTTTATGACTAACTATGTTACTTATATAATTATTATCGATTATGCATAATATAATTATATAAATTATTCTCACAATACATAGCTGCCACAGTTTTCAATTTTTGAAAGAGTAATAACATAAAATCGAATCATTTTATGTACCTATATTTCAAATTCATTAGCTTGTCAGAGCGCCTGGAGCGCTAAGATGCCGCCACGGCGAACAATAATGATGACAGCGCTAATATGGCGCTCCGCAATCCGCACACAAGCGGTAACGAATGTTGTATTATTGTGTTTTGAACATAAACCTTTTTAGGTACATCGGGTAAAACTTTGATTATTCATAAACTATTAGGTATGTCTCAGTACATCTAATATCTTTTAAATTTCTAAAATCAATCATTTATAAGTAAGAAGGTGACTTCTCTGTTTGCTATAACACAAGATATAGTATTTTTTTAATAATAAAGTACGTAACTAATTATCATTATTGTAATTACAGTGAAGTTAAAGATAACAGTTCTGCAACGTCTTACACACATTTGACTTCAGTCATTCCTAACATGATCTGTTCAAGAGCTAGCCAAGAAATGCCAAACAATTTTTTTAACAAATTTGACTCAAATTCCGTAGTGATAAGCAAAAATTACAAGAGGGATAGCAGTGACTGGTTCGAATTGCGTAAGAATATGTTGGCAGATTGAAATTTTTGTATAGTGGTAAAAAGAAGAGATAACAGCAGTAAAGCCAACTTAGTAAAAAATATTTTGTACCAATAAAATATTTACAATGTAAAATCAGTTGCGCATGGAATCTAAAATGAACAACTGGCTTTGCAACAACTGGCGAAGCAAGAAAATGTAACAATCGAGCCTTGTGGATTATTCGATTATTGGTGCCACGCCAGATAGATTAATAGGTCCAAACACGATTGTGGAAATTTAATGTTCTAAAGTTGCATATAAGAATGGCCTGGAGAATAGTATAAGAGCAAATAAAATACAAATATGGAAACATGATAAAAAAGTGAACTGACTAGTCTAAACAAATATTGTAATTGTTATTACCAAATTCAGGGGCAACGCCACGTTACACGCAAACAAAAGTGTTTATTTGCTGTGTGGAGTGGCGAAAGTATACCACTAAAAATAGAAATTATAGAAAGAGATGATGTTTTCTGGGAGAAGCTTGTGGCGTTTTATATGAATTGGCAGTTGCCTGAAATGGTTGATTCTCGTCAAGCTCAAGGGATGGCATTGCGAGATCACGGAGAGGAAAATGTTTCATCAGTGCTTGAAATTTCTACAATACCAAGCCGTAAAAGGAAAGTAAATGAAACTGTGCCTCGTGAGCAACAGCAAATAATAAGTCTTATCACCTCACACACTGCCTTTAACATTCGATGAGAATAAAGAAAACCTGCCGGGTTGTAGCAGACAGCTAACTTTTGATGAGCTGTAAACTCTGTATTTCGTTAATAAATTATAAATGAATATAAATAAATATCTTTTCATATTTATTTTCTTTGAAACAACACATGTTTGAAGCGATAGAATTTTTATATATTTTTCCATACAAACATGTATGACGAGAGCTAACGAAAAAGCAGTAACTCAAATTCTAATTCTATAATTTTCTAAGCGACATAGCAGTATCTCATGAATAAGGTATATCCACATATATTTTTGATGTTTCATCTATTTTGAAAAATAATAATGGGTTGGGTTTCGAAACAAGTCGCCTGAATTTGAGAGTATTGGTAGTGTACGGGGCTTAAGGGGGTTCGTTTTAATCACTTAATAGTAATTTTGGCTGCCGGAGTTGCGTCTAAATATTTTTAAACAATTTCCAAAAATTTCATTAATACTTCGGCAATTATGCAAAACGGAACGTAGTTTTAATACTTTAGTACAGTTTTACAAATGTCTATTTTATGTTTTATGTGAAAAACGTGAAACGAAACGCTAAACTGCCATCTTGGAATGATCATATTGACAGGTAATGTCAAATTTGTGCGTCATTGCTTTCGAGTGCCTAGGGTTAGGTGCGACTGTAATAAGTAACTAAATAGGTTATGTTAGGTTCTCTTTTGACCCTTAATCCGAAAATATGAGCCCTTCGCAGGGCTCCGTCAACCTTAGTTTATTAAACTAGTGTGATGAATGTGGAAGTTGGCAGTGCCATGACACCGATGTTTGGAGATTTTTTTTTTTTCAGAGGAAACCAAGTATTTCCGTCAACTGAAAATGGTGAGGGGGGTTTCAAGACCTCCCCTCCTCTCTCTCCAATCACTCACAACCCCTAAAAACGGCGACGTATTTTGAAACCTTTACCATAATAATTATACCTATAATAACAATAAACATCCATAAATAAATAAAAGAAATCAACTTCAATTATCTCGTAACTCGCTTTAGTTGAGATACGGCTTTTGCGCTTAGTAGAGCAGTATTGTGTTTTTTAGGGTACCGTAGCCAAAAATTGTAAAAACGGAACCCTTATAGATTAGCAATGTCTGTCTGTCTGTCCGCCCGTATGTCACAGCCAATTTATTGCAAAACAGATTTGAAAACTGGCAGGAATGGAATTAGATGTAGGTATTCTATGAACTGCTTCACTATTTTTATACAAAAACAAAACAAACATAATAATGGCCTCTCCATACATGGAACTGACTTAATTATTTTGAACATCTTACGGCACGTAGGTATTTACCTACTTTCGTCAACTATTAATACCTATAACGTCTAATGTAAACCAGTTTTACTCATGGCTGCACTGAGAACAAAAATTGCGCTAGGCCTACATATCATCATACATCAATCTGTTTGTACAATATTGTACAAACAGATTGATGTATGTAATATAAATTTTAATATCAGTATCTCAATTCAAAATGCTAAAACGTTTTGCTTGCGATTTTGAAATATTGGAATACGGATGTCGCCAGAATACGGCCGCACACGACGAGAATGAAGGGGGGCGCCCCGCAGTAGACGGAGCTAAGCTCCCTTCACCTCCCCTGCTTCACCCCCTCATTTACCAAAACAGTCGCTTAGCACAGCGCCTTAAATATAAGTTATTGATATCTCGCGAGTTAATTAATTTACTATTTATAAATTAATTCGCATTACTTGTTAATATTAACTCATGCCAACCAATGTTTTTGTTGGTAAAGCTATAATCTACCACAATCGGCCAGTTACATTTTAGCAAATTATAGACTCCATGTAATGCGCGTATAGCGTGTCTTGACTTTTTATTTGTAACAAATCGACAACGTAGAGCAACGTTGGCATTATTTATCTTTTGGATGGGTGGCCGCTTGTTGTGGCATATAAGAACGTTCCTGTTCTACAGAAGGCACATAACTGTCGGTCCCGGTTCACCAGGTGATGTGTGTTTGTATACGCAAAGTTGGCAACACACACATGAAAATTAATTAAGCAATGAACCAACTTTCTTAGCGAAAACAGAAATCTATTTTCATCTTCACACATAACAGCATACTAAGAACTTAGAGGCGAGACGGGCCAGACTACTACTTATTAAGTACTAGCTTTCGCCCGCGGCTTCGCCAGCATGATATTTTAATAAAGAGTGGCCTATGTTCCCCGGGTTTCAGACTATCCATGTAAAATTTCATCACAAACGGCTCTGTAGATTAGACGTGTAGCATACATATAAACAGATAATAATGAAAATTACTTTTGTTTTCATAATCGTTGAACTTCAGGTAAAGATTAGTAAATAAGTATATCATTGAAGTTATGAAGAGCTTGTTTACCTACTGAATATAACAGCAACAAAACATAAAATCTGAAAGCATTAAGTAGGTACCACAAAGTACATATCAGACAATCAGACCGTCCCTCCGCCTCGCTGTGCTTAAGCGCACTAACTCGTAGAAAGGGCTTTTAATGACGCTGCGCTTAGGTCAGATATCTGACTGTAAAAGACAAAGTTAAACTACTTACATTAAATACTAAAGACAATAAATCTATCAATTTTGAAAACAATTTGATAACTTCTCTAGAATGAGCATTGTAAAATACATATATTTTTTTATGTTATACTGTTTTATTACAACAAAAAATGATGTACCTAGTTAGATTATGTACTAAAAGCTAAAAAGTAATGCGGTAAGTGCTAGCTACCAGATCGCACCAATCTTCTCATCAAACTGGGGTATTGATCAGACAAATATAAAATCATTGGGCAAGTGAAATTTCTATCATAATGTTTACTCTGGACACCCTACGCCCAAAATAAATTTAATTTTACTTAATTTTATTTTCAAGTTTTTAGTGTTGTTGTGAGTTGATACTTTACATTCTATTTTCATAGTGAGCTCTTTTCTACCAATCAAACCCTGTCATTCGATGCCCATATTGAGGTAATTGTTGAAAATAAGTAATCCGCCATTTTGTGGCGGCGGCCATCTTGGATTTTTCATAGTGAGCTCTATTGTACCAATCAAGACTTTTCAATTAATACCTACCCATATTGAGGTATTTGAGGAAATTATGTAATCCACCATTTTGTGGCGACAGCCATCTTGGATTTTTCATAGTGAGCTCTATTCTACGAATCAAGCCCTTTCATTTGATACCCATATTGAGGTATTTGTAGAAAATAGGTAATCGCCATTTTGTGGCGACAACCATCTTGGATTTTTCATAGTGAGCTCTATTCTACGAATCAAGCCCTTTTATTTGATACCCATATTGTGGTATTTGTGGAAAATAAGTAATCCGCCATTTTTTGGCGGCAGCCATCTTGGATTTTGCATAGTGAGTCCTATTCTACCAATCAAGCCCTTTCATTCGATACCCATATTGAGGTATTTGTGGAAAATATGTAATCCCCCATTTTGCGGCGTGAGCCATCTTGGATTTTTCATAATGAGCTCTTTTCTACGAATCAAGCCCTTTTATTTGATATCCATATTGAGGTATTTGTAGAAAATATGTAATCGCCATTTTGTGGCGACAGCCATCTTGGATTTTGCAGAGTGAGTCCTATTCTATCAATCAAGCCCTTTCATTCGATACCCATATTGAGGTATTTGTGGAAAATAAGTAATCCGCCATTTTGCGGCGACAGCCATCTTGGATTTTTCATAGTGAGCTCTATTCTACGAATCAAGTCCTTTTATTTGATACCTATATTGAGGTATTTGTGGAAAATAAATAGTCCGCCATTTTGTGGTGGCGGCCATCTTGGATTTTTCATAGTGAGCATTTGTTACCCATATTGAGGTATTTGTGGAAAATATGTAATCCGCCATTTTGTGGCGGCAGCCATCTTGGATATTTCATAGTGAGTCCTATTCTACTAATCAAGCCCTTTCATTCGATACCCATATTGAGGTATTTGTGGAAAATATGTAATCCGCCATTTTGCGGCGTGAGCCATCTTAGATTTTTCATAATGAGCTCTATTCTACGAATCAAGCCCTTTTATTTGATACCCATATTGAGGTATTTGTAGAAAACAGGTAATTGCCATTTTGTGGCGACAGCCATCTTGGATTTTGCATAGTGAGTCCTATTCTACCAATCAAGCCCTTGCATTTGATACCCATATTGAGGTATTTGTGGAAAATAAGTAATCAAGACCTTTCAATTGATACCTACCCATATTGAGGTATTTGTGGAAAATATGTAATCCACCATTTTGTGGTGACAGCCATCTTGGATTTTTCATAGTGAGTCCTATTCTACCAATCAAGCCCTTTCATTCGATACCCATATTGAGGTATTTGTGGAAAATATGTAATCCGCCATTTTGCGGCGTGAGCCATCTTGGATTTTTCATAATGAGCTCTATTCTACGAATCAAGCCCTTTTATTTGATACCCATATTGAGGTATTTGTAGAAAATAGGTAATCGCCATTTTGTGGCGACAGCCATCTTGGATTTTGCATAGTGAGTCCTATTCTACCAATCAAGCCCTTTCATTCGATACCCATATTGAGGTATTTGTGGAAAATAAGTAATCCGCCATTTTGCGGCGACAGCCATCGTGGATTTTTCATAGTGAGCTCTATTCTACGAATCAAGCCCTTTTATTTGATACCTATATTGAGGTATTTGTGGAAAATAAATAATCCGCCATTTTGTGGTGGCGGCCATCCCTGATTTTTCATAGTGAGCTCTATTCTACCAATCAAGCCGTTTCATTTGTTACCCATATTGAGGTATTTGTGGAAAATACGTAATCCGCCATTTTGTGGCGGCAGCCATCTTGGATATTTCATAGTGAACGCTATTCTACCAATCAAAGGTTTTATTCGATACCCGTATTGAGATATTTGTGGAAAATATGTAATCCGCCATTTTGCGGCGACAGCCATCTTGGATTTTTCATAGAAAGATATTGTGCTTTTCTACGAATCAAGCACTTTCGTTTGATACCAATATTAAGGTATTTGTGGGAAATTAGTAATCCGCCATTTTGTGGCGGCGGCCATCTTGGATTTTTCATAGTGAGCTCTATTCTACCAATCAAGCCTTTTCATTTGATACTCATATTGAGGTTGTTGTGAAGTAATATAATATGATTCGCCATTTTGTATTGGCGGCCATCTTGAAATTACAATTATTTAAATATTATCTTTTAATCTTGATGACATTATGAGTGTATACCAAATATCAGATCAATCTGTCATCAGAAAGGGGGTAAAATTCCATAACTTTCAGAGCTCAGGCTTTTTGCCGACTTAGTTGATACTTTCCCTTATATTATGGCAACATTACACAAAATCTTTATAAATTGTAGCCTATATGTTATTCTGATGTATAAACTATATTATTGTAAAGTTTCATCCAAATCCGTTCAGTAGTTTTTGCGTGAAAGAGAAACAAACATCCATCCATCCATCCATCCATCCATCCATCCATCCATCCATCTATCCATCTATACATACATCTTCACAAACTTTCACATTTATAATATTAGTAGGATTCATACCAAAAGTCAAGGGCCTCTTAGAATTAATAACTATTGTAACCTAAACTAAACTTAGTAAAACATAACGTTAGTTGTGGGTCATTGAATAGTAATTTAGTGATGTGTATCTTCCGAAGTTAGATCTACAAACTTCAGAACGTTGAGACACTCCATTGCAATCGATTAAACCATTTTGTAATTACAAAATTGAAACTTGGGTTGTATAAATATTTATTAGGCAGCTGTTAGCGATTGCTAGAGTTGCTATGTACCTATATAATGTAGAACTACGCTGTTTGATATCAAGAGCAGCGACCTATAGGAGGTACCAACAGACTGCCGTGCAGAGGGTATCAGGTCCGAATCCACGGCGCGTAACACTGAAATTTCTGAGATATGTGCGAAGTAAATTACTAATTAACGCTTGCCTCGTGCCTCGGAGAGCACATTTGACAGTCGTGCCCAGCTGCCACGAAGATATTTGGCAGTCGCTATGGCGATTCAGTACCCTCAAACAAACTGATACTGGTCTAAATAATGGTATATCGCTATCCCTTTGGGTTGATAAGGTCCGGCAGTAGTCGCCCTGTGGAAAAGTTGAAATTTTGTCATATTTGTTTGGACCAGTAAGCCGACCTCGAGCTCCAAGGCGTGTAAATCTTGGATGCAACCGGGTTAACGCTAGAACTGTTTAATATCAAGGTCCAGAAAGAGAAGCAAATTTAATTTTTCATATGACTATACGCTTTTTTTTTTTTTTTGCTGTCGGTTTGGAAAATCCTCATACTGTCACTGGACTGTCATACTCTTACTGACTAAAAACCAACCCGTGTTCCTCATGTACCCGTGTGTCGGAGGGTAGGGATTCGCATAAGCATTCGTCGCTACCCCCTGACGGGTATTGGCCCGCCAGATGGTCAGGCGGGCCCCGAACAAAACCCCCTTGGCGGCGGATTAAGGTGTTGGGCTCCGCCGCCAAAACACTCAGCGGCCGCAGAGGATAGGGAGGAGGGAGGACGGCAACGAAACACCGCATCTCCTCTGCCTCTGCGGCCCCACCGCGACGCATCGAATGGTGCGCCCCCATTTGGTCGCGGGAGATAGGGCGCGCGGCAACGCAACACCGACACGCCTCTCCTCACGCGACCGCACCCGACTGCGAGGGACAGAAGAACTGTCCCCCGCACCCGCACCGTTGGACGCATCCTGCGCAGGCCCCGTCAAGCCCACGCGGAGCGTCCCCTCCTGGATCCCTCTTAGCTTCACCGCGGGGTTCCAAGCCACGGTTACTGAGCCCCCCCACCACGACAAGGTGGAGATCCCGCGGGGGGGGATGACTATACGCTTGGTGTAGTGGCTTAAACGTCCGCCTTACCACTTGATACTTTATTAAGTGTTGTGGACTCGGTTCCTATAAGAGCCAAATTTTTTGTTTCAGTTTTGCAATTTTTGAGGATTTTTGTTTTTGTTTTTATGGTCCTTCGTAATGAAGGATTAATTCGTGGTGCGAGCATTTTCTTAAATAACACAATCAATATAAACACCTCACCTCAGCGCTAAATATAGCTAAGGTATGGTAACTTTACTTGTATTAAAGGATAGAGGTGACTATTTACTAGGCTTAACTCGTTTAGTTATTCAGTAAACCTATACGATTTTATATTCTATTTTAGGTAACGGTAATCCTTACTGTCCGGGTTTTGTTATAAGCACAATAGTTTACAACAGTATACATCTTATACGCAATTACCTATTATGTAAGAATTTCAACCTGAAACAGAAAGAATAAAACTTGATGTAGGTATTTACTATACCATCAATAACGAAACTGTTGTTTAGTTGCAAAGGAATATGAACGAACCTGCTGGTTTCAGCTGCAGCTTTGTTTACCGTTAAAATATCTATGAATACTTTGCCCGAATCAATGTCACAGAATCAGTTTTGTTTAGTGTTTAGAAGTATAGTACATGCATGGAGCCGCTATAGAAGTGTTCTTTCCGCGTGTTCGCTAAATGAGTTAACAATTTTTTGGTGAAGTTAAGAAATATACTTATTCTTCTTCTTCTTCATCAGCCTTTAACAGTCCACTGCTGGACTAGGCCTCTCCTTTGAAAGGAGGAATTGGCCTACTATACCACGCTGGCCAAACGGGTTGGTATAGGGTTTGTATCAAGTTTTCCTTCTCTTACAGTGCTGTTCTCTGCATAATATACTCCCTCTGTCGGCTCTTACGACACCCATGGGATGATATGGGGTGGTGACATTCCGTATTCTTAATCCGTCACCACACGGACAAGAAATATACACGCACCCTCAATATATTTTTATCTGTCTCTTTTTCTGGTAGCATAACAACTCCTTTTTAGGCACTCGTCTAATAACCAATAATTTCGCTCAACCAAAATGTTTCAAAATATTTTGCTTTGTATGAGTGGCAAGAGCTTTACAATGTCCCATAACACAAAAGAAGGTCACACACCTGATTGCAAGTGGTCGTGTAATGAAACAGCGCTGACGAAGCGAAACCTTTTGTGGCGACACGTTTGTATTAACTAACGTCTGACGACGCGACAGTTTGTTTATTTTACCGAAAAATTGAAATGACTAAGCAAAATATAAAGAATGACAAATAATAATATCTTTGGAGAATGCCGCAAAAAAGTCGTGGTTACATGTACACTTCCTTCCTATGTGCTCGGGATTCCTTTTCTAGTTTAACTAACCACGTTTGATGAAATATTTTTAGTGTATACAATCCCACCGAAATTTAATCTCAGCACCAGGCCAATTATGTCATTTATTGTTATAATTTGCAAGAGGTATTTAGATCTCATTCCATCTGAAATGTAAATAGGTTGATATTATAGCAGATGCGATACCTAACTGTATTAAAATAAATAATGTATATTGAATTAAAGAATTGTTAAAAAATCATTTATTTAATTTGTACGCCAGTAAGAGGCTGAACATAATATGAAACTTTATATAATTGTAACATCTTGCATGTCATGTATACTATGTTCAAACAAATAAAGATCTTATCTTATCTTACCAACATTTTTGTTGTTTCTTATAGTTCAGGTCACTTTAGATCAGAGTCGAGTCGTATTCGTAGGTTTGATTTCGCATAACGGGGAGTATTTTTGTGACCGGTCACCATGTAGGTATATTTGTACAAACTGCACGGTGACGAATGATCTTAACCCCGCGAAGAAATTGGTTAGTGCGGTCACCACGTTAGATGGCTACGACTCTTTTTAGACATCTGGATTATAATATATTCATATTATCCATACCAAAAAAATATCTATTTGTCCTTCTTCCACGTCGCAACGGAGCGATATTATGGTACGATTGTTGTGAGTTGATTAGTTCGGGAGCCGAAGAGTGACATAGGCTCTTCACCAACCGACTCCCCTGCGACTGCGAGTAGAGCCGTCGGTGAATTCTAGTTAATAAATAACCGTGCTTACCTATGATACAAACTTTTCTCGTTGGTGGGAATTGAACCTGATGCAATCCAGCTTAGAAGTCACTGTCACTAGTCTTTGTTCATTGTAATTAATTTCGTTCCCTAGAAACCTTCGCCTATCTATACATAAAAATAAGTTTATATAAGTTTGTTTATGATTTTTTACAGTCTATACATCATTATAGAAATACAAATTATTACTTTAAATACAAATGCGATGCATAAATTTAACTTCGAGTGAAAATCCAATCACGTATGTTACATTTCTCTTGGTACAGTAAATACATTAGCGGCAAGTGGAATACGCCCGGTTACCAAGGCATTATTTTAAATTAAAATATATATTATTTGTATCTTGAATTATTATCATAATGGATTGTGAAATAAAGGTTATTTTTTTTTACATTTTACAGAATGTCACAGTTGGGTGACCACTGGTTTCTGGTGTAAGCCGTGCCGAAACATTGGGGATATTATAAGGTATTTTTCAAATAATTAAACGATTGAAACAATTTTAATATTTTATTATAATATAACAAGCATACTCCTAAGTACTTCAAATCAATATTTTATGAGCGGGTGGGCTTTTCAAAGACAAGTGTGTTTTAAATAGCTTGTTATAATTAAATAATATCGCTTACTAAACGGAGAAGCAAAACATCGTCGGGAAACTTGCATGTTTAAGATTTCTCCTTAATGTTCTTAGCGAGCAATGATAACAAAGAACCACTAATGGGTTTACACTTAGGTATTCTTTAAAATTTTACTTAAAGTAGTTTTTAGTCTCCATGTTTCAAATCAAACTGCAACTTCGGTGGTAACAGCCTCCAGGTAGTAGCGTAAGCGAAGGTGAACCATAAGGTCTCAGCTACTATATTTCAGCGTCGAGTTCAGAATATTATTGGAATGTCCTACTAAGAAGCTAATGCAAGCTCGGAGTCCCTCTTGCACAAAACTTAGCCAATCGTGACACATATGCCGTCCTCACGGACTTTAAGACGTGGAGTACTCTTTTGTTTGCGCACCTTTTAACATTATAATAGGCCCCGCAAAGCTGGATAGTCGCCGTTGATTAGTATCTTAGGTCACCGTTGGCAAAATTCCATCCAATCATCATCATCATCAGCTTGAATAATAATACTATTCCACCCACTGGGCACCATGAGAATGGTAAGGCCATAGGTTATAACGCTGGCCAAGTACGGGTTGGCGGATTTCAAATACATTGGATGATTGATTGATTTGATGATTGGATAGATTTCGAGAACAATCTGTGATTGTCAGTGTTTTTTTTAAATAATATTCTATTCTACTACATACACACATCACGATCTAGTCCCAAACTAAGCAGAGCTTGTACTATGGGTACTAGGTAATGGATAAACATACATTATATACTTTATTTTTGTAAATACATACATATTATACATAGAAACACCCAGACCAAGACAAACATCCATGTTCATGCACACAAATGTTTGAATTTAGCGAGAAGCGAACCCGCGACCTTCGGCTTAGCATTCGCTTACACTCCCGCTACGCCAACCGGTCGTCAACAACAATGAAGAACTCTCAGACAGGCAGGATTCCTCAGGACGATTTTCTTCACCATTTTAATAATTAACAATTTAATAGGCACTGCTCTTTGAGAAATTATTAATACTGTGGATTCTAACTCAACAGCCTTTGCTTAGAAGTCTATCAGTCTCTCCATTAGACTATCGCTACCTTTCTTCCCTGGAAGACATTGAAATAAATTTCTCCATGTCATTTAGTTTTACTTGGAAGTCTGACGACTGAAAGGAATGAGTAAATATTTAGATGTAGTAACTCCTTCCTTATACAGCTAACATGCTACAACCGACATAAGCCGGTCAATGCACCCGCGAACCGTTAACACATACACGACAATATTATTATTACATAGAACAGCGCAAGATGAACACGCGCCGCATTAATTACTACAAATTAATATTAATAGACGGAAATATGTGTTGAGCAATTATTCTTCGTTACTCAGAACTGTGAGAGACGAACGAGAATTGATTAAGATTATTCGTACTTAGAAATGTCAATGATTATGTAACTTACGATGTGTACCTCTATTTGAGATAAGATTTACTGTTACCTGCACCAAAGTTCATCATCTCTTGTTAAAAATAAGTCCGCTATTAGGATAAATTTCAGCGTCAGGGAGTGTTTTCCAAATATTCAAACAGAAAACAAAAAGTACACCCAAATTCGGCACAACCATTTTTGTATCACGCATCGTGCAATGGTTTAAACGGTCGCTTCGCTGCTTGGTATTGCGCCGCATGTCGTGGGTTCGTTTCACACACGAGACAAAACTATGAGCCATAGTGCCATATTTTTTTGTTTCTAGTCTGGGTGTTCAGTGGATCCGTTGATTGAATATCTGTAAGGTTCCCCACGATACGGAATTGATTCCAAGTGCGGGAATTGTCTTTTTTTAAGAAAACACTGCACGCAAAGCACACGCAGTGGCAAATTAATAACCTAAATCACTACGTTGTAAGTGTACTCGGTGCACTCTTATATTGAAAATATAATCATTAATCCTAGAGTGCCAGTATAAAAGCTGTAATCTATTAATGAAGAAGACCATTAACTTGAGACTAAAAAAACAAACTGACACTAACACGCTGACATTTCACAGGTAGACGACGTCACAAACTCAGAACTTCACTTACGAACTACGTAAAATCAAACCGCGTGTATGGTGAGACTATATGTATAATATTTTGATGTGCTATCCGAAATCCGAGCTGTAAAGCCGTGGCTTCAAACAACCAAACATTTAGAAACGTGATACGTTTTCGTCGAGTTTCAGCGCCGCTTACGTTGTTTGCTGAGAACATGGAGCTTGGAATAATACTGAGAACTATAGTGTGTCCGGGACGTTGGAAGAACAGTGTAGTGTTTGTTATCTTACGAATAATAGTATGTTACCTATACGCTACGCCGGAATTACTCAGGCATACAATATTTGTTTTAAGAAGCTTAAATGCTTGAAGTAAAAAGACATAATTACATGATAAGCGTGAAAGGATGGATTGGTATGATTTCAAATCTAACTTAGCTTTTACGTGTTAATAACATGTTGATGTTCCTTTTGACATTTTAGATTTGGTTTTTGAGTATTTTAAAAAAGACAATTTAATGACACTATTGGTAATTTAATTTAGTTTTTTTATTTAAAACAGACAAATTAAGCTTTTGTCATGATGTACATAAATATCTTCAAACCAATTATTTCCCAAGCATCTAATTAAGTTATTGCCACTCACGAGAAAATTAAAATAAAATAATATTTGAAAACAAAAGTCTTCTCGATAAAGTAAATATACCTAATGCACCTTTCACAAGAATTATATTTCCCTTTACGAATGAACGCTATACTTCAAACCTTTTTAATTTCAGCCACCAATACTTTACTTTACTCGGGGATTTTTTTCAATTAGCTAAAACATCGGGTCATAAGGAAAAAGTAAATTCTTTCTCTAATTACCCGTTATCAAACACCACAGAGGTTGAACCGAGGAGCAATGATCCTGTTTTATGAGTTTTAAAATCAAAATGTAATTTAAATGATAAACCAACTAAATTCAAAATTAAACATCTGGTACCTAGATGATGGAACCCTGGGAGGTGACGTAAACACTGTATATCAAGATCTGGCATTCCTGAAATCGAAATTTTTATCCATAGGCTTAGAGTTGAATACAAGCAAATGCGAATTTTTATTAATGACAATTTAGATAAATCCTCTATTCTTTCAAAATTCCAATATCTGGCACCCAATATCACCCAAGTTGAAAAAAGTTCTCTTCGCCTCCTGGGGTCCCCAATTTTAGACGACGGTTTTAATTCCTTTATACAGGAAAAAAAATCAAAATTTTAATGATGTTTCAGACAGGCTACTCAAAATTAATATACATTCGGCGTTTACTATTATTCGATATTGTCTTTTTGTCCCTAAATTTACACACGCGTTACGGTCTTCACCTTTTTGGAAAAATCCGACTCCACTCATTCAAATTGACAAAATTATACAGAATACCCTAAGTAAAATTTTGAATGTGGCTCTGAACGACCGAGTGTGGCAACAGGCGTCCTTGCCTGTGCGCTTAGGCGGCCTCGGCGTTCGCAAAATTTCTGACGTAAGCCTGCCAGCGTTCTTGTCACCGGTCCACAGCACTGCAGAATTGACTAGGAAAATCTTAGCACCTACACTGGTTGATTCTGAGGTGCCGTGTAAGGCCGATGCCATGAACGCTTGGAGAAATTCTTGTCCAGGAACTGAGTTACCACGAAACTTGTTCTCCCAGAGGCAATGGGATGGGCCGTTTTGGAGCGTGGTACGAGAAAAACTCCTCAATACATCGGCCAACGCTGCGGAGCGTGCTCGCCTTTTGGCTGTGTGAGAATGGGAATCGGGCCTCTGGCTTCAGGCACTGCCATCGTCCAATATAGGTACCATGTTGGACGATACAACCTTCCGCTTCGCTACTTGCCTCCGTTTAGGCGCGTCATGTGTCTCTCCGCATCGCTGTCACTGCGGAGAGGCTGTCGAAAGCCTTGGTCACCATGGTCTGTCATGCAACAGGAGCGCGGGTCGTATTTCACGACACGCCAACCTCAACGACATTCTGCGCCGTGCTCTTGTCACCGCGGGCATTCCAGCCCAACCTGAACCTCAGGGCTTGGCACGCGACGATGGCAAGGGACCGGACGGGATGTCTTTACTGCCGTGAAAGCTGGGTAAGCCTTTGGTATGGGACGCGACATGTGTCGATACCCTTGCACCATCCCATTTTTCCAGCACAACAGGTTGTGCGGGCGCTGCTGCTGCTTCAGCAGAGACCCTCAAACGGCGCAAATACGTAAATCTTGTAGGAGATTATGTATTTGAGCCATTTGGAGTCGAAACCTTGGGGCCATGGGGTCCAAGTGCGGGATCCCTTTTTAGGGATATTTTTAGGGATAAGCATTGCTATACAACGAGGCAATGCCGCCAGTCTTCTGGGCACGCTTCCGATTGACTGCGATGCGGATGACTTCCATGATGCCTTCTAAATTTAATTTTAATTTATTTTTCGTATTGTATATATTAAATAGGCTTATTTTAATTTTAGGACATAATTAAGTTGCTTTTTATGTAATAGTTGATTTTATTTGGAAAATAAATTTAAATGATGAAATTCTTCTTGATCAATTTCGTTTCCACTAGTAAACCGTAATTCATTCATTCCATTTTGTATCTCGCACGGAAATAATTGATTTCTACAAGAAAGGGATGTATGAATCTACTTTTACCATATTTTTATACCTACTGATCATTCCTTTGGTGTTTCTTATGAACTAAGGATATAATTATCTGAAAACGAAAACGCCAGGTCAGAATTATAAATTGATTTATTGTAGGTGCCCGTGTGAAGGATTGATAATACGGAATTTCACCACCCCATATCATCCCATGGGTGTCGTAAGAGCTGACAAAGGGAGCATATTATGCAGAGAATAGCATTGTAAGAGAAAGAAAACTTGATACAAACCCTATACCAACCCGTTTGCCCAGCGTGGTATAGTAGGCCAATTCTTCCTTTCAAAGGAGAGGCCTAGTCCAGCAGTGGCCTCTTTAAGGCTGGTGATGATGAGTTAGTAGTTGTTCAATGTTTATGAATTATGTGGCAATTACTACTCTACAATTATACGTGTGTTGAATAATAATGATTCACTTTACGTATTACATTCTTTGTTTTGTCTATTTAATTGTTGTATAACATAATTTAAATCAATACATCCCGCAGAGATTTTGAGATGTGTACTACATTTACCAAAATAACCAAGAATAATTCAAGTTTATGTGTCTGCATGGAGCGCGCAGCCAAGTGACTTATAAAAGCTGGTTACACTGTACAATGTAAACAATATGAGCGCCCGAGTTTATTTGACTTTTACTTCAAAATATGAGATAGTAGCTGTTCTCTACGACTTATTTTTAGCGGAATACAAGCAACATAACTAGTCTAAGGTGACCTTGCTGTTGTTTAGACTTAATAGCGATCGAAAGGTCAACTAATATGAAAGCACTATCTACTTTTTACCATATGCCGTATATCATTACAACAAGAGAAAGTCTATCGAAAACATATTTTGTTTGTAGCTATCAGTTTTTTGTTCATGGTGCTATTTGGTATTTCTTTATTGCACCAGATACACGAAGACCCAAGTAATTATAAAATCATATTTTTATAATCTTCTATTGGCCATGACCGTAAATAAGTTTTACAGCCCTCGGCAGAGTTAGACACGGCTTTTATTAAAACCTCTTAATTACACCAACACTCGTGTTGCGAGCGGTACTTTAAATTATTCCTATAAAAAATCGCCGTAATTCTTCCTTCCATCTTCATCAATCGTGCCAAAAATATCGCTTGCAACATTCAAACATTAAAGAAATTTTAATTTATTACTGCAGACTTTAGGTATTTCTCAAAAATCATGAGCCTCAATAACCAACGAACCCATTCGTCAAGTCATACAGAAACTTTTTAATGGCACTTCAACAATTTCAAAGTTTAATGTTTAAAATCCTAAAGGAATCATTTATTTGCTTAATCAAAACCCAATCCTATTAATTACCGAAAGTGGGTGACTAAGTTGGAGTCGAAGAAATTATTGCCAAACTTGAGCATAGATATAAATGTTTAATTTTTTATATTTGCAGAAGTTTGGATATCCAAGTAATCTGAGAGTTAGGCTGCTTGTCGCCGCTTACCGCGTGCCTACAGTTGTGCTAAGCCTTCACCAAATCGTATTGTTTGCAAATGATGATTTGTGCCGACTTAAAAACAAGTAAAATAATAGCTGCTAACTTGTCATTGGTTTGCTAGAACATTTCAATTCCCAAAAACTCAACTTACGAACCTTTTTTAAATAGACATGCTTATTATCCATATTATAATAGTGCTAATGCATAAAGATTCCTTGCAACCCAGGACCCACACACTGGCATTACAAGAAAATTGTTCCTGACGTAACTGTAAAACATAGCTGGACCAACTTAGGTGACACTCTTGCAATTTATCAAGCACTGCTTATGTCCCTCGAGTTCCATATTTCACTGCCATATCAGCGGGCAGGTATAATAATAGAATCATAGACACGTTCCTCTAGCTCAACCGGCGGTTTGAAGTCACAAACGTCACCACTCACCTCACAACAATTAGCCCAGACCACTAAAATACAAGTGTTGACGTCGCAATAGATCTTACCACGCGCGTGAAGTTACCTACCATCCTATTTACTTGATCTGGTTCACTTTGTCTTGTCCTCGTCTATGTGTCAACATGATGTATTATAAAGTGTCAGTTCAATGGGTGCACTTTCTATACATCGATATCCTTAATTGCTATACGATTTTAATATAACTTTAATTTCTGCCCCTAATTTTATAAATCTGGTAACTTTCAATTGACGCTAAATAGTTATCCTTCCGTGATACTTTTGGTAGGTATCAGATTCTCATTTTTCATATAAGTAGGTATAAGAATTTAGGCTTTCGTGGTCTGTAAAGTTAGTTTTATATTGTCTATTAAGATATGTACCGGCCACTAGAAACAAAGGTATGTGGTTACTGGTATATACCATAGATATAGTAATTAATAGGAGATATGCCCTGTAGACGAAAATGTATCGGAAACCTGTGTCGCCAGTTTGCCCCTACCACGCGGCTACTACTACACATGTAGATCAGTAAAAGCAATATGAAAACGCTTTCGCGCACACACTCGCATTTTTAAATCAAAACGTACAAAAATTCAATTATAAACCTTATCCTATCGAACATAGCGTGTATTTACCAAGCAACGTTCAACTTACACAAAAACATCGGTCACTATCGTTGTGCTATGCAAAAGAATTGTACACTAATTCGTTGCTAGATGCAGCGGCCGTACTACGTGATGCATTCCCTTAATAAAGTAACGTTCGGTCATGATTACATTGCTTGTCTAGTCACTTCGCGACAAATTTAGAGAGCAATGTATTTATTGAAAAATAATATTATAGTCGTTGTGAGATTTGCAAACAATAATAACAGCAAGGAATATTTAACGATTTGTTGTTTTTCATATTTTTAAAGACAAATATAGTAAAATTCTTGTAGTTTCATATGTTAAGTGATTCCATCCTTCACAAAATTTTGGTTTGAGCTTCGGTTTTTACAGAAAACCTCTGAACAAGACGATATTCTTATAAATTGTCGCGATCACGGTCGTAATTGTACTAATTTGCGGCAACGGCCATTTGCTTGCGATATGCACTCTGGATGCATTTCGCGCGGACACCGACACGCCCCCTTGGCACTTCTACTCTTATTTATTTTTCTATGGTATATACCGAAAAACAATATAAAACTAATCTCATTTTAAGTTAATACATAACATATCTTCACTCCTTTATTCCTGAAGGTGTAGGCATACACTAAGGCTGTAGCAATACACTCCGTATTACACACCCACACTTTGCCAGCTATGTTTCGGTCCCAATGTAATAAGGGGCGAGCCTACTGCCATATTCCAGGCACATTATTAAGCGAGCTATAATTAATAATTTTAATACACATATAACTGATGTTATGTATGTATTAAAAAACACCAAGAAAAGTGAGTTGTGTGCCTGGGGTACCTGTAAATCACACTCGATACCATCGTCACGCCAGTCCGTTACGTATACCACTGGGCTATCGCCGCTTATTTTAGTTATTTAAATGTCAAAAGTTAATTTAATGGCACTAAATGTAGTGTCAGAACTAAAGTAACCGAAGCTAGTCAATTAAAGTTTACACCGAATATATTCATGTACTTGTTTCACGCAGATGTACTTGAGAAGGCTTCCGGCAAGCTGTTGTTTGTGTTCCGTTACGCAAAGGTTATTATGGCGTGCTTTTAAAGGATGGCTGGCCATGGCGCCTGCGGACGTAGGCCGCCGGGTATTTAAAGTTGATAAATTACTAAAAATAAAGCTTACAAAGCTTTATTTTTGATCATTTGTAGCTAGTATACTAAATTTTATAAATTAAATAAATTTAAATAAAACTCTTTTTGAACATGCCAAGTGGTTGGTGTAGCCAAAGGTGGAAGGCTCGACAACACTACCATCTAGGTACCCTATATCATACTTAAAATTTCATTTACCAAGATTAGGCACACATCATTTATCTTGTTTCTGTCTATATGAAAAGTTGTTAAAACACACTAAACATTTGATTACAAGTATGCACACGAAAGCTTCCGTGTTTCTGTTTCCATTTTCTTTCTATTGCAATTTTAGACATCATAGATACGTTTTAACGGGCTTCATGAGCTCGACTTTTATCAACATTTCTAATTTTCTTTACATTAAAGTCATTATGCATGTGTACCTTTTTCTTTATTGGATATTACCTTAAAATCATAATACTTATCTACGTGTTATAATCGAAATGCCCAAATTATCATCATGATCAAAATCGACATGGAGCGTCTAATGACTTTCGCTGACATTTAGCTTGCTAAAATCAACCGCAAACGTTATCAACCTTATCGATTCCCCAATCAGATGGAGGAAAACCAATGCGACATTACACCCGGCTCGCGAGAACCGAACGATTTTTATCCGTAACGACTTTCGATTCATTTAGTCGCAAAATTGACTTGGCACTCCCTCTCGATTTTACTTTATTATTTACCATTTTCATTTAGCCCACTTGGGCATTACGTCGTTACAAAGTTTATTTTACGCTAAAACGCACATTTGGTACCTTGCTACTGTGTAGAATCAGGCTTTTTTGTGCAAATCTTTTTGGGTGTCCATAAGTTTTGGTTGTTAATTTTTATGCGGCTCGGGTGTCGGGTTCTCTCATGGCGTAAAATGTTTGAGTTTAATATTGGATCTTCATGACTTCGGTGTACATAACGTCCCATGCCATTGGCTGTAATAAATTAAATAAACTCGCAAAACCTCTTCTGGAATCAAAATGCCATTATTTATGTAGATGATATCATAATGTTCAGTTGAAAATTATCGAACAAAAACTCCGTGAGATTGGTTTAATTTGAACAATTAGTGAGCTGTTGTAACGTGATAAAATAATCTGTGAGCGGAGAACGTGTGCTCTGGCTGTTTGTTAATTACGATAAATGCTCCGCTGGGAGGGAGGAGACACGATTGTGTGCGTTAATGTCGATACGAAATTGACTTTGAACCGCTTGTTGATATGAAAGATTTTGTGATTGAAAGAATTCAAGTGGCAACAATGATAGGTGAATTTGCATTAATTCTTTGAGATTAAAATAACTTCAATGATCTCTATAGGATACAAAGAAGATGCCCTTACATCTATATGTATAACAGTAATGTTGCTAATGTTATTTTAGCAATGAACGAAATAAATCTACAAAAAATATATAACACACTGACTAAAATTTAATATTTAATATCTTCAGCAATGGTATCGAAAGTTTTATGTTCCCTTACAGTATGCGGTCAGACCTTGGGCTATAGACACATAGTTCACGAAGGAAACTGGTCTTTGATTTACGGCAATATAAATGCTCAATAGTCTTCCATTCTCATTGCGAACTATGCAGATCCAACTCAACAAGAAAACTAATACACTTAAGCTAGCAAGTACTCTACTCGAAGGAAAATGGCACTAAATAAATATAATATCATTCCTGTTTGGTGTCTTTTTATTATTGTTCATATTACTGTCCCTAATCTCCAATTCCACAAACATTGATATTGGTATATTTATTTCGTGTAATTAGCACGCATCGCGTATCATCGAATCTAATGATCTTTAATTTGCCCAGCATCAATTGATTCGTTTATAAATGTTAACACATTTAAACCTATTGAAGCTTGTTTAAATAGGCAGATCAAAATGGCTACTTTGTGATCAATAGGCTTTTCTATAGCCCTGTTATAGAATCTCAAAACCTTTGCTTCAGCCTACATAAAACCGTATTTTTAATTTAATGAACAGACAGGCAGTTACTGGATCTGACATTTAACTGCCGGTAGCCAAGGCTGCAGATTAAATCTAAATATTGAAATTATTAGACAATATGCCTAAATATTTTGGGAAAGTCGTTAGGTAAATAAGGATTTTACTTACAATAAACTTTTGAGAGATTACAAACTTATTCCCTGCTTAGTAATTAACTGTTGAATAAATTTGAGCAGTTTTGTCATAAATATAAAGATAATGACTACGTGAAACCTTTACAAAATTAACCATTTTGTAGAAAGACAGAAAACGGCAAACTTGTCGAAAGAAACAATGTCGTGTTCCTTTCGACATTAATTGCTCTTTTGCACATATTTGGCAATTATTATTCATATGATAATTGCCAAATATGTGGCAAAAGTCTTTTGACACGTGGGTATATTTATATCAAATTTGACGATAATCCAGCCAAGACCAGAATACCAATTATTGTGTGTCAAGTCAGAATCTAATCGCATTTCGTTCGAAATACACAACGTCGATGTCAGATTATGACGAGAATTGGCTTTCTGAAGTTCAAAAAATGTATTTTCAGCCTCATTTCTAAAATCTTCGCTCAACTTTTAATAAAAGGCTGATTGAAATTCTTCGTTTTGTTTGATTTAATCCAAAAACGGCATTGTATTCGCGACAAAACAAACGTATTGGAGAATCACACGTGAAACGCGACCGGCCTATGAGTAGCAACGGCTTTAACTAATGAGAGCACCTACAAATTTCCGTGTTAATTATTGATGTTTGTTCCATCCTTGTTCCTGCTGCCAATGTTCCAGCCACTGGTTTATTGTTCACGGTATTCTGTTTGTACATGTTTGGATGGAAGAATGAAATGAAAAGGTAAAAAATGGGTACGGCATTCTTTATATTAAAAAATATTTAACTAAAAGAATGATAGTATCTTTTGCTGATATATTAGTTTAACTGTTAACTGTAGCTCAATTTGACTATGATAATAATGTAATATTCTACCACGTTTTTTAGAAAACACCGAAGTCGCTCATAAAGTACATATTTGCCATTTTGTTACAAACACATAACTGTAATATTATTTTTGGGAAAATCGCAGACCATCACAGTCTTGATCTGAAATAATTATGAGAAAACCTGCACTCTGACAACCAAACAAATAACAAAATACGATATATATTTCCAACGCATACATGTTACAAATAAATAACACCTCTTTACTTCTTAGTTAAAGATGTTTTAACGTTAGTTTTATATTTCAGTTGTTGTATTGCAAGAAAATTCATAATTATGCAAGTAACAATTACAAGCAATTTAAGCTAGCAAACTTAATTACAGAGAACTTAGATAGAAACGCAACAAAATCTCAGTCAGTTCAGTTTCTAAGCTATACCTATTATCTGTCTAAAAAACGAAAAGCAAATGAATGAAATAAAACATTTACTTTAAAATTTCAAAGTTGTACATGTACAAAAGCGTCAACCAGACTAAATTTACATAATTCTAGATAAAAGCGTTGACGAAGAAGAGAAATTTCAAAATAAATCTGACATCGAAATTAAAAAATAATAGAAGCCATTAAGCAAAATAGTCTAGCCAGATGAAGTCAAATTGAGGCTTAAAGTATTTTTCGGTACTAAGCAATTATACATTTTACTAGGACTTTACATTCTGAAGCACAGGACGGTGGTGGTAAGAGCGACTGAGTAAAATTTATTTTATTTCCCACATAGTCCAAGCGATCCATAACTTGACGTACCTTCATACCCACATGCCGAATGCAAATGCCTCTCACTTAGTAAAGAATAATAGTTCAGATAAGTAGCCCCTGGCTTAGCACATTTACCGCCTTGATAATACCTCCAACCGATGTTTCTGTAACGTCCACTTTATCTTGATCCTCATCTGTCTATCGCCGGTCTGCGTTCTTTGATTTCTTGTTTGTGAGAGATGATTGGAAATTATGGGTAAGCATTTGTCAAAGTTCTTCTTGCAGATTGTAATGAATAGTGTGTAAGTATATTTTAATGAGAGAACGGATGTTTGTGTCGTGTTTCAAAATATTTTCTAGATATCCTGCTAATTGTACTTAAAACATAATTATTTAAGCTTATATTATGTGGAATTTTTTTGGTTTAAATTTGGCGGAGCATCTTGAAAACTAGATACGAACGACATTCTTTGTGTTTTGTTTGTGATAATATTACTAAGCTTTGTAAATTAAAATGCCTTATTAGATTTGTGAGATGGATAGCCCATTTATCGACGAAGGCTATAGACTATTAAACATGAGCCACGTGTTGGGAGCAGCACATAGCTTTGAAAAGTCAGTGGTGTGTGCCGTAGATTCAAACCTGATACCATCTGTATGGCAGTCCGTTGGTATATCCACTAGGCTATCGCTACATTCAAAAATACTTATAACAATTATATACATAAATACACAACGAAAAACCAAATTAGAACATAAATAATTACCGATGACCACAAAGCAACCAGCAACAAAAGTAATTTCTTAAAATTCATTCAAAGTGCCGTAATTTCAAAATCACCTCGTACCCACAACTCGCTTCTAATTGTGTGCTGTTATTATGAGTTATGAATTCATAAGCGGAAAAACAAAAGTTATTAGTCGTCAAGTTTAACTTTTAATTAGTTGTCTGAACTGACCTTGCTATTTTAAATTGAATGTGCTGTTTAGAAATACGCCTCTGCAAAATTTTCACAAATTGGTGATTGTTGGGAAATGTGCTTTGTAATATTTAATATGCTTTGTTAGACAATTTAAATTTATAAGTATTATGAATTACTGACCAAAATTTATGTAAATTATGACCGACGTCTCTGTGGAATTCATTTGTTTTTAATGGAAACACTGGAAGGTCATTCGTCATACGAGCGCTCTCCCGATTGCATCTTATGGTCCTGATACATTACAGCATTGAGCTGTAATGAGCATTCTTGCGAATGTTACATAACAGAAAAACAAACGAGTTTTTAGCGAGCATTCTACCGAGCGTTCTGGCGAATATTCTAGCGAATGGACGGTAAACTTGCTTCGACCATTTTGCTGATTAGAGCGTTCGCTAGACCAAATGTGAAAATGTTCGTAGCATTTGGCTCAGTTTATCGTTCAGTTTCAAATAACAAAAACGGTGAATGCTTGCTGTTCTGACAAGTAAATTCTCAGGTATATCAGCGCTATAAGGCTTTCGACTTGGAGCCTGGTCTAACCAAATTTGACTGAAAATTTGCTTTCCTTGAAGTATGGCCATGTGGTTTTTGATATCTGAAAGGATAATAGTGGTTTCGATCAATCTCTGCACAATTATTAACGGTGGTTGATTCAGACTACTTAATATTATGCTCTCCAAGACACACAGGAATCGAAAATTGACAATCATAAGTACCAATTGATTTAAGGGTACTGACTCCCCGTAACAACTGTCAAAGATCTTTATGACAGCCAAGACTGGTGGTTTAACGTGCTCTTTAGGGTACGGGGCAAGCAGGGGCAAGCAAATATTGACAATTTGATGCACATGTAACTTCGAAAAGGCAATGGTGTGCACCGGGATGTTAGAGCTTTTATTGTTGCTAGAACTTCTGTGTGGCACATTCTGGCCAACTGATTGGTCATTACAGCCAATCGAATGGAGTTTGATAAAAATTGCTCTGTCCTAGACTTATTCCAAGCAATATTAACAGTTACAATTTTCTAGTTAATTACTCCCAAACACACCATAATAAGGCTGCACTAAGCTGGACACGAAAAGCCTAAAATCAGGCTTAGTGGCGTGCCATCGGAGACACCTATATCCAGCAGCGAACTATGGCAGGCTGATGATGATGATGAAACATCCCATAAACAAAATATCCATACGACCATAATCTTTCAAATCTACACCTTCAGCTTTTATATTTATTTAAAAAATATCCCATGAATCATATCATAACAGTCCCCTTATATGCAATACTCTCATTCATGACGTATGCACAACATGCTTATGTTGTGCATACGTCATTGAATGTAATAAAACTATAAACACCTCTTGCCCCGCCCGTAAGCCGCTAGCACACACTTGAGTAAAATGTACGGAATTAAATCGTAAAATACGCTAACATTGTATTTAAGAGTACCTATTACGTGTGGATATGGATATTGTATTACTGTGTGTTACAGGCGATTGCTATAAAAAAGATCTACGTTTATTCATATTTCAAAAATTATAATTTACGGCAGTACCTTATCAGTCAATGACGTTAATTTGACATATCTTGTATGAGATAGAAATAGTTAAGGTGAATATTTACGAAAATACTTCTTCTTTTTTATGTGGATGTACGGCCAACTCTCGTGTCAGAGTATATAGATAGCTTGAAACAAGGTGTTGGTTGGTTGGTCTTGAAACAAAAACCAGGACCTATGTCTTAACTTGCCTTCCAAAGCAAGGTAGTGCTCTGATGCCACTCAAACGGTCACTCGTCGAGATGGTGATCTCTGTGAACGTAGTTTAACATTGCCGACCAATTTCGAATGGTCAGACAAGTTTTACTATGAGGGCTCACTCACCCAACATTTCCGTGTTTTAAAGACCACACGCATAGGAATTGAAAAAAATAGCATTAGGAATATTATCTACTGTATCGCGTAGAACTTCTTAGATACAATACTACCAAACAAGATTCAGAACTTAGACAAAAATATGTGAGTCACAAATTCTGTGAGCAAAATCGGTTACTATACTGGACCCAATATCCAACTTACTAACCGATTTGGCATTCTAACCAGTCCGATTGACTACTGAATAACCATAATTGACAAAATATCCTAAACAATGCAATTCTCAAACATGTATAGAAGTTCAAAGTACAACTTAAGTGGGTTACAAGCACACTTGCACCTAGATAAATTGTCACGAACAAAAGCTAAACTTTAATAAACCGTCTTATTCAGGGCTTGTCACAGATTAAGTAGTTTCTGTACAACTTTTTATTTTTAGTATTCATTTAACTTCGGTTTAAGTTTTAAGTGGAAAGCTTCCAACTGGGTAAAAGACTAAGTTATAAGTACTTTTTACAAGACTTAAGGCAAATAACATTCAACGCACTGTGGGTGGGAACTAAGAAATTGGATTTCCTTATAGAATCTATGTTTTACAAAAAATAACCTTCATCATTTACGACATAGTTGTTATCTAAAAATAACAATGTTCTCGCGAAAGCTACATACAACTGATTTTATGTACATATTCTGCAGCGGTCAAGACATCACACAATTTTATGTAATAGGTGGTTATCGCGTTAATGACAACTACGTTTCGACCGTTGATGACTTTTGGCACAATATTTCATAGTTACAACTTGAGATACAATAAGGTTTAAAGTGTTCAAAAGATGGTTAAACACTGAAAGATTGTGCTTTTAAGATATTATGTTTAACACCCTTAGCAACAATTCCTCTTACTCTGAGCTGAAGTCAAGACGATCGCTTTGTAGCATATGCAACAGGGCCTGCCTATTATGCTTTAGTAGTATGAGTAACTAGGTAAAATAAAAAAACAAAGGCAAATGATTCCCATACTAGAATAAAAATCTATGTCACCAAAAATTTTAAAAACAGACAAGCAATTGACCTAAAGAAACTAATCTCAAAACAATAGTAAAATTTTTGCTCTGGGCTATCGAACTTAACGCTTAGATTATCATATCAGTTCTTTATAAAATTGCCACCCATTATTGATGTACTACTAGATTGTTAGTCGAACACTTATAGCAAGTAATTTCTATCAGGTGTTATCATTTGTTATTACCACTAGTATTACCACACAGGAAATATGAGTAAAGTTGTGCCGGATGGGCCTTGGTAGTGTCAGCGATAGTACACAGTATTGGAATATATATTTTCAAGGTAGTAGAGCCTTGCTGATTTCAGCATAAATGGGCCGGCTCGACCGGAGAAGTACTATCCTCTCACAGAAAATCGACGTAAAGTAACAGTACCTAAACTGCTGCGTTTCGTTCGGTGAGTGAGAGTGCCGGAGGCCCCATCCCCTATTCCTTCTCCCTCATCCCACTCCTCATCCTATCCCTTTTCCCAACCCCTAGAGGCGGTAACGCACTTGTGACTCCTGTGGTGTTGCTTCTGTCCATGGGCGGCGGTAATTGCTTACCATCAGGCAATCCGTCTGCTCGTTTGTCGCCTATTAACATAAAAAAAGAATATGTTACTTTAGCTGTAAAGAACCGTCAAACGAACAAATCGGCGATTGTGGAACATTTACTTCAATCGGGCACCAATCACTGGATTGAATTTCAACGTCCCCAAGTCCTCTCCATGGAACGCCACTTTTACCCAAGAGTTGTGCGTGAAGCGATCGAAATCAGAAAACATAAAAATTTCAATCGGGAAGAGGGCTTCAAATTGTCATCGGCGTGGAATTCAGTGATTCGGCTAACAACACCCCACTTTAATGCGCAGTCGGCGAATGTTCAATATACAGATACGGTTAGTATGTTTTGCGCCGGTACTTCGAAAATCAACGACCCGGGGGTAGAAATAGAATCTACCTCGCACTCGGAGACGTGACATCGCTACACCAGTCAGCTTGCGACCACGGGACGTGCAACCGTCTCGAAACGTCAAGCAAAATAAGGTATGTAAATACCTAATGAATGTTCGCGTTAATGCCCGTCTATCTATATATTCTTAAACGTGCAACGCGAGTGTTTAAAAGTTTCTATATATTACATTGTAGACAGATTTATTTATTTCCTAGAATACTAATAATTTGAATTTTTCTTTTGCATCATAGATTTTCCTGTATCTATATATATTTATGTATTTAGTTAATTCATCTTTCTCTCTTAATCAATATGGATACCATAATTACAATCGTCATTTTAAAGATATTTATCTGTTGCAAATAAAATACGAACATGAGTTAATTATTGTTACTGCCTCTGCGGTCCATTGGATAGTGTATGCGTTTGCTGACCAGGAGGTCTCGGGTTCGATTCCCGGGTCGAGCAAAAAGTTGTACTGGGTTTCTCCGAATCCTAAGTAGCAGCACGAAATCTGGCAATGTGCCCACTTGCCCAGTAACGACAATATGCGATCCGTCTGCTCATTTGCCGCTAACAACATAAAAAAAAATTTTGGGTTACCAAATCCAACACAAAAAGAACTCTTACCATTGTAATACATTCTAATATTAGCTTCAGTGCAAATAAATTACAACGAAATGTAGAATCCACAAATGAAGTGCCCTCGAACATTTTTTAAGACATTGTTTTGTAAAGCCTGGGACATTTTTATTTGGATTTAACATCTAGGGATATTCTTTCAAACGGGGTAGTGGAAGTGCTGGTAATTTGCATCGGTGTTCTGTTAAGTTTGCGTAATGCTTTATTTGTTTGACACGATGGACAATTTTTTACATAGTTTTCAATGTTACTGCGCATGTTTTTCCAGTAATATTGTTCTCGAATTTTATTAAACATACGAGTGGAACCTAGATGCCCTGTGACGGGGATGTCGTGATTTTCTTTGAGTAGTTTTTGAACTTCACTAGGACTAGGATAGTAAATTTTATTTCGATAAATATGAATTTCAATTGATGTACTTATTGTGAAACAAATGAGCTAATATATAATAATTTTTTAGGTATGAGTGCATGTCAAATGTGTTTTTAGAATCAGATATACTTATTTTATCAATTGGTTCAGTGTTAGAAATTAAATGGTTCCTAAGGTTTTTAAGGGATTCGAATATGTCACTATAACTGAAATCATCAAAATGGTGTACTTCAACCCTTAATTAGGCGCATGGGGTCACGGAAATTTTAAGGCGACAAAAATATGTTTTAAAGTTCAAGGAATGCGACAGCGCTCTTGCTACCTCCCCGCGGGGTACCCAAATCAGTAGCGGCCGGATAGCCAGTGCAAGCGCATGCATCGCTTGTCTCTTGAACGCTGACCCCATGCGCCCACTTACGTGATTTTTTTCGACGCACTGTAAGTTAATATTTTTGTGTTTTTATGTATTTATATATATTTATTTCTCATATTATTTGGTATAATTGATATTTACATATCTATCTACTTATATATAATAATAACGTTTCTTTAGCTTTTTAGTTGTCAATATGGATCACGAAAATCAAATACGGCAGTGGCTGGCAGATTTCTCCGAGAGTGAGCAAGATGTTGCGGGGTCTGCATCTGACCTTTCGGATAATTCACATATGCGTAGTGCTCATAATTCGGCTAGTGAAATTGAAGATTCTGAAGATACCGAAAAATTTCCTAAACCTTTGGAAGTTCATGACATTCAGGCAGTTGTGTTTCAATCGAATGCTAAGAGTGGGCGCTGTTCTGCATGTCCAAGAAAGAATGACAAGAAAGTGCCTAATAAATGTCACAAATGTGGCAAATTTGTTTGTCAGCAAGATGTCAAGACATACTGCCTTGGATGCAATAAAGGTAAATCTGATAATGAGTCTGAATAGTATATATTTTTTAATTTAATCTCAGCTATACGCAAATTTTGAAGATTTAAGATAGAACAGAAGTTGTTTTTTTTTAGTTATCTGAAGCCAAACTACTATAAAGTATTTTAAATATTCTTGATAATACTTACGGTGTTTTATTTATTTATTTTACTCTATTTTATTTTTTTATTTGGGATTTGTACAGACCCCATGCGCCTAGTTATGGGATTTAACTATTGCGCCTTATTAAGGGTTGATAAATATAAAATAGTAATGTTTATTGTTGTGTGAAAGTGATTTATAAGAATGGAGAATTCTCTCGGAATTTACAAATGTATCACCTTCTATTGAATTACATAGTATATCTTGGACGTAGGGAATAGATTCGTCAAGGTCAAGTGATGTTGGTACAATTATATACTTGTTTTGGCTTTTAAGCAAATTGTGACTGTACTCGTTAATGGCTATATTATAGGAAGTTGTTGCTAAAGTGCGAAGAAATTTCGTATAAGTGTCGTCACGATCGGGTAGGTTTCGACTTAGGCTATCTATTTCGGAGTTTTGAGTAGCGGCATTTGTTTCAGGATTTGGGCTGTCTAACATTGGAGTTTGGTCACTTGTCAAAGGTTGAGGTTCATTTTTAGTTAGGGGAATCGTCTCAGGCATTGGTAATGGATTATTTTCTGTCGAAAGAGGGTCTTGATATTCAGCTGGATTTGGAAGGTTTAAGGGACTAAAATCTATATCTTTACAATTAAAGGGCTGATATAGATCAAGGTCTGTAAGTTCGTTGTCAGGGTTTTCAGGTTGTATAGGGTTAACTGGATATCGGGAGACGGCGTCGGCTGCTGAGTTCAGTTTACCCTTTCGATATACAATTTCGTATTCGTATTTTTCAAGTTGAAGCCGCCAACGTTGTAACTTGCTACTAGGGTCGCTATGATTGAAAAGCCATTTAAAGGGGCGATGATCGGTTATAAGCGTGAATTTACGACCAAATAAATAAGGCCTAAAGGTTTTACAACCAAAAACAGTGGCAAGGAGTTCCTTTTCGGTGGTACTGTAATTTATTTCGTTTTTGTTCAAGGTTCTGGACGCATAGGCTATGGGACTGGCTATCTTTAGCGATTGGGCCTTGTGATAGGATTGAGGATATTGCATAGTTGGATGCATCACAGGTAAGATTGAACGGTTTTGTAAAATCTGGATAGATAAGGACGGGAGCGGTAATAAGTTTTTTTTTTTAAGGATTCAAAAGCCAGCTGTTGCTCATTGGTCCAGTTAAAAGGTATGTCCTTTTTTAAGAGTGATGTAAGAGGTTTTGATAGTTTTGAGAAATCTGCTATAAAGCGTCTATTATAAGAGATTAAACCTAAAAAGGATTTAATGTCTTTGGGACATTTTGGTGTTGAGAATTTCTGGACAGATTTAATTTTATTGGGATCGGGTTTCAGACCATTTTCGGTAATAACATGTCCTAAGTATCCAACTTCTTTTCGAAGGAATTCACACTTATCTGGTTGGAGCTTAAGGTTAAAAGAACGGAGTTTTTGGAATACAGCTGTCAGATTTTGGATGTGAGAGTTAATGTCATGGGAGTAAATAACGATGTCATCTAAATAGACAAAACATCTCTTACCCTGAAGGCCAGTAAGAACATTGTTCATTAGTCGTTGGAAAGTTGAGGGGGCGTTTTTAAGCCAAACGGCATCCTCGTAAATTCAAAATGACCTTGGGGAACACTAAAAGCGGTTTTGCAGGAGTCGTCAGGCGTCATTTTTATTTGATGCTAAAGCACGGGTTGAGAAATATTTGGACTTTCCTAATTGATCAAGAATTTCGGTGATGTTTGGAATTGAGTAAGTTTCGTCAATTGTATTATCGTTGAGTTTCCTTTTATCTATGATGATACGCTATTTTCTTTGGCCGGAAGCATCTACCTTTTTAGGAACGATCCATATAGGAGAAGACCATGGAGATAAGGATGGTTTTATAATATTTTGATCTAACATCTTTTGGATCTGAGATTGCACCTCTTATTTGTGTATTTTAGGAAATCGATAAGACTTGACATTGATCAGAAGGTGTCCGGATCTCGTGCTGGATAGCGCCTGTAGCGGTCAGCTAGTCACCAGGTAAGTGGAAAACGTCAGAGTATTTGGAACATACGTCATAAAGGCCATTGGTTTCTTCGAGGTTTAAGTGTGAAACTCTAAGGAGTTCTAAAACTTCTTGAGTTCTGCTGAGACATGACCTATTGTGCTGGTCTGGAATCGAGTCATAGTCAAGTGGATGTAAGGTAAGTTGAAGAACAGAATTTAATGTGACGGAGTTGTCAGATGTGTTTAAGACTGTGAGATTGACCCTATGGTTATTTTTCACTGTGAATAAACAATTTGCAATAAATAGTGTCTCACTAATATGTTGATCAAGGACTAGGCCTTCTTTTATTTTAGGGTTTATGACAGAACATTCTACAGTTATTTCGGAACGAGGTGGAATCAGATAAACTGGATCGCTAAAGTTAAGTTTTATTTTATTTTGATAAATATTAAGAAATTTCCTGTTATAATCGATACTACTTTGGAAAAAGGTTAATAAATCATTTCCTATGATACTATAGTACTCTAAGGATATTTTATCCACTACATGAAATGTAAATAAAATTGATTCACTACCAAAAATAAGACTCATATTAAAACAACCAAGAGTTGGCACAGTGTCTTCGGTATTGTGTATGCCTTTTAATTTAATTATACGTTTTTGTAGTTTCAGGTTACTATACGACTGGATGCACGACTTTTTGACAAGTGACACGGAGGAGCCGATATTAATAAGTAAGATAAGAGGCTTATCACTTATAGATGTTTGGATAATGACATGAGGAAATGAAACTTTAGAAGGTTTGCAAAATATTTCATATACTTTGGTTTGTTTCAGAACAGGGTTTTGTAATGAATTATCTTTGGGTATAGAATTACTATTCTGGACTTTTGCTTGAACCTGATTGTTCGTATAGTCCTGGAAATTGAATTTACGTATACTTGTTTGGGGCTGGTTACCCTTGTGGTCCTGGGAATTGAACTTACGGACACTTGCTTGGGGCTGGTTACCCTTGTGGTCCAGGGAATTGAATTTACGGACACTTGCTTGGGTCTGATTACCCTTGTGGTCCAGGGAATTGAATTTACGGACACTTGCTTGGGGCTGGTTACCCTTGTGGTCCTGGGAATTGAAGGTGCAGACACTTGCTTGGGGCTGGTTACTCGTGTGGTCCTGGAAGTTGAAGGTGCCGTTTTCGTGTGTGGATAGTGCTGTGAGTTGTGAATTGGGTCTCACGAGACACCTTCGTGAGCCCATTATTCGTTAATTGCATCATTATAACTCTAGTTATTACGATCACTGTCTAAATCAGAGGATTGCGGCTCTTGACTGTAACTTTGATGCATTTCGTTTGTGTAGTTAACATGAACGGGTCTAGCCTTAGAATATTCAGGGTTATATTGATTTTGACTTGGGCGTTGTGAACATTGAGGAGTTTGCGACTTTGCTTACACGCCAACCCACACACACACACATAGATACACTTCATTCATACACACCCACAATCTTAATACAACATTTTATACAGGTACCGACGAATATAACTAACTAAAATATTATTTTACAAAATTGTGTTTTACCAAAAGTGCGATAAATGTCTAGTAGGGAGTGCCTGGAGATTCGTAATACAGGTTTTGAACCTAGTACAAACTCCAGCTCTCACTAAGGAACAGCTAAGTTATTTGGTAATTTGTTGTAATCGGGATCCCTTCTTTTTGCATAATGTTCTTTGTCCTAATATACTTCGGCATAACGATTTTGGCACAATTTGTTTTGGCATAATAATACATCGGCATAATATTTTTAGGCATACATTTTATGTTGGCATAATCATCTTAAAGACTAATTTGTTTTGTCATAAATTTGATTCACATAACGTTAGTAGGCCTAATGACTATTAGCATAACGTTAATAGGCCTAATGACTATTAGCATAACGTTAGTAGGCCTAATGACTATTAGCATAATATTTATATAATTATATATTTAACTTGTAAAAATGTATATGTTGTGCAACAAAAGTTAGTGACAGAACCGAATTGCTGCAAAACCGACTCCACGTAGTCATGTTTGTCCTACCCCTAGAGTGTTATTTAAAATCGCGTAGGCTCGTGGGGCCGCCGGAGACCCGCAGCGCCGGAGCCGTGACAGAAGCCCTGCCTGCTGCATGTTGCATGCTCGCTTGAATGCTGCATGCTTCATGCTTGCTTGCATGCTGCATGCTTGCGTGCATGCTGCATGCTTGCTTGCTTCCTGCATGCTTGCTTGCATGCTGCATGCTTGCTTGCATGCTGCATGCTTGCTTGTTTGCAGCATGCTTGCTTGCATGCTGTATGCTTACTTGCTTCATGCTTCCTACAACGAAAAATATGCCAAAGGCACATTGCCAAAGTTCTTATATCCAATTTGTATGGTATTATCATTATGCGTAAATAAATTTATGCTTAAGGATATTATGCTTAAAAAAGTTATGCTTTAGAACTTTATGCTTAATAAATTTATGCTTTAAGATATTATGCTTAAAAAAGTTATGCTTTAGAACTTTATGCTTAATAAATTTTTACTTTAGATTATTATGCTTAATCATTATTATGGTATGAGAAATTATGCTTTAAAAATTATGCGTAAGCTGTTATGCGTAATTATATTAAGCGAAAATATAATTATGCCAAACAAAATTATGCTAAGTTATATTAGGTCTTAAAATTTTAAGCAAATGGATAGGGAACCGTTGTAATCACTTTGTGTTTGTAATCTTTGTACCTTATGAGAGAAATAAAAAATATATTATTATTATTATATAGGAATTTAAATTTTAGTGGTCATCTAAACTTATTTTAAATTGTCTTTCGGGATATATACCACGTACCAAACAAAGGTACGTGGTATATATCCCGAAAGACAATTCTTACTACATATTTGAGTAAAAGGAATCAGTTGATGTCAACGGGACGCGTTCACATGGGTCTGTAGTCAAAATGTCCATCCCACAGGGTTCAATCCTCGGTCCTTTTTTATTTTTAGTGTACATTAATGACGTACCACGCCTCGTTAATGACAAGCACGGGGTAGTATTATTTAAATTAAAACGCCAACAAATTAATATGAACGATGTAAACATTGCTATCTCAAAGGTAGGTCGCTGGTTTGAGGTTAATAACCTGCTTTTAAATAGACTTACAACTAAATGTATTCGATTTTTGATGCCTAACGTCAAACAAGTGAATACCTCAGTAAAGGTTAAGGATGATGTGTAGGATATCGTGGATAACACCCAGTTTTTAGGCATTACGTTGGATTCTAAGCTGCAATGGGGACCACATATTAGTAAATTGTTGAATAGACTCAACTCTGTAGCGTACGTAGTCAGAAAAATTCGCCAGTTAACTGACATTGACACAGCCAGGCTTATATATCATAGCTATTTTCATACTGTAATGTTTCTTATGGGGAAATGCTGATGACATTCAGACCATCTTTGTTCTGAACTATTCGAGCAATTTATAATAATATGGATTATGGGGCTTCGTTAAGGAATACATTTAAAAAAATAAATATTTTTTATATTCTTATATAATTATGTATTCCAAAACAAGGCCTCATACTAAAAAAAAAAGTGATATCCACAATGTAAATACTAGAAATAAGAGTAAACTAGTAGTGCCATCCACAAGGCTAGAGAAAATAAAAAAAAAACTTTCAAAGGCCAACGTTTGCGCTTTTACAATAAAGTACCAAGCAATATTCAGAATTTAAGTCTCAACTAATTCTAGAAGTTTATAAAACGAAAACTATGTCAAAAAGGCTACCTTTTTGACATAGTTTTCGTTTTATAAACTTCTATAGAGTACTAGATTATATTGAAGATAAAAATGCTTGGGATTAACTTGTTCAGTCCCACGGGCTATTTCCTTTTTTTTTTTTGTTTTGGTTTGGAAAATCCTCATGGAGTCCCTCCGCCCTGGGCGAAGGGCGAAGGGGACTGTCAGACTCTTACTGACTAAGAACCAACCCGTGTTTCTCATGTACCCGTGTGTCGGAAGGTCGGGTATCAAGCATTCCTCGCTACCGCCCGACGGGTAATGGCCCGCCAGATGGTCAGGCGGGCCCCGAAGAAAACCCCCTTGGCGGCGGATGAAGGTGTTGGGCTCCGCCGCCAAAACACCCAGCGGCCGCAGAGGATAGGGAGGACGGTGTCGGCGAGTTATAATGTTGCTTAAGGGGTTTGTAACTGAACGCCGATAGATATTACAGTTTGACTAATGTGAGCGGAAAGATGGAATGTTTGACTTACATCTCGAAACGTAGACAGCTCTTTTGACCTCGATGCCAAGCATTTGTCAGTATGTTTCTTCCTGAATTCACTCGGTGCGACCTGTAGGTTAAAAGGTTATATGATTCCACTGTCCGGTAGTCTAGTATTGCAGGTCTATCAATTTCTATAGTACGAATTACGAATTATATAACTGCCAATTATAATATGTCAGGTCTTTCAATAACGTATTACCTGTCGGATCTTTCACCGATATCAGGTCTTTTAATAACTCTATACCTGTCGGATATTTCACCGCTGCCAAGGTATTTTAATAACTCTATACCTGTCGGATATTTCACCGCTGCCAAGGTATTTTAACTGTCGGTATTTCACCGCCCTTTTATGTGTCGGTCTGCTCACCGCTCTGTAATAACTGTCGGTCTGATCACCGCTCTCAAATATTGTATGTGTCGGGTATTTCACCGCTCTGTAACGGACGTCTCCGTTCTCTCCCCACTGAGGCATAAACGTCTTTATCCTCAGCAGAGGTCTAAACACTTCTACTATTACAATACAGAATTACCATACAATACATTACCAATTTCTATATACGTAGAAACAATAGGATCCCATATAATTAGCTTTACAACACTAGCTACTCGCAAACAATAGGAATCACTAAATACTTAGCTCCAGCGCCCATTTGTGATATCCATGTAGTCAGCACATGCACATCTAATATTGTGTCGGCACATCAAAAAATATTCATATACATTTACTATATTTTCATTTCTCATATAATTTTACACAGTATAATGTTTCAAATGACAATGTCAATGTCAATACTATGAAGTAATAAAGTAATTTCGTATTCTTCATATATTAAGTTCAAACCTCAAACGTAGAACCGTCGGTTGTGGCCAGTACTTACATAGAGGTTGGTTAAGTATTCACATAGAGGTTGGTTATTATTTACTCTTTCTATGCGGCTCATTTTACATTCATTAAATCGCGAGAAATCGCGACACTCCCGCCGGGCAAGATTATAAGACTAACTACATACAAATCGCGAGAAATCGCGACACTCCCGCCGGGTAAGATTACAAGAATACATACAAAAGTGACTATATCTCTCTCTGAGACTTGTCAAGTATCGATTGTGAACATTTCCTTGAATTCATCTAACATTACTAGAGATTTCTCCACCCTTGAACTAAGGTGCTCTATGTAATGTTATACATCTGTCAACTTGTAGAAATCCGATGGCGTAAGAATATGTTCTATTTCGTTATCAACACATGTTAAAGGTCGTGTATCCATTCTAGCCTCTATTTATTTGACAATGTTTGACAATTGACTATTACTTAAGGGTATTTTGTAGTGTCCTTTTCATACAATGTTTCACTAATCCGGCTCGTCGTTCGATAATCATGCAAATCCATCTCTTACTTGTTCCGTTTTCTGTTGAACTTGAGCCTTTCCTTGTGGAATCCAATACGTTTCACGTAGTGTGGTTTGTACCAACGTGGTAATTATCTTTGTGGGTTTCATTATGATACTATTTAAATATTCACTCTCTTTTGGAATCAATATGGGATAACGTTTGTCCCAAGACCAATCCGTATTTATAAGACGTCCTTTACATCTGAGTATGCCATCCACATCTGTCTAAATGTCTAAATTCCTTTTTGATTTGATTCCCTTTGTATCCTTTTTATTTTCATCACTTTGGAATCTAGTTGATCTGGATGTTCACTTAAAATTGGTTTACTAATATTTGAATTCTGGTCTTCTTTAATATGATCTTGTTCTAAAATTACATTATTCGTGAGCCCTCCCCAACGAGAAATGTTGAAACTGCGTTTCTATCCTTAGGCCAACTAGCTGGACTCCGTACTAAAACTTCTGGACCATTCAACCACTTGTGTCTAACTTCTTGTTACGTCGCAGGTCGATTGGCTACATCTGCAGGATTTCGTTCAGAAGAGGCATGTCTCATGACAAAATTTTTATTCCTTTTAATTTCATTAATCTGTTTTGATACGAATGGTGTTAGTAATTTATTAGAATTGAACCAATCTATAACTATCTGACTATCAGTCCATATCAAAATTGCTTTGTAATATTGAATTGAATTTGTTTAACAACATATTGTATTAAAGGGCTTCCTGTTAATACCCCTAACAGTTCAAGTCGTGGTATTTTCAAGTTATCTTGGTCTTTGTTTGGTACCAGAAGTGGTTTTCCAATGACGAAACTTTTAGCGTTATTTCCAACTACATAGACCATTGCTGCATAAGCTTTAGTAGATGCGTTTTCTTGATTTTCAATATCATTTGTATGTATGACCATTTGTCCAATAATTCAGTGGATAAATTTGAATCCCATTTTAACTTTTGTTTCAACAACTCTTGCAGAAATAATTTTACTGTTAGCAATGCAGGCACTACATACCTACATGGGTCGTAAACAGAAGCAATAACTTTTAAAAACGCCTCTTTTGGTTACAACTTTGTTAAATTAAATCTCTAATGGAGTATGTTTGTTACCAACATCGTAGAACCATAGCTGGTCACAATGTGCATAGTGCTTGTAGATATCCATTCACTCTTCTTCGCTAAATATCTTGGGACATAACGCCCTATTATGTCTTGCTGATTTACCACAATGCCAACAAGGTCTGTTGTATACGCATTGCTTATACATATGTCCCACTTGAAGACAATTCAAACATCGGTTACTTTCTTTCAATTTAATTGTTCTATCTTGAAGAGTTTTAAATTGTCTACATTTATCATTAAAATGGTCATTACCACAAAAGATACAACTTAACTTCTTTCTTTTAAACTCCATCTTGTTTTCATCTTGTCTGTTGTGAAAATTTCGTTTATTACATTGATAATTTTGATTGTTTCTTGGTTTAATCAAATTGAAGTTATGAGTTTTATTCCTCCTATCTCGTTTAATTTGATTATTATTAATAATTCTTTGTTCATTCTGTGACTTTTCTGTTTTGCTGTATAATGCTTGAACAGTATATTGAGAATTTTCTAGTGTAGTTCCTTCAATTATCCTTTTTGCTTCTTCCTTGGCTGAAATTATTAATGCCAGCTGTTCTTTCATATTGTCAATGGACTCATCAGACCCTATTCTCATTTTCAATTCAAATATTATCTCTTGAGGAAATTTTTCCATAATCATGTATCTCATAGTCGTAGACTCAGTATCCTCTCCCATAGATTGAAGAACCCTCATGTGTCTTTCCACTTCATCTAATACTTGTCTGCACTCATCTATTCCTGCAGCTCTCTTAATATTGGAGAGAGCTTTGTGATGGGCGTATATTATTTCGCCTTCTTTACCATATCTAGTTTTAAGTATATCAACCGCAATTTGATAATTTTTATTGGTTATACTCAGTCCATCTATAAGTCTTGCCGCATCGCCTATCAAAGAACTTTTAAGGTAGAGTAGTTTATCAACATCGTTCAGTCTCCTTCTAGACATATTAGAAACAAATTGATCCCAAAACTGATGACATTCTAATAAGTTTCCAGCAAATTGAGGTAAACTCAAATCAGGTAATTTACTGTAACATAATGCTCCGTTTTCTTTCGTTGATGTTATCGAAATTTCATTTGATGTTGTTGAGGTTTCATTTTTCATTTGAATTTTTACTTCTAATTCAGCCAATGCTTGCTCTCCTTGTAATTGGTAGTTAGTTAAATTCGATATTTCATCAGCATTAGGTTCCTGACTTATATTAAAGTAACTGTTCAAATCAGTATTGAAGCGAGACAGAAGTGATTTAAGTTTAGCCGATATTATACGTGCATCTTTTATATTTTCATCCGTTATGGACCACAGACTGACATACTCGTTACTTAACGATTGTATCTCTTTAGCAATCACAGACAAACGATTTAACATTAAATTCTCCATTATTGTAGTATACCATCAATGTTGATCAATTTTGTACCTAAAAATAAGTATTAAATTTAAACAAATCTAGTATTATACCTTTAAGATAAATTTCAATAATCTATTGATTCTATTTCCTTTTACTTACTGCATATGCCGGTAATGAATCCCACACAACACAAAATCTCACAAAACAAAATAAAATTATAAAGTAATATGATAAACCACATATGCCGGTAGTGAATCCCACACAACACGAAATCTCACAAAACAAAATATCATAAAATTATAAAGTAATATGATAAACCAACTGTTTCAAATTATTGTCTACCAATAATCTCGAATTGGTAAAATTGTAGTTCACATAATGTTTGAAACTGAAGCTCCACACTGACAAATGTTGTTTGAATTGTTTAAAATTATTTCTTTATTCCAAATTTAAAATTTGAAAATAATTCCACTAAGTGTCACTAGAAGTTTCAAAACATTCCATCCGCCACGCTATTTCATAAGATATAATATTGTATTGCCTTTAAAATGAGGATCATCATATCCCAGCATCTCCACCATGTCGGCGAGTTATAATGTTGCTTAAGGGGTTTGTAACTGAACGCCGATAGATATTACAGTTTGACTAATGTGAGCGGAAAGATGGAATGTTTGACTTACATCTCGAAACGTAGACAGCTCTTTTGACCTCGATGCCAAGCATTTGTCAGTATGTTTCTTCCTGAATTCACTCGGTGCGACCTGTAGGTTAAAAGGTTATATGATTCCACTGTCCGGTAGTCTAGTATTGCAGGTCTATCAATTTCTATAGTACGAATTACGAATTATATAACTGCCAATTATAATATGTCAGGTCTTTCAATAACGTATTACCTGTCGGATCTTTCACCGATATCAGGTCTTTTAATAACTCTATACCTGTCGGATATTTCACCGCTGCCAAGGTATTTTAATAACTCTATACCTGTCGGATATTTCACCGCTGCCAAGGTATTTTAATAACTCTATACCTGTCGGATATTTCACCGCTGCCAAGGTATTTTAACTGTCGGTATTTCACCGCCCTTTTATGTGTCGGTCTGCTCACCGCTCTGTAATAACTGTCGGTCTGATCACCGCTCTCAAATATTGTATGTGTCGGGTATTTCACCGCTCTGTAACGGACGTCTCCGTTCTCTCCCCACTGAGGCATAAACGTCTTTATCCTCAGCAGAGGTCTAAACACTTCTACTATTACAATACAGAATTACCATACAATACATTACCAATTTCTATATACGTAGAAACAATAGGATCCCATATAATTAGCTTTACAACACTAGCTACTCGCAAACAATAGGAATCACTAAATACTTAGCTCCAGCGCCCATTTGTGATATCCATGTAGTCAGCACATGCACATCTAATATTGTGTCGGCACATCAAAAAATATTCATATACATTTACTATATTTTCATTTCTCATATAATTTTACACAGTATAATGTTTCAAATGACAATGTCAATGTCAATACTATGAAGTAATAAAGTAATTTCGTATTCTTCATATATTAAGTTCAAACCTCAAACGTAGAACCGTCGGTTGTGGCCAGTACTTACATAGAGGTTGGTTAAGTATTCACATAGAGGTTGGTTATTATTTACTCTTTCTATGCGGCTCATTTTACATTCATTAAATCGCGAGAAATCGCGACAGACGGCAACACAACACCGCATCTCCACTCCCTCTGCGGCCCCACCGCGACGCAGCAATGATGCGCCTCCATTTGGTCGCGGGAGATAGGGCGCGCGGCAAAAATAACACCAACACGCCTCTCCTCCCGCGACCGCACCCGACTGCGAGGGACAGAAGAACTGTCCCTCGCACCCGCACCATTGGACGCATCCTGCGCGGGCCTCCGTCAAGCCCACGCGGAGCGTCCACTCCTGGGATCTCGCTTAGGTTCACCGCGGTTGACCTAACCACGGTACACTTGCGCCCCCACCACGACAAGGTGGAGAGCCCACGCTTGGGGTTATTTCCTTCTTAACATTTTAAGTTTTTTGTGAATATGAGCTGTTGTGTCTGTATTGTGCTAGTCTAGTTTAGTGCTTTTATATTTTTTTTAAATAACAATATTAATTAACGACAACATTATTGACAATCCGGCTCATATATAAAAAATGCAATGTGGTTACTTAGTTATTTAATTGTATAAAACTGTTTCTTGCCTGATTCTTCTTAGAGGCTCTGATTTCTAAACAGGCATTTTTTTAATGCTCAATTATGTAAATATTCTTTTATACTTACTCTTTTCTTATATAATTATCTATGACTTTCTGACGTGTCCAAAAAAATTTATGGAAATAAATATATTTGAGTTGGAGCTTGATATCGCCATGTTCCTTCACTTCATTTTCTCAATTATTGACGAATATTCTATTTCGAACTCACATGAGTTTAATTAATATTGTAGAAGAAACTTTGATAAAGCATTTACGATTTGTGCAATACGGTCATTACACGTACACTGTAATAACAAAAATTAACGTTTTAATTGGCCCATTTTATTTATAACCCAATTAAATCATCAATGCATTTCATTTGGCTTCGGCAAATGAAAATGCACCCTGTGGCAAAAATCAAGTGGTTTACATATTTTCTTGGGTATATGCGAATGTCACGCATCGAAATTAAACTACAAGTTACGGATTTTATTGCGATATATTGCTTTTACTGAGTTTATTGAAATTCGATGTGAATCTTCGTTTACTGAAGGTGCATGCTAGACTGATTATTTTAAGACCTAGAAAAAATTGTCGTGGTGGAAAACTCTAGTATCTGGTCTCCCATCAGTGCTCAAAGTAGAGTTCACTTTAGTTGTGTTGAGACTGGTGGAGGAAGTGTCTAGGACGGCCAAACTAATTTCGGCCTACGGACTAAAAACCAAGTCGATGCAGAGGTAGGTCGCCCTCAAGGTGGAACCCCATCTAAAAATTATACTAATTACATAACAAACTCGTCAACATACCTTAAATCAATCTCTACATTTCATCAAAGCAAAGAAATAAAACAAGAACTAGTAGTTACAAACCCTATTACTGCTCGAGTGTAAATCAGCTGGTTCATAAACTAAGCATTTTAAGGTCCCGTCCATATTAATGCTCAAACACCGGCTGCACGTAATTACCATTTTGATAACTCGTGTGCCGCGAACCTTAGTGCCGAGTGAGACGGTTAGTGTATTACACAACTGTATGTGCTGTGTTTAGCTGTTTCAAATGTGTTATTTTTTGAGGCATTGACTTACTACTACTATAGTAAATGTGAAAGTTTGTGAGGACGGATGAATGTATGCTTTTTAGTACTCTTTCACCCAAAAACTACGTAATGGATTTTGATTCATCTTGACAATAGTTTAGCTTATACATGAGAATAGCACATGGACTCTAATGGGGGCTTGGGCAAATTTATAATAATGGGTATGAACATTTTGATCTGTGGCTAGGTGTATTTTTTTTAGATCTAAATTTTTTCGTACCAAATTGTCGAATACATTGGTTTGTCTAAGCCATGAAATATCACTATTTATTGTGGAGTTCAGTCACTCTGTGAAAAAGCTAGCATTCTATATTAATTAGTTACACTAGAAAGCGAACACCAATCTCCAAGGCGAAAATTATGCAACATGAAATAATAACGCTAACTATAAAGTAACAGTATTGTAACAGTGCTTTCTGCAAAAATAAATGAAAAGAAAAAAAAGCTGTGTCGTCTACGGAGGCCTTTCTCGCACGTGTTTCATAGAAACTGTAACAGATAAATGCGTGTGACAAAAAATGTAATTGCATTTTCTGGCGTGCCACGTCTAGCAGTTGTGTAATGAATGTTTCTACTTAAACTGTAATTAATTTTAATATTATTTTTAAGTTGTTTAACTGAGTAGGTGGTACTGTTATTAATATTAATTAATTAACATTTAAAACACCAACTGCACACTTTATATACGTTGTCAGCGGGTTTGATACTCCTACAAGTTCGAAATTTGTTTGGAACTATATAATTTAATATTTTGTTTGTTTTTGAGCATTAGATACTAATTTACTAGTCAAAATATAATTAAAATATAATCGTGATACTCTCTACCTTAGATTAATTATGGGTATCGCTTCGGTATAGCGAACCGATACCAATCATTAATCTAAACTATCTACATTCTGATAAAAATATGTGTAATATTTAAAGACGTTTTTCAATATAATTTAAGATATAGCAATGAAGAAGAATACAAATCTATAAATAATTGATTCACAACTTCCTCCGAGACTATGCAAACAAGAACAGTACAAAATAAAACAAGAAAACACGCCGGTAAATTCATAAAATGGAACGTCGAAATGGAGGTACACAAAATTATTGACGCAAAAAGGGATGTCGTGTTTCAAAATCGCCTTACCCACGTAATTTGTCGTTAAAACGTATTTTATCGAGGTCACAGCTCCGACTCCCATTACAACTCGGTATTCTCCTATCCCCGCACTATTTCTGAATATCTGATATTCGGCAAACGTCCCTAAGTGAATATTTTCGAAATCACTTTGATGTAGGATTTCTGTTACCGACCAATTTCGAGATTTAATAAAAGAGGGTGTTGATTTTATGTTTTAAGGTTGCGTTTAATATAAAGTCAGTTTAATAATTTTAATATCGGCAAGCTAAGTGATTGATGGGAAGGAAAATTAGGTAATTTATCAATGTAATGTAATTATTCTGTACTAAATTACAAACTGAATTACGTTCTAGAGATCTTTGATTTCAATTTTTGTTATTTAGATCATCTAATCCCAAACTGGGCTATACCTAGTGTGGTTTCAAGACAATTGATTAACATTGTGTATTTAATAAGAATGTTTATCGGCTGTCTAGTAACCGTACTCATAAAACTATATTGGTCCAATGTCACTCACTAGCTAAGATGATGGATTGTGTCCAATAACTTACTGAATAAATTAATAAACAAAATATGTATTTAAATTTTTTTAGGCATCGATTTTTTGTAATCGTTGTACATAATGTACATACGTGGAATTAATGCCACTGGCATTCTCTTACAATCTACCTAAAGTCAGTCAGAAAGAGAAGTCAATTAGTAGGTGCGTTCCGAAATTTAGTAGTAACAAATACAAGATTAAATAAAGCACACGTGCAGTATAAGCTAGAAATAAGTAAATAGTAGTAATTATTTATATCATTATTCAATTCTTGCAATAACCGGTTATGAATCCAACAAAATAGAAATGCCGAGAGAACGCTCGCAGTATATTAGGCAGGTAGAAAATATTCACTTTATGCGATTCCTAAGAGCGCCGCGCCAGATAAATTGTTGCCGACGTCTCTTAATAAATCGGTTTATCTGATACACTTTATAAATACAGATGCTAAGTAAGAGGGTGTGGCGTTCAAAGGTTTGTTTTGTTTAAAGAAAAATGTTCTGGAAATGCCTTTATACATATATTTTTGCTGGTGTAAGGTTTATTTTTTCATCTAGCTCCAAGAAGTTATATTGGGCACTCAAAAATTCTTGTGGCCTTGGTACATTAATTAGGCTTACCTTCTACGGTTTTCTATAGCTCATATTATGTAAACAAGGCCATCACTGGTTATACAGTAACTCGGTCCATGCAGAGATAAATACATAGATTTGACTGCACGGTTGGTGAAGTGGTTTAAGCGGTCGCCTCACTGCTTGACACTGCGCTGAGAGTTGTGGGTTCGATCCCCACACGAGGCAACACTTTGTGTAATTCACAAATTCCGCGACACAGGTTTTTGTCCTAATGCAGGATTTGTGTTTAAGTATAAAAAATAAAATTAAAATAGAGATAAACAAATACGCCGTTAAAAGTGCGCTGAGTAGTTACACTTTTAAGCGCACACCTCATATTGACATGTGGTTATATGGCAAAAGAGACGAGTCGGCACTGACATAAACTTTACGTTACCAGCTAAAGCCGTTTGCTAAGTGTTTTTGGTTTTGCTTAGTGTATATTCCTTCAAACCTTAATGGTTATAGATCAATGATCAAATTGCAATGTAATGCTAAGATAGATATTTATATATTAGTCATTAAGTTGTCATGGTTTACATAGGTTTAATCAGGTTATATACCTTTTCTTTGTCCCGTCATTTTTATTTGATAATTGATAATACCAGCCATCGTCGTCGTCCTGTGAATATGGCTGCCGAGCTAAACTGACAAGCTCATAACGGGAATTGAGCACAAGTCCATACGATCAGCTATCCTACACATAACCGCTAGACCATCAAGGCTTTGACATGTGTCAAGACAGTATCCCCAAGTAGTCTCAGTAAAACTTAACTGTGTTCAACTCTGTAATTTAACCAATTTCCTCCACCTGCGACATCGGATAACTCAAAATACCTCTCAGCAATTCACGTAAAATTCAAGTGGCTTCGTCATTCCGATAGTTTTAAACGGCTCTTTTTAAACACAATCGACATTGTCCAATGAAATCCAGTCAATCCTTCCCCAAAACAAAAGCGGTCATCAATATAGCCACTCTATTCGTACCTCAAGTCATTTAATTCGATTGAATAAATTATTAATATTGGTATTGAATAAATAAATTACGAAAAGCATATAGCCAAAGCATATTCTTTGACAGCTATTTATAAAGTGTCCAATAATAGAAGACGAACCAGATACTTTCTAAACAGCATGTTGGTTTGGAAATTTTCGTATCAGAAAAACCTAAAGGTGGAATTCCGTGCATCGCGATCGATCGCAGCCGCGCGCGGCCTACGACTGTCGTCGATCGCTCGCGACAATAGTCAAAGTATGAAAATGTATGGCACCGCTGCCGAGGCCCGCGAATGACGCGCGCGGCCGACGAATGTCGTGAGCCGCGCGCGTCAGTGTCTTGAAATTAGTAGATGTTGTTCGTCAGTTCCCTCTAGACGTCGTCTAGCGAAGTCAAAATCATGGTTGAAATGCTAATTGACATCCTTGAAGAAGAAGAGGAGAATGACGAGCTGCTGTTGCTATATTATGAAACTAGAGTACCAATCGACCCTATCTTTATAAGCAGAAATGAAAAAGGATACTAGCAAATATTGATTCAAAAGCAATTATATTGTACCTAATGAAAAAAAATGTTGGAAGTTTGGAACGATAATACAAAATTGAATTGTTTTTATACAGAGTGTCACAAGACCCATCACCAAGCCGAAGTCTACTCGTTGTAAAAAATACTAACCAAAAATAATACCTGGGAAACGTTTTATTTTTTTAAAGTTTTCTCATTTTTTAAACCGCAATTAAAAGAGCGCGCGTGCAATGCTCGAAAGACCTACTTATCCATGGGCTTACAGGGCATCTAAAGAACATATTGGCGGGGTAAATGCATCGATTTTGTACCGAATTAGAAAAATTCCATACTAATTTTGAGCTTCAATATCTTCTGAACCAGTAATTTACCTGGTATGGTGACGAAGTAGAAAATGTTCGTAGTGATTGGTACAACATGGGATTTCAGTTTTCGTTAAGGGTCTTTTTACACCCTGTATAGTCGGCAAAACTTCCGATTTTTTTTTTCATTACTACTAATTTCATTCGTCAGCCGCGCGCGTCAGTCGCGGGCCTCGGCAGCGGTGCCATACATTTTCATACTTTGACTATTGTCGCGAGCGATCGACGACAGTCGTAGGTCGCGCGCGGCTGCGATCGATCGCGATGCACGGAATTCTACCTTAATAACAACCCGTATTGAGATCGTTATGTTCAGCCGCAAACTGTTTGACAAATCGCGTTTACTGGTAGCCAGTAAATGGCAAACACAGTGCTGACAATTGACCAGACAATGTAAGTGACTACGATAGCTATGCCGGAGGTGACGGGTTCAATTCTCAGTTAAAAGAAATCTCTGTGTGATAAATACAATTTTTTATTCTGTGCCTGGGTGTAATAGTAATTAATCTTAAATCAAAATGTATGTGTATAATTAAGTACTTATATATGTAGGTAATCTGGTTACCATCATACTAATGGATGACTAGTTTGGCTTGATTATCTCAAAATATTACTTTTACAATTATCTTGCTGTGAATATTTATTGAAATACAATTTTATAAATTTTAACAATGAATAAAGTATAATTCCTTCTTCCATTCACCATTGTTTTCATCATAAACCGTATAAAATCGCATCGCGTCGTTTTAAGTTCAGAAGTTTTGGAGTTAGAACCTTTTAACTTTTCTTTAAAAGTATAAATTAAAGATACATTTCAACTTCTCCAGATTTGATTGTTCTCTGAATTGTTTGTATGTCGCTACATTCTTCAAGATGACGGAATAAATAATATTTTTGTTTATTTGTACGCGTTACTTAATGTTATTGGTATCGTTTTATACTTTCTTAAGTTTATTTAAAGTGTTGTCTTTCAAGTAAGCTTACGTTTTGGTATAAATGAGTTGGCTTAATACGGACTTTACAGTTGGATTTCTTTTGGTGAGTGATACATCTAATCTTATTTGTTTTCTCAACTTTAAAAATCTGCAGATTTAGAGTTGTCTGCTCATGTCAATTAGAAGCGTGTATATGAGCCAGGCTCAATAGTAACTACCAGGTTTTCTCCTGATAGTAATTGGCAAGCAATAATCGAACTATCAATTGAAAACTGCTTTGATAGGTCAGCGACAAGTTGTTAAAGGTCGGCGCACGCTAATTATGTTAATCTATAATATTGTTTTCTTGTTATAAGTGAATAGAGTAAAAACAGCACATACATTGAAGAGTATCTTCCATATTCAAATATAATAAGTACTGTAATACAAATTTTTAGCAATTGATAATATCATGCCGTGTGGTTGACGGCATAGAATACAAGTGTCACCACGACACCCACGGGAAGATAGGGGATCTTCCCGTGGGTGTCGTAAGAGGCGACTAAGGGATAACACGATGCAAATACCATCTTTGCGTAGAGACGGAAAACTCGACATCAAACCCTATACGACTGCCTCATTGGTCTCGCGGCATAAATGTGCGCGTGGGATCAGGAGGTCCCGGGTTCGATTCCTGGGTCGGGCAGTGTTATTGGGTTTTTCAGTCACGAAATTCTCAGTAGCAGCACGGAGTCTGGAAATGTGCCCGGTACGGCAATAGGCTCGCCCCTTATTACGTGGGACTAAAGTATATCTGGCAAAAAGTGGGTGTAGAAATGCACCTCTGCCTACCCTTTCGGGGATAAAAGGCGTGACGATATGTATGTATGTATGTATGAATAAATTATATGATCAAATTAATATTCATTATATATATTCATAAATCATTTTAACTGAATTGAATTTTGGTGCTGACATGATCCCATCAATTTTCAAATCGCAATATGTCAGCAGAATAAATAAACAAAGGGGATCTACGAGGTTTTATGGGCGTCTGTTTTGTGACGATCGGTCCTATGAGTTATTTAGAAGGTGTATTGCCTTCGGGATTTGTTAAGGCGGACTACTGAGTATAGGTTATGTCAGTGCGGTATAACAGGCTATATAATGGGATGGGAATAGATAAAATAAGTTTTCTGCTGATTAAAATGTCGGTATACATGATCTAGACAAAGATATGCAGGCCATACATCACTTGAAGAAAACGACTTTATACGGACTATAGATCTTTAAGAATTTATTTATAAACACGTTGCGAAATGGGGGTCAATCGCCACGAAGGAAACCAGTGTTCGTCAAGCTGGTCTAAATTGGCAATTAGTCAGATGTACCTCAACCCTATAGGGTGGTAATCAAACGAAATATTACATTTTACAATTGATATACCTATTACTTGCTTGAGTATAATTATAACAGGCGCTACTATCGCAAGATATGGTCCACTCTGGTTCCGCTAAGGCTCACTTTGGTTTGGCTTCGAATAATTATTTTCTTTAACAAATCTGTATCAATAAAATGTGCAGGGCTTTTAAATTAAAACGAAGAGGTATCGAAAGCTAATGACAGTTAAGATGAAACTACAGATGGCTAATACGTTTTATAAATAAAAAATACCCAATTCATTCCGTTACGATGCGGCGAGTTCGTAATGAAGACGTCGACTATTTTGCATAATGAGACCTGTACACGATTAGGTTTTAACGATGATGACTCTCTTCTTTGCCAAACTATTAACAAAACAAAAACCAACTCCAAATTTTGAGGCAAAAGGTGCAGAATTGTTTGCAGTAGTATCGTAAGACTTCGCTTTCTAATTTGTATGCTAGGTTCGTCTTGAAGCGTCATGCTTGGTATAATAATGTATTCCGTGTAGATCGCGTTTCGTAGATTAAAAAATAAGCCTATAGTCTTGCGGTCGATTGGATCGAACAAGTTTATCTATTCACTGTGTGTGCTTACTTGGTTACTCGCTGATAAAGCAAAACAGAATAAGATTTGTGAAGCTTTTACGCATGGCTGACATTTATTTACCGATCAGATTGAAGTTGTGTAGAGTTCGGCATAATTTGTTAGTTAAACATTTAAACAAGTAAGTGGAGTGTGTTAGTATTGTTTGGAGTGGATTTACGTAAAAACTAAAGGCCAAGTTAAGTGACAGATTTCTCTGGTGCAATAAGTTAAATCATTAAAATAAAAATGGTGAGGGAAAGTAGCGAGCAACGAAATGTACCTCACAAATTGAGTACTTTTACAACACTACCAGAGCATTGCTTTCAATCGCTAAAGTGGGTATTATTCCAGTAAAGTAGAACGTTGCAAAACCCTACATACCTTCATGAAATATTGTCCATAATTAAAAAATAAAAATAATGATGAAAAACTGTAAGTTGTGTTACCTGTCTTTTCTCACAGCTATAGTAAATGAAGAATCAGTACATAACTAGTTTGAAAAGACAGGTTAATATTATAATTAATGTGTCATCATAATTATACTAAGTGAATGTTCTCGAATTTTATTAATAATCCGATACTGATTGTCACTTACAGATTAGAGGTACACATTTGATATATTTTGTACGTAGCTTATGTCAAATTGCATGTTAATTATAAATCCATTCTAATAAAAAACAGGGATATTGATTCAATGGTTAGAGATGTATGCACACAGTTACTGTCTGTTAGACACTAATGACTGGTACATATTTTGATATCAGTAAAGTTGGTAACAACACAAAGGTACAATAACACTATTCTAGTTAAACGTTCGTAGTGAATCCAGTCAGCTATTGTACCGCGATCAGGCCTCGGCTCATTGTTGCTAACGAGATGCCGCGTGATTTCAGATTGTATACAAGAATTTTGCTATTGTATTATTATACTAGCAACACCAACTAAAACCACCTACGTACTTCGTAAGCAGAGACACAAAAACTTTCTTGGATATAAAATATTTTTATTCTCTACTCTGTTACCTACACCATCATGTTTAGAAGTGGTCGTAGTCTAGGCTCTATTCCCGCCTATTGTAATTTTTCTATTCATAAATCTTCAGTAATAGGAATGGTCTCGCGGTTACAATCTGGTGCCTAAAATTGTTTGGCTGTATGTGCATTCACAGTAATCATCACCATTTCATAGATATACTTATATGTGTGTTAAATTTTTTAAACTTAGACAAACCATTTGCATCTAATCGTAGAGTTGGTACCAACTTCATAAAATACAATCGTTGATTTCAAATTACAGCAATTTCATCGTCTCGAAATAAGTTTGAGCTGATTGCCTAGCCCTTTTTCATAGCGCCACAATAAAAACTTCCAAGCAGAAAACAAACAAAAAATACATTAGCAGCGTTACGAAAAACACTTCTATCCTTAAAATTTGCATTCTCTCGAACATTTTTAATTTTTTTCACTCCCGGGGGTAAAGTGATTGCGCTTTCTTTCGTCCCGAAGGTTTTGACTTGTTTAGATTTTTTTTTCGCATCTAAAAATCTCCTTTACTATGGTAATCGGAGCGTGGAGGGACCCTTTGTAATCAAGACGTGATTTTGGACTCATTATTTCTGGTGCTTTAGGGTCGTGAAGGGAAGTGATAAGAAAAATCGGATCCCGAAATATTTGATGAAGATTTGCATAATTTGCACATATAATTACTACTTTCTTTTTTAAATGAATTATTCATTTATGAAATAAACACATTATCACATTATCGTCACTAAAGCATACGCTATATATTATTCCATTGGACCGCCATTCTCATATATGAACACCTAACAAAATTTATTTCTCATATCCCGCCTTTCAAAATCCTTACTCCCGTGTCTTCCTTCGAATCTTTCACCATAACTATTGATCATATTCCCATAAACGTACCGCCCGAAATCAGCTGATTCATAACACCATGGTTCTATAGCGTGGCTCCACTATTAAGTTGACCTTATCTTGCCTTTGTGGTGGCCTGTGGCACAGTGAGGGGCTATCTGACATTCCTTTCTTAAGTTACTTTCGGGCTATGAACATTTTAGCATATAACAAAGGTTAACAATAGGATAAGTGATAAAGTAGGGTCCACTTAATTACAAATGTTATTTGTAATTAAGTGGACCCAATCACATCAGTGTCCTCTTATCTTTGAATTTATTGCTAGTTAGCTGATTTTCTTGTACGTAAATGAAGTAGTTTAGGTTCAAGTTATGTTAATAGGGAACGAACAGGTCTTGAAGTCGAGCATTCGCTTGAATTCAGCAGAGCTGTATATAATATACTTGTATATTAGTTTAACATCGGAAGACACAAGAGAAAATGGTTCACAACTTACAACTTTACAGGTTGTTGTTTTCCAATCGTGATCAAGTAAGTGGTTTGATTAGTATTATGCCTAGTATTAAGCATAAGAAGCATACAGGCTGATATAATATGTATCCATAATTTTGTTAAAATTGATAAAGATCATTTCACAAGGTTCATTTCGGCGTGGTCCTGTCCTGCGCAGCAAACCTCTAATATAGTCTGTAGAATACATGGCCTTCTTAAGCCTCACCTAAACTTAAGTTTCAAGCAAAGTCTATATAATATATTGAGGCAAAAATTTTGTTTACTTTTAAGGCATAAAATAATTTTAAAGGTAAATTTGACGACGCGCCATAAAAAGTTTAAGTCGCAAATTAAGTAGCCAGTAGTTAACTTTAAAAAACCTTTTCCACGTTACACAGTGTTTTATGAAGAACATTTTTCGGACACCGTCTTTTTATTAAAGAAGCTAATAGATATATTCAATAAAAAGAAATATTTCGTATCCCCATTAAGCTAGCATCTCTAGCTTTTTAGAAAAAGTTTTTTGAAAATCTTCATATTTTAAAGCGGATATTTAGAAAAAAAGATATTCCTCTTAAACTAAGCATGATACGCAATAATAATGTTACAAGCACCGATAGCGTCTCTTTCACTGCACATTTTACAGTTAAAATGAACCTCTTAACTTGACTAGATTCAAATCTAAGCGAGATTTTGGATTTTTAGATTTTCTTACTTTTCCCGAAGATTCTACCAAATGTGGAAAAGTTATATATACAGAAAGGATGCTCTTTACTTTCCTCATCTACTCAATAAATTTCAGAACCCAAATCCATGGAATCTAGAAGTTATTCCATATAACTCTTTTTGCTAGTTTTTTCATATTTATATTCTGGATTTTAATGATTAAATTTTTATTCGATATTGATTTCTTTACAACATATAATTTAGTTATAAAATCAATATCGAATAAAAATTTTATCATTAAAACCCGGAATACAAATGTGAAAACCCTAGCAAAAACAGTTAATTTGGAATAACTTCTAGATTCCATGGATTTGGGGTCTGAAATTTATTGGGTATATGAGGAAAGTAAAGAGCATCATTTCTGTATATATAACTTTTCCACATTTGGTAGAATCTTCGAGAAAAGTAAGAAAATCTAAAAATCCAAAATCTCGCTTAAATTTGAATCTAGTCAAGTTATGAGGTTCATTTTAACTATAAAATGTGCAGTGAAAGAGACACTATCGGTGCTTATAACATTATTATTGCGTATCATGCTTAGTTTAAGAGGAATATCTTTTTTTCTAAATATCCGCTTTAAAATATGAAGATTTTCAAAAAAGTTTTTCTAAAAAACTAGAGATGCTAGCTTAATGGGGATGCGAAATATTTCTTTTTATTGAATATATCTATTAGCTTCTTTAATAAAAAGACGGTGTCCGAAAAATGGTCTTCATAAAACACTGTGCGTTTTAATGAAGTTGTTAAATTTTAAAACTCATTTCGGGTCTGAAACAGTTTCATATCAGAAAAGTGCACAATTTTATACTTAACTTTGGATATAACGCAACTAGGAAACACTGGATTAAGAACCTCGTTTCATGACATGAAAAAAATATGGTAGGAATATGAAAGTGTTTGAAACTTGTCGCGAGAAATCTTTTTTTATTTATGTCATAAAATTAAAATGTAGTAAAATAGAAGTATATACAGATTGGATTAAAGTATCAAAATACCACTGGCACGCACAATCTATGTTGAAACATCTTAGAAGTTCAATATCTCTTTCAAAATTACTTAAGTTCTTAATGACGATATGATAGTGAGAAAACCTCAATTTAAACATTCGTTATCAATTAACGGTTGATCTACCGTCTGCTCAAATTGAAATTTACTTAATTACTTATCGAAACTTCTTACCATTCCTCACCGCATAAATGGAACTTTCTTCAGAAACAGCTCTTATTACTCGGTACCCGATTGTAGGCGTGAATTTTCATACAGAAATATTTTACTAGAGTATAAAAACTACGAGTCATAAAAAATCTCGGCAGGCCACGAAAGGAACCGCAAAAAAGTTTTCATTGGTGTGCTCCAACACCCACTACACTGCGTAGGTTTATTTCGACAGTCCCGTAATTCAGGTGTTGGGTCAGTCTGATAAATCTTACCGTTCAAAGTTGTAGGCATCATAAAATGTTGGGTACGCAGTATCAAGATTGCTTTTATCGAATATAGCCTTTTTTTTTTTTTTTTTTTTTTTTTTTTTTTTTTTTTTTTGTCTCGGGTTGGAAAATCCTCATGGAGTCCCTCCGCCCCGGGGGAAGGACGAAGGGGACTGTCAGACTTTTACTGACTAAAAACCAACCCGTTTTCCTCATGTACCCATGTGTCGGAGGGTAGGGATTCGCATAAGCATTCATCGCTACCCCCCGACGGGTATTGGCCCGCCAGATGGTCAGGCGGGCCCCGAACAAAACCCCCTTGGCGGCGGATTAAGGTGTTGGGCTCCGCCGCCAAAACACTCAGCGGCCGCAGAGGATAGGGAGGACGGCAACGCAACACCGCATCTCCTCTTCCTCTGCGGCCCCACCGCGACGCATCGAATGGTGCGCCCCCATTAGGTCGCGGGAGATAGGGCGCGCGGCAACGCAACACCGACACGCCTCTCCTCCCGCGACCGCACCCGACTGCGAGGGACAGACAGAACTGTCCCCCGCACCCGCACCGTTGGACGCATCTTGCGCAGGCCTCTCTAAGCCCACGCGGAGCGTCCCCTCCTGGATCCCTCTTAGCTTCACCGCGGATGCCCAATCCACGGTTACTGAGCCCCCCCACCACGACAAGGTGGAGATCCTAGGGGGGGTAGCTATTTTATATATTAAGATTATTATTCCCGTAATTCAGGTGTTGGGTCAGTCTGATAAATCTTACCGCTCTAAGCTAACACTTTATGATATCTACAAGATATAATAAAGTGTAGGGTTCGCAGTATCAAGATTGCTTTTATCGAATATTGCCTGCGAATGTTTATTTATTTATCTCGTTTTATTAAATGCGCGTGAGCTTGAATGATATTTTTCGACGTAAAATAGTATTTTTTATTATATTATTTATTGATAGAGAAGGCATAATTGCTCTTGCATAAGGTCGCGTTTATATTTTTTTGTGCAAATTTTAAATTTTTGCTCTCAGCTTTTAATTTCCGTACGAATCCGAATCATTCATCTGGGTCATTTTAGTGACGTAGAGTTTTGTAAGTTTGTTTGTTTTAAAGAAACAAACGAAGTGGCAGCTTATCTCACGTGTTCAGTAACCGTTATAACGAATGATATTATCAATTGCTCAACATTTGTATAACAGTACTTATTATATTAGAATACGGTAGATACTCTTCAATGTATGTGCTGTTTTTACTCTATTCACTTAGAATAATAAAACAATATTATAGAGTAACATAATAAGCGTGTGCCGACCTTTAAAAACTTGTCGCTGACCTATCTGAGCAATTTTCAATTGGTAGTTCGATTATTGCTTGCCAATTACTATCAGGAGAAAACCTGGTAGTCACTATTGAGCCTGGCTCAGATACACGTTTCTAATTGAGAAGAGCAGACAATTCACCAACTCTAAATCTGCAGATTTTTAAGGTTGAAAAGACAAATAAGATTAGACGTATCACTCATCAAAGGAAATGCAACTGTAAAGTCCGTATTAAGCCAACTCATTTATAACAAAACGTAAGCTTACTTGAAAGACATACTTTAAATAAACTTAAGAAAGTTAAAAACAATACCAATAACATTAAGTAACGCGTTCAAATCAACAAAAATATCATTCATTCCGTCATTTTGAAGAATGTAGCGACATACAAATAATTCAGAGAACAATCAAATCAGGAGAAGTTGAAATGTATCTTTAATTTATACATTCAAAGGAAAGTTAAAAGGAGGGGCCACTCCAAAACTTCTGAACTTAAAACGACGCGATGCGATTTTATACGGTCCAAGTTGAAAAAAATGGTGAATGAAAGAAGGAATTATACTTTATTCATTGTTAAAATTTATAAAATTGTATTTCAATCAATGTTCACTACAAGATAATTATAAAAGTAATATTTTGAGTCAATCAAGCCAAACTAGGCATCCAGTACTATGATGGTAACCAGATTACATATAAAAGTTCTTAATTATACACTTACATTTTTATTTAGGATTAATTACTTTTACACCCAGGCATAGAATAAATAATTGTATTCATCACGTAGAGAATGCTTAACTGTGAATTGAGCCCGTCACCTCCGCCTTAGCAATCGTAGCCACTTACACTGTCTGGTCAATTGTCAGCACTGTGCTTACCATTTACTGGCTACTAGTAAACGCGATTTGTCAAACAGTTTGCGGCTGAACATAACGTTCTCAATACGGGTTGTTATTAGGTTTTCTGTTGCGAAAATTTCCAAACCAATTTGATTAGAAAGTATCTGGTTCATTTTCTATTATTGGACACTTTATAAATAGCTGGCAAGAATATGCTTTGGCTATCCCTTCATAATTTTTAAGGGCGGGGTTAGGCATCTATGTAAATCATCATAATCGTAATGGCTTTGTATCTCCAATCTCAGACTTTTCCCTTGAATCATGAAGTTCGTTATGTAATGATATAAGTAAATATCACATTCGACATTTTCTTCAACCAAATTTTTCTTTGGACTAATCAAGTAATCGCAATACCTAGACATAGTTCAACGTCCAATGTAGTCTATTACCCATCAACACAACATAGTACCAAAACCTTATATAGCGTTTCACTTCCTTCACCGTTCCAAAACATAAATATGCAAATTGTAAGTTTATCCGTTCCATCGCCAAACATTCAATTTACGAAAATCGCTCTCAACTTGATCCATGCTCTAAACTTGTTTTCAATTCATCAAAGGACGACGGTCACCGTTCAAGAGAGAGCTCCGATATTTCATCCAGGGATTGTGAAGCTGCTCCAAATCGGCCGTTCCATGACTTTTTGCACTGTACTCTACGTTTTATGGTGCAAACGTGTTATGGGAGAAACTGAGTTTGTATCTGTTTTGTTTACTCGTCTTAGGACATGGTTTTATTCAAGTGACGTTCGGTTTGTTACCGCGATTTGTTGGATGCGTGTACTGCTTGATAAGTACGGTATGTGTGAGAATAGAGCGAGGAACGGGTTTCCTATTTGATGGGTATTTTACAGCCATGTACGCAAGTTACAAAAACAATGGCAGTTGCGAATAGGTTATTTTATGTCACACACCATTTATGTAAATTTCTAGCTTCTGCTTGTGTTCTTTATAAGGACAAAAGGTAGTGCGCTATTCATACATATTAACTGTACCACTGCACAGTTTCATCAAAATTGTAAAAGGGTTACAACCATCCATACATCCTTCCATTCCCCTCAAAATATTTCACGTTTCAAATTATAGTTAGATATTTTCACACATTTTAAACCGTATCTACCAGAACATATAATATTAGCGTAATAGTTCTACCGATCAAATGAGAGAGATTTGCACTAAATAAAACTACATTTTAAGACACTATATTATCTAAAAAGACTTTTTTATACCATTCACAATACAGGAACGTACCAAACAATTTTGATGAATAGACGTTTTACCGACACAAAATTTCTAGGTCGTTTTATAATTAGTATGGCACTTTTGAAAGTTCTCGCACCATAAATATTCTCTATAGATCCTTTACAGTGACTTGTTAATTAAAACCATCCAGAAACCCATTGAATTAAAAAAAAATGAGCAGTCCAAGAATTCTTTTGCGCCGCAACGCTTAATCAACGAAGAAAATTCTTCGAGGAAAGTGAATATATTTGAATTTTAGTTTGTTCATGCAAAGATTTCATCATCATCATCATCAGCCCTGTATATACACTGTCCCACTGCTGGGCATGGGCCTCTTCTCACTATGAGAAGGGTAAGGCCACAGTCCACCACGCTGGCCTAGTGCGGGTTGGCAGACTTCACATGTCTTTCGAGAACATTATGGAGAACTCTCAGACATGCAGGTTTCCTCACGATGTTTTCCTTCACCGTTTAGCAAGCGATAATTAACAATTTAATACGCACATAACTCCGAAAAGTCATTGGTGCGCGCCGTGGATTTGAACCCAGACCCTCTGCGTGGCAGTCTGGCGGTGTCTCCACTAGGCTATCGCTGCTTGTGCATCATGCAAAGATTAAGTGTTTATAAATATACAATAATTTTTATGGTTATGGTTTAAATTTTTTTTTATTGCTTCTTGAGAACAGCTGTTTATATTATTTATCTAAGTATTTGAAGAGATTCAATTAAACATTTTTATCTACATGTCTAGGTTGGTTACATAGTTACTATTTAATAACTATATTACTATTATAGTTTTGGGTGCATAGGGTTCCCACCAAGAACTTAGGGTCCCAAGCCAACCTCACCTGCAAGTGGTGCACCTGCCGATCAACGGACGAGGCTCTGGCAAACAAAATGTCCCAATAAGCGGCAATAGGCTCGCCACCTATTACATGGGATCAAAACACTGGCGAAAAGTGGGCGTTTAATATGCCTCTGCCTACCCCTTCGGGGAAACAGGCGTGAGTCTATGTATGTATGTATGTATAGTTTTAAGGTATCTTTATAATGTTTCTTGCCATTTGACCTCTATACCTATATCTAAATCGTAGAAACTTCTTTGTCCTGCAGATGAACGTCGAGGGCTTAAAATTGTAAATTATAATAATAAATATTGATATTAGATTTACACTAGATGAAACTACTTGTCAAAGAGCATACTACCGACCATTATGAGCTAGAATTTGTGACACAATTAATAAATAATACTATGGCTGAATTGAAAAAGGGAACACACAGAAGAGTTAATGAGTTCTTGCTGAAGCATACAAACTTCTTTTAGATTATAAGACAGTCAATTATAATTTACCATAATGGGAAAACTGTCAGAATTCAGCAATAACGCTATTGCTTAAATTTTCATTACTCATCGCTCTCTTGTTAGTAAAACACAAAAGTAGTAGCTCAAGATAAAGTTTAAAAATACTTCAGAGAGAAACAGTTTGCTTCGATGTATTGAGTAGCCAGTTATTAATTTTAATACAAACTTAAAGATTATTAAAGTGGCTGGTATTTTGCCATTTTATTAATGCTAATTAGAGTGAAATTTGAACTTATATTTCGTTTTCTTGCACTTTCATTTTATCAAAGGTAATATTAATAATTACATATTGCGTTCATCTTTAATTGAAAAACCTGAACTTCTAAAACTTACTGAAAGGTATACTAACGCCAGTACTACTACGATAGAACAATAATACGACTCGCAACGTAAATAGGTTGTTAAACACAAGTAGGGGATGTCAGGATGTCGCACACTGATCTGCAGATTAAGAACGTTTTCTCATACGACTCTATACATATTTTTGATCGTATCGGTTGTGAAGCATAGCTGGCCGCTAAACGAACTGCCAGTTGTTTCCGTGAACTAGGGTGCTTGTACACGGCGCATGTAGCTTGAGCACGTTATATCGTTTAAAACAATGTGCGAGTCCAGCCACTCGAGCATGTACCAAAGCGAGCCACCCGCGCAAGTAATTCGCGTGTTCTGCGACGCGCGCGGGTCACTCGCGCATGTTATCTGTAAAAATTACATTTTTAACATATGATTTTAAAATAATTTTCGTTCGTCGAGACATTTGACGCGATTCAAGTCATAAAGCTACCGAGCGAATAGCATGCACATGTAACTCTTGACCAAGAACAAATAACTTGTACATAGGTACAGCTTGCGCAAGTAGCCCGCGTCTTTACTTGCTCCAGTTATTTGCACCATGTACAAGTACAAGCGAGTAACTTGATCAAGTAGCTTGCGCATATTACCCACGCGTGTAACCCGCACCTTTACTTGCTCCAGCTACATGCACCGTGTAGAAGCACCCTTAACCACAACAGTTTAAGAATGTTCGAACACCATAGTTTTAAAAAACGGTGACGTCTGGACTGACGGCACCGAGGCCGTCTATACCATGAAATACCTAATCAGGCGTTCAGTTCAGCCAGATTTTCTGTTTACCAAATATCGGTTACGATATCTGTGGTAACTGTATTAGTCTGGTAAAAAACATAGGGCACCTAGAGTTCTTCATATGTATTTACACATAAAAAATATTATGTGTAAGTCATAATATTTTTAATGAGATTCTTTATAGATAAATTATGTGCACTAAACCATTTATTTTTAATACTAAATTTCTTTCCCCCATTCTCCATAAACTTCTACATAGAAAATCTCATAATTATCTTCATTTAGACACAAGTCAATGCGTTACAGAAACTGCCGAAGACATATGAATCGGAGCAGAAAGTTCACATTTTTGCAGCCACACCCCAAAAATATGTTTACGGCGAAAGCTTTTGGGTCGGTAAGCAATTTGGTCTTTGAAAATGACTAGCAACTAGAATAAAATATAGTTAATATATATATATCCAGTATAGATATAATACATAGCAAGTCTAGTCACGCGTGACTGGACTTGTTTTCATGTTTAAATAAAATTCAGTGGTTATACAATCTTTAAATAAGTTTATTACTGTTTATTACATACTAGCCTTGAGAATAAAATCAAACACCAGAACACGGTTGACAGACAGTCAAGTTATTGGATTATGTATGCTGAATCAAATTTCATGTAACGCTTACTTGTAACCTGGACAACGGATGTGCTGACAGAAACAGTTTCTTTATGTTTACCACATTACCCAGTTTACCACCGTTCACATTTATTCCAACCTAGCCATTTTAATTCAACGAAAACAACAACTTTGTCCAAATATTATGGCTATTTATTTTCATTAAACTATCAGTGATCAATACTTCAATGGAATGCACTACAAGACCAGCTAGTAAAAGCAATATTTTCTAAACTTGCAATCAAATTGAGTCTGCTAGTAACTGATCAATAATTACAACACAGTAACTAAATTGGTTATATTAAGTGATCGATTGTTCTCAAACGATAGTGCGTCTAGTATAAATATACATAATAGGTATTCAGTTCCATTTCTAGTAGCTTGTAAAACATCTGGTGCTCTAGGTATTGACGACCATACAACTTTTTAGGGTTACATAGTAACCTACAAGGAACCCTTTTAGTTTCTCCACTTCCATCCGTCCGTCTGTCCGTCTCTATATTGTAAATCATAGTATTAGATATACAATAACTATTCTAAATATGTAGTTGCATGCACGATAAATTTTCAATTAAAATTATACTAATTAACGAGTAATAATCGATTTAAGTTAATTGCATTTAATATGCAATGATAGGGATCAAATGCTCATTTTATCCTGAGGACACTATTACTTCGGAACCCTACATTGTACGTGGCTCGACATGCACTTGGTTGGTTTTATTTATAACGCGGTCGAACTTTATATCACACCTATCGTAAGAAGTAAAGATCAAGTACGTATCTAAATTATAGTAAATTATCTCTTGTAAATAATAGTTATTATGTCATGTGTGTAATCCATGCTGAAGCGTCGAGTCAAATGTAGGGTATTAAGCCTTTTAATTTCAAATAATTAATCGATAAAGACCCGTTATAAAACTATTAATATAAGCCAGGCTTAGTGTTCTACACTCTCCTTTTTCATAATTAAATTAAAACTAGGGTTTCACAAATAAATAATGCCGTGTTAATTTTAATTGCCACGTCGAGACGTGTCAACCAAAATACTCTTCAATCAATGTCGAAACGCTTGACCTCTCTAAAACTTCACCTTGTTTTCTTTACAAGTGTGTCTGTCCATAAAATACAGCTATAGACATTTTTTGTACTCAGTGAGACGAACAAAAGATTGAAGTGCCATTATCTATCTATTTAGGAAACATTTTTCGTCGCACCAAATATTTTAACAAGGTAAAACAAAAACCCCGCTCAATCACCATCACCGATAGACAACATTGTTCAATAAAATAACTTGAATTCCAAGTAAACCAGTGTAAAAGGGCCATTGACATCACAGTTTAAATCATAATTAATATTAAATGTTCAGGCTTCAATTTTGGCTTCAAAATGGTGGATTTTATATGCACATTTGATTTAATTACTAGCATTCATTCTTCAACAATTGTATTAAGTTTCTAAAGTCGCAATTTCAATTTGTTCTAGACTTCGTAGTTTAAGGCATTTGCATTGTTCCACCTGATTCGATTTCAGGGAAGTGTAAGAGCTACTGTATTCTGAGACACTAAATGAAAGTCACAACAATTTTAAATCAAAATCTGCTTATTTTTAACCACTCTTATTTATTTATTAAAACTTCATACACATCGAGTGTACAGGCGGACTTAATGCCAAGGGCATTGTCTCACAGTCTACCTTTAAGTGGTGTAGAGAGAGAAAGGTAGGTGTATTGTATACTGAATCAATTACAGTGATCAAAAATCTTACATAAAGAATATATTATAAAATACATACATAATATAACATAAATACATTATATATAATGTATTTATGTTCATAAATACATTATATATAATGTATTTATGTTCAGTTTAAATTAACAAAAAACACGAAACAGAGGCGTATAACTTTTCTGTTTGTTAACCTAGAAAACCGAAGATGTTGTCCACTGCCCGACCAAACATAGTTACGTATAATTATACATTGCAAGGTAAATAAAAGCTTGCAATAATGATTTTCTTCTCGGTAATACACCGATTTTATTTTTAAGGGCTGGCATTTTTTTAGGCAGTATGACTAGAATAATTAAGATGCTAGGTCATCATCATCATCGTTGAATCGGAGCCTGAAGTCCATTTTCCTACAATATATTCGCACGATCTTTGCATCCTTGGTGGTGAGTTGATTGGTACGCATATAACACACGCTGTTTAACGTCACCCGGCGCAGACAGCATGGCAAGACATTTGTTTGTTACCGTAAGAAGTGGCCGTGGCAGCGTAGGCGAGCATTCTTTAGTTTATTTGCTATTTCATGGACGAGATGGCTCATCTCCGTAACAAGCAGGCTCTGCTTGTACCGCTCAATCACAGACCACATCTCACTGCTATAGATGTACCACCTACCCACTAGGTAACTGCTTACAAAATATAAACAAAATAAATAGCGGCGATCGCTTTTATTTTACTATAGTAATCAATTTACTTGCCTTTTCAGAACCAATTCCAGTGTGCTCATAATATCGTAATAGCTTAGTTATTGAGACGAAATTTGTGTATTTTCACCTCTTGATTTCTTTTACGCTTATTTTTTTTCTAAAATATAATTATTTTACGATTATTTGATAATCTGATGTCGCAAATTTTTACATAAACACGGAGCATGTATGTATGTGTGTATCTATTAAAAAAATATATGTATATTATAATATAATTTGTGAAAGTTGTACGTCAAATAAAAGAAGAACATCAAGATGCATATAAAATAACTTATTTATCAAAAACTATAATAATTTAGAAAATATGTGGACACAGATGAACATACATAGCCTCAATATTGGATAAAAAATAACATTAATATCACGACTCTTGAGTTCTTGACACATCAAAGTAATGTGACTTTGCATCCACTTTGTAAAATCAGCTGTAATACAATTTTCCCCAACTAACTTATACGCCAGTAAAACTCAAAACACACAGCATATTTTATTCAAAAAGACATATATATCAAGCTGTGTAATAGAATTGATTTCTTAGAAAACTTTCTACGAAGTTTGTAACTCGCTAAGAAGTTGAGCTAACGAAATATCAACTCAAATATCTTCAATATTGGACAAACAAACGGTAAAACTGATATAAATTATGGAAAACGATTCGTACGAGAAGTTTTACACGATGAATTGGTTGTAAAAGGTAGTAAAAAATTTCGTATAACTAGTTGAGTTTGTTGTCACACATTTGATGCTTGACGTGCCATCGGCCTGTTTAAGTAGTGTCGATTATTATCACTAAAATACAAGAAATTTGAGCCCAGACTGGCATACTGACATTGACTTTATAGAATACTAGCTTCTGCCTGTGCGCGCAAGAGTTGCTTATTGGGACGACGATAATGGTATTTCAATTGTCTATATGCCAACTTTGAAATCATTTTTGTTTTTTTTGCATCGTTTTCGTACCGTCGAATCTTGATTTACAAAATAAAAAATAAACTTAATTTATCCCAATCTTGTCTTCTGACAATCAAAATCCTCCAAGTAACGGCTAATCACCAAAATCTTTATGGAGCATTAACTTATATCTCTAAACGGCGTGAACAGTCTAAATACTGTAATAACAACCAGCGTAATACAGCAGAAACGAATTTAACAAGATAAAATTGTAGAAGTTGTTTAGATAAAGAGGGTTCGGGAACATTTTACCAGTTCACTTATCTCCGCCGATAGATAAGTGAGGGTACCCGTGACCTATATTTAGTAATGGCGGGCCCTGATTGGGATAGCGGGGAAAATGTTCGGGATAGTGATTAGTTTAGGAAAACTCGTTTGGTGGTGCGATGGAAGTTTTCGTGTAAATTGTTTAAACGTTTTTATGGTAAAGTTGCGTTTATAACTAATAAAGAGCTGCTACATTGTTTTGTATGCTATGTAACAAAGGAATACAACTACATCCACTTATCTTGTGGGTGCAATTATGTTATCTCGGTATCACTTTAACAATTAGATAAAGTCAATAAGTTCTATCCAATTTGTAAAAAGCAATCACCAAAACCAATCAGTCTGCCGTGAACATGAATTCTGTAAGGAATTCGAAACGTCGGCTAGTAATAAATTAAAAATATAGTTTCTAGATCATTCGTTTCAATGCAATAACTTAGTGTAACCAATACATCGCGATAAAATCCGTAAACTGTAGTTTAATTTCAATGTGTAACATTCGCGTAAACCCAAGAAGATACATATCTCCTGTATTAAAACATTGGACGTTGAAAAAACTTGATACAAAATGTTACCTTAGTGATAAATGTAACGTAAAATATAAACAAAATATAAATAAACTGACATATTCCGAAGAATCAATGTTGAATTCAAAATTACACCTCGAATAAGGTCTATTCATAAAAGTTATCGCAGTTGAAAACACATGATCACATCCGCTGCATAAAATCAGAGAATATTCTAAAAATAAATAAAAAATAGAGTGTAAATCTTTCAAAGATATCGCTTGTGGATTATAACCTGATATATAGTAAACGTTTCGCTGAAAAACGCTTAAGCTAGTAAGCACTCGAGTAACTGAGCTCTTCTGAACCCTCCGTGATATTCCCGGTTCGTAGTTTATTAAATGTAAATTAAGCGTTCATTGCGGTTTGCTTAATCTCTTACTCGTTACTGCTATAAAGGTAATTGGAGGAAAATGTTAAAGAAACTTTTAAGTTTAAAATAGTATTATGAGTTCATACCAATTATCATCCATTTGTTATTCAAATTAAGCTTATTATTGCTCATATTTTCCCATTTTTTTAACCATCAGCAGCGTGTGTTTTTTCCCTTGCGTTTTCTTTCTATCGTTTAAATAACACATCATGTTTTCCATAAAAGTAATCTTCTTTAAACCAAGAGAAAGCTGTTTGGAAATCGTGCTATTGTAAAACATACCTTATGCAGACGACTTAAAAGTGTTAGGCATCAGTTTAAATGTTCCGAAGTGAAAACCTAGAGTTTTATAGACATTAGATCCATCGATGGAAAAGTTTGTAGAAGACAGTTGTAACGACTTTGGCAACTCATAACTTTGAAGTTTTCTTTTGAAAGTAAACATATATTATATAACATCAAGCCTGTATCTGAACGAAGGATAAGACTCATGCAACTCAACACACAATGTATCTATGAATTTCAATTTTGAAGAACACGTGTTTTTAATAAAGAAGCTGGTCAAAATGTATATCTTTTATTCGCATATATTATGGAATGTAGTTGACACAAAACGAAGCTGAATTATGTGCCTCTATTCTCTCATTCTTAGTAGTCAGTTAATTTCACAGACTTTGTCCACTTTCCTTGTTGGAATGGCGCATTGTGACTTAATGTCCTCAGTTTTCTTTGCACTACTAAATCATTCTCCCTCCACTCCACTTCAACCGAGTTACTTTGGATAATTATGTATTTACCGATTAAAACCGCGTAAAAAGTATCAGTGGATTTAAGAAAATGTAATAAATTGGAATAGCCCATGAGCAGTTATTCTATTTACTTCTCCCGTTTTTCCACTGGCAATGTAGGCACAGATTCTACATATTTATTTACAACCTATCATATCTCCCATTAGGATACACAAAGACAATGGAACGCCAAATGTTCCGATTCTAACAGACCACTTTCATCTGTTATGGGCACATTTATTTGGACCTTTTTCAACATGTCACCTATTTGGTCGAACTGCTGTTTTAATGTACCTAATCAAGTGATATTTTTACTTCCTGCTATTCACCATGACTATTGGTTGTCATACACAGTGATATTTCAAAGCAACAGCTTTGCTACTACATATAAATGGCTTACTCGTGTGTGCCTATGCGTTAGATTTACAATATTTCGGACAAAAATCAGTGACGTCATTCAAATTTATTGTCCCCGTGCTGAATACTCCAATGACAGTGGTAAAAATATCGCTATGAGATACAAATGTTTGAATGCTATTCTGTTATGATGGACGGCCTTATACAGGTTTAAATAAATAAAGTGCGTGCAAAAAAGCAAAAGAATAAATTACGAACAAAGTCTCTTACACGCATGTGAAGCATGGTCGAAGAGATATGCATTGAGAAATAATATTTATCTGATTATAATTTCCCAATGCATTTCCCGAAGAAAATATTTTCTAAAACTGATACTTCTTCTTAAAAAAGTCTGTACAAAAATCCAAAGGTCGAAATAAGTATCATGCAAAGTGTCTCCGAGTACAAAGTTACAATCCAAATCTTTTCCAACAGTGCTGAAATAAAATAAAGATTGCAAACGACGCGTAAGGTACCTGAAACTTGGAATAAATCCCTTATAGTACGCGGAGATGCTACGGGTTTGGGACAGTTAACTTCTGCAGTTACTAGGTAATATACAAGTATTTGAATTATTTTTTTAAAATTTCCTATAGAATACAGTATAAAAAGATATTATTAATGTTTTTAAGCTATTGCATAGCTTTTATCGCGGGCTTGAGCGCGGCGACCGAATCCAGAAATTCCGTAACGAAAAACCTAACACTTTTATTAGCTGTCGTCTGTGCTATTCAATCATGCCGTTGTCTTGAAAATTAGGTAAACAATTTTACCTCTGATATTTAAAGTACCAGGGCAGTCCCAGAAGTATCCGATCTGACACACTTAAAGAGGTTTTTATCTCAAATAAATACTCTTTTTAAAAATAATATACTTCATAAAGTTTAAATTTGAAATTGGAACACGTAGCGTCGTTTGTCTTTTGTTTAGTAGCCATCAATAGTTGACGCTGTGAACAAATTTTCAGACATGGAGAAAATTGGCCATCGTTATGTGATACAATACTTTCATTTGAAAGGTTTTAGTCCAACTGATATTAAAGCGGAGCTAGATTCTACTTTGGGGGAGTCTGCTCCATCGTTTACAACAGTAAAATATTGGATGGCAGAGTTTAAACGAGGTCGCTTGAGCTGCGAAGGTGAACATCGATGTGGTCGACCAAATGAAGTGACAATACCAGAAACCATAGAAAAATCCACAAAATGGTATTAGATGACCGGCGATTGAAAGTACGCGAGTTAGCAGACATGGCAGGGATTTCAAAAAGTGCTGTACATCGCATATTAACCGAAAATTTGGATATGAAAAAGATGTGCGCAAGGTGGGTGCCGCGATTGCTCACAGAGGACCAAAAACGACGTCGCAAAGATATTTCGACCGAGTGTTTGGCAAAATTTCACAATAATAAAGCGGAGTTTTTGCGGCGTTTTATTACTATGGATGAAACGTGCATTATTTCACACCAGAGACTAAAGAACAGTCGAAGCAATGGACTCGTAGAGGAGAACCAGCCCCAAAGAAGGCGAAAACCGTTCCATCAGCGGGAAAGGTCATGGCCTCCGTTTTTTGGGATTGTCGTGGGATAATCTTTACAGATTATCTTCAGAAAGGACGGACTATAAATGGCGAGTATTATGCTAACCTGTTGCATCAATTAAGTGAACAAATCCGTAAAAACGACCGCACGTGGCGAAAAAAAAAATTTTGTTTCACCAAGACAATGCACCAGTACACACGTGTGCCAAGGCCATGACCAAAATCCGCGAGTTAAAGTTCGAACTACTTCCTCATGCACCCTATTCGCCCGACTTGGCCCCTTCGGAATTTTTTTTGTTTCCAAATTTAAAAAAATGGCTTGCTGGTAAAAGATTTGCCAGCAATGATGAAGTGGAGGCAGCGGTTGATGAGTATTTTCACGAGCTCGACAAATCTCATTACAAACAAGGTGTTGAAGCTATCGAACATCGCTGGGCCAAGTGCATAGAACTAAAAGGAGATTATGTAGAAAAATAATAAAAAAAATGTAATTTGATTTTCTTTTGTTTTCCTTGTCAGGTCGGGTACTTTTGGGACTACCCTGTAGTTCTCCTAGTTTTCGCCCCGGCTTTGTACGCCTGGGCTTATTTGACGCCCATAACATGGAAATATAATACATTTTTCAAAAATATTCTCTTAATGCTCCTACACACTCCCTAATGAACACACATCACGTCAAATGTTAGCTTCTTGCGCCGGTAGTGTCAGCTGTGCGTTGTCCGTCAGTCAATAAATGACACAATGATTTTATATTAATTATTGCATAATCAGCACAAAAATGTATGCGTATCTTCCTATATCCAGCTTTTAATGTGGCGCTTATGGTAACTGACCCGCTTTATTGCGTTGCATAAATACGAGAGATCTGTTAAGTTTTATTCATGTTTTTTTATAACCTCACGCTGTTATACCAACCTAGTTTTTTTGTTTTCATGTTCACAAGCACGGGCTTCTTGTTACTTTGAAATGGGTAAGGCCATAGACTACCACTTTGACCAAATTATGTTGAACTCTCAGACAAGCAAGTTTCCTCACAATGTTTTCTTTCACCGTTGAGCAAGCTGTAATTCGTATTTAATATTAAGGCTACATTTTATCAACAAATTGCCAAAAACATGACGCTAGCCTTAACACAAACAGTATAGAAAATATTAAGACGCGACCTTCCTGTATTCTGCCAAAAATTAACCCTGCTGCACTCTAGTGCCACAACTTTGCAGTAATCTTCCGTACCCAAACTAGTTTCCTTGGAAAAATCTTACCATCATTAGTAAAAACTTCCGTCAACAAGCTTTCCCAAAGTACCTAAGTGGAACTTAATGAGCACAGTAAACAATTGACTTCTTCCCTCATTACTAAGAAGGGTGAAAGCGGCAATAATGGGACGTCGTTGACTTGTAATTGTTATCACTGGAAAACTTGGATACCCTACCCAAGCTATTCTATTTTGGATAAAGACGATGTGTATATGTGTTAACTTGTGTTCTTTATTTTATTTAGATATAGATATTCTACTTTCTTGAAATGTCTTTGCTGGGTCGAATTAGCAATAAAACAGTGCATTCATTAATGACCATGAGAGGACCAGTCATAGAGTTTTACTCGGAGACTTCGATTTAAATCAAAATAGTGTTTTATATTTGATCACGCAGTGACTTAAAATACTGCGGGTCCTTTTAAAACGGGTCTTAGCGTATTGGTTGCAATTTCTACATAGGCTAGCGTTTGCTACATGGTTGCTGCATCTGGGTGTTCTTCGTGCCCGGTAATTCATCAAACATAACTCACAAAGTTAGACATCAAGATCTATGGTGGCTAAAGTGGAAATAGTACCAGCTTAGTGCTAAACCGAGCATTACGGATGTTTCACAGAACACGCCTTTCAGTACGAATTTTGCGTATGCAGATGTTAAAGAACCTTTTAACAGGGATTGCTGGATACGTTTTAAGCTAAACCACAGTTCGATGGAATCGCCAGCTAGTGGTTTTGCGAGCTATAACGGGGAAAAGCATACCACACATTTTCTGCACTTCTTTTGCATGGTTTGTGTATTACCTTTACTGCGAACTGTCAGATTTCAATAGGATTCTTTGGATTAAGTGGTGTTATATCCATCTCTTTCACTAATCTTCCTCTCTCTTTTGTTTCATTATTCCCGCTTTTATGACTTTCATCCCGTTTGATTTGAATCCTGGATCCTTGGATAACATGTTATTAAAACTATCACACTCATTGCGATCTTAAAGTTGTCCTCGTTATGCTTAGCCTCCTCTTTACGGTCGTGAAAATTTAACCCACGATCTCAATTTAATTACCAGCATATTTCCCGAATGCCTACAGACTACTGACAGATACCTTCCCAAAAAAGTTGTCGCAACTTCATCAAATTCTAGGAGGCTCTTGGGGTGAAAATTTTTAACTAACCGGAGACGCTACAAGTAACAAATTAAGTTTTTAGAGACCTTAAACATTGTGCCATCTGAAACGGCTGCCCTTCATATTGAATGAGGCCAACAAGAGGTTTCACTCCCAGCATTAATTAGGGAAGGAGTCATTTTTAGATACTCGTTACAAATATGTTTTGTGGGTAATACATACTGTTTACGATATTTACTCAGCTCTTGTTATAAAAACTTCCTGTAACATTTATTTTACAAAATGTTTTTGGTTTAAAAGTGACACAAACGTAAGAAAGATTCAAGTAAATAATTCCTTTGTAATTTTCACGCTCTTGGAGTTATTTAAAGTAACTTTATTCTTTGTTCAATAAATTTTCAGAAATGCAAAAAGGACAACAAGACAAGCTTACCTGTACCTTATCACAGCCAAAAATGTTAACACACCGCCCCAGTTAAATAAAATACCCTACATTTTCCAAATGAAAACAATTAAACAATATCTCTTTGAACAAAAAAAATGCTACGGACGCTACATGTGCTACGAGAGTGCTACGGAACGTGTTGAAGAATTTCATCCAGTAGATGTCTGGGGATATAAGTCTTGTAAACCTTTTAGTATTGACTGCGGATTGATTGCGGGAATTAAGACGGTTTGAAGTATACATAGAACTGTGAATTGTATTGTGTTCTGTTTATTAGACAGAGATGAAAGCGAAGTTTACGTCTCTAGCAGGTTGAATATAAACACCATTTGTTTGGAAGCTTAATTATTGTTTAATTCTTTTAAGATTTTATAGCCTTTTAAGGTTATAACTCTAGGCCTGTATCAACTTGCCGACGCTTAGATATAATATATTCAGCAAGCAGAGTGTGGACTCCGCTATCCGTCCTTCAAAATTACTTTGAATCTCACAACCTGACCAACTAAGATCAGGCAATGTGCTTGATAATTAAACGTTTAGAACTGAAACATAGTACTATGCCCAACTCCGAACCCAATCCGACACCACACAAGCTGTCATTAAAAAAAAACACATAATTATTCTGAACCTTGTTACCAAAAACTTCATCAATGCCTTTAAACACATTCTTATAAAGAACCTTTAAAATAATATCCACTTCATTACCAATCCCCAAGCGATCAGCTACTACCAAAAATAAACAATATTTAAATTACATCGCAAAAGGATGAAAAATGAAAAAATGTAGCTGCCAAGACAAATCTCTGGTAGACAGAGTTTGAATAATTTAATTCATTCGATTACGGTGGTTCCTATTAATTCGATGCGCTCTCTGAATTTATAAAGTGCTTAAGTTTATGGACTCACGGAAGAATATTTTGTACTGAGACGTCTGAAGTGTAGGCGTAAACGCGTCAGGCGTTGGTATTCTGTGGAGGTGGAATAGTGATATTTATGACAAGTGTTTGCACCCAGCTAACCAGGCAATGAGGCCAATACTAAAGACCGAGATCTTTGAAGTCTGGTCTTTTTTTTTTCATTCATCGTCATTAAAAGATACGAAACTGTTTGTCACAATGCTCAGAAATAAAGAAAATAATGAAAAATTTGACAAATTACAATTACCTTCTAGAAAATGACGAATACTTCTTTAAAACAAAATTATTAAATTAGAAAAATATTATAATGAAGTCTTTCAAAAAGAAATATATATGTTCATCGGGAATGTGACCCATCCTTATTTCTTAATATAAGTAACAATGAAATTATAATTCACTCGTACAAAGTTTTAATGTTGATTTATGTCGTTAAAAATGTAAGTTATTTAATCCAAACTACTACCTTTCATAAAACTTTTTGCAGCCTTATAATTTTAGGCCTTTGAGAAGGATACAATACTTTGTGAAACTGCAATATAAAATTCATTAGCTTTTCTGATAAAGATATTTCATGTTTTACATCCAGAGTTCTCTCATATAATTTTATGTTTGTAAACGTCTCTCGCCCGGTCACCGTAGTCCCCCATATTCATTAAAAAACTCATAATCATAATTAAGGAGAATCATTTACATATTATTATAATTATTCAAAGTACTTCTTATAACTTATAACGGGCTCTTGTGTGAAATATCAAATAAATATCTAATTTGTACCCAAACTTGTGAATGAGTATCATGATTTTAATTCGAGGACATTGTTTGAAGAATTAGAATGTTAATTTTTTTTTATCAAATTGATCAATCCAGCCGTTTTCTCACCTGGCTAAGCTAATGTAGGCCAATGATCTGCATCTTTAAAAATTTGTCGCTTCCCATAAATCCTAAAAATAACATTCATGTTATTGGTTAGACCTCTTCACCCTTAAAAAATATTAGTGAACTTCACACATACTACTAATAAGGGTTTACTTTAACGGATGATCTAAAGCCTTCCTCCCGGCAAGGTTTTTACAAGTTTAACTCAAAAGGGATAAAAGAAAGACAAAGTTTCAAGGATTTTTATACAAAAAGTGATAAAGAAAATTCCTTAGAAGGAGTCAAAGGTTTGTGAATAAAAATAATGAAGTAAAAGGTTAAGAAAGCTAACTTCTTAAACGTGTCAAGGAAAGTAGTGAATAAACACGTATGTGGCTGGTACGTTTGCTGAACGCCCAATTGAAAGATGTATTCATATTTAATGATATTTAAGTACTTCTTATATAAGAAAAAGTCTAATTTTTATGAGGTTATTTAATACTACACTTGCCCGCGACTTTGGCTGTGTCGATTAAACTACACACATTTTTGGTAATAGGTATAATATTTGAGACACATGAATAAAGTGAATTTCAGTGGCTTAAAAATAAATTTGTTTGAAAAACCTACCGAATCAATTAAGTCCTATAAAGAATTCATTGTCATAAATATATCAGTTCTGTTTTGAAAACGACTAGTGTGAAAAAGCAATACTTCAACAAGTTGCCATGGATAAAAACCTTAATTCGTCGGAAAATCCTATGCAAATTGGTGATTGAAATAGGCAGGACAAATTTTAAAACTGCATTCAGAGTCGACAAATCTAATATTCTATCAAATCAGGTGAGAATAAAAGGTTACGAATTTTGATAGCTATTAAAAGCTTTTGATTGAATACGTTTATAAATAAAACATCAGTCTTTATTATCTGGATGGGACTAGAACAAAATTTTCGTCATGTAGTAAGCTATAATCTCACACTTGATATCCAAAATTTCAAGTCGGTATATCATTTAGTTCCGAAGCTAGTTGAAAGCAAAGTTTCGCATTTTCGACACCGACACACTGACTCACTGATCATCAGAATAGAACTGGTAGTTCCCATTCACCTAGAGCGCTTAAATTTGGTACAGAGGTAGAGTTTAACACTCATATAGAGGAAAATAAAAAAATTGCAGTAAGGAACTTACGCTTGGCTCAACTTGGCCTAGAGATTTCATTACTTTTTAGAGATAAACAAGCAAATCCATCAAGACTTGGCTATTTTTTTACAGAATGTTTTTGGTGGGATTAGCCATTACAGAAGGAGAGTCAATCTTGAAGTCAGCGATACCCTAGTGAAGATACGAACATACGGCTATGCAAAGGGAAGGTGGAATCCTCGGCATACACCATCGACATTTCGAAGTTATAATTCATCATCATCATCATCATCATCATCATCAGCCCTTTATACTGTCCCACTGCTGGGCACGGGCCTCTTCCCATTATGAGAAGGGTAAGGCCATAGTCCACCACGCTGGCCAAGTGCGGGTTGGCAGACTTCACATGTCTTTCGAGAACATTATGGAGAACTCTCAGACATGCAGGTTTCCTCACGATGTTTTCCTTCACCGTTTAGCAAGCGATAATTAACAAGTTATAATTATAATTATCTGTGTTAAATATTAAACTATGGCTGCCTCGTGCTTTCAAGAGCACATTAAGCTTTGTGTCGATATCGGTATAGGAAATACCGATATCGACATATATTTTGGTTTACGTAACTTTTGATATAATAAAGAACAGTACTGATAGATGTATTAAACCCCAATAAACCATTTAACCGCAAAGCTAAGCTAAGGCTTTTTAATCGAACATCAACACAAAAGCCGTCACACCAAAAATAAAGCAACTAAAGCTAAGCAGCGTTATACCTACAAACATATCAACATTGACAATAACACAAATGTATAAACAAATAACAAAATAAACATCAAAGTAATAAATAGTACAGATTCACCGGAACGAAACGCTTCCGTCACTTGCCGTTGCTCCGTGTTTGCACCAAGGGGCGCTTTGTCGCTTCGTATTCTATTTCATCCCCTAAATGGAAATGCCGGAGGTTTTTCTGCCGATCGAATTTCGCTAATAGTTTCTTTCGCTAAGACTGTGCGACTTTTACTTGAAAATTGAGTTTTGAGGTGTTCGCGGTGCGATAGGACAGTTAAAAGACTTTTCTTTAAACTGGCACCATTTTTTTATTTATCTTTTATGTCGGAGCTATAGACGCTTTAGTGACACAACTAGACTATGGGAAATTATACCTATTCTAATTCCGAACACCGAACGAACAGTGTCAAAAAATATACTTTTTTGTACAGGCTTTCTTAAGGAGGCTGTATTTTTCGCGGAGACAATATTTCTTTCTGTTATCTGATCTTGGCTTATGGAGAGCTTGAGTATTTTTTATTTTAGTATATGACGTTTAACAAACTGGGCTGAGACACGAGCAGTTTTTTGTCAGCTTTAAAGGTGTGCCATAGTTTTTGCCGAAAACAACTTACGAGCAAGCCATACCAATTGTTATTTTACTAGAAGTAGTGTACTGCAATGTTATAGCTCATATGAAACAGGTACAATATGATCCAAGTATCTACATGAAGATTATAATAACTTAATACATTTTTTTATGTTTTATAGTAATAGGTGGCAAACGAGCAGACGGATCGCCTGATAGTAAGCAATTACCGCCACTCATGGACACAAGCAACACCACAGGAGTCACAAGTGCGTTGCCGCCCCTTGGAGTTGGGAAAAGGGATAGGATGAGGAGTGGGATGAGGGAGAAGGAACAGGGGATAGGGCCTCCGGCACTCTCACTCAGCGAACGAAACGCAACAGTTTAGGTACTGTTACTTTACGTCGATTTTCTGTGAGAGGGTAGTACTTCCCCGGTCGAGCCGGCCCATTCGTGCTGAAATCAGCAAGGCTCTACTACCGTGAAAACATATGAATGTCAATACTGACATAAGCTGAATCTAATCAGTTACATAATTTTGATACCCCAGGTCAACTTTCTCGCACTCAGTGCCACCAACCACTAGAAAAACATACCAATAATACCTTGCGTGACCAAACCGTTAACCATAACAGACCAGGCACACAACCAAACCAAAAACAAATCTAAGTACCCAGCTTCATGCATAACGCAACAACCATGTTTACCCATTATATACATTTCCACATACTTTGCTTGCAATTTTAAAAATATTCCGAGTTATTCTGAAGTTTCGCCTTACTTGCTAAAGTGTAATGAGGCGACTATTTTTGCTCTGTGCTTCTCTCGGGGCAATTTGGCGTGTTTGTTGGCAAATGATAAGTTTACGATATATTTTTTCCTTTTCACACAAACTTCCGCTAATGAGACGCCGACAGGTCACTGAGTTAAGACGCAACTTTCGTTGGGAATAATACTAGCCACTGCGCGAGTCTTCGCCTGCATCTTTATCATTTTGTAAATTATTTGTCATAATTTGTTTGGATGTGATGTCAAATAGGTCTAGTAGCCAAATTCAGCGAAAGATGGAATATTGGCAACATGCGTAAGTGGAAGTTCAAGTTACAGATCGGCAATAATCGCAACTGGTTTGCAAACCTATTCCAGCAATAGCTTCAAACATATTCTAACTTCGACGACACACATTCAAAAGTAAGCCACCTCAACCACTATGTAAAAACTTTCAGCGACCACTAAGAAACTACGTTTGTTCGGTAAGCATAAGTACGCAATAATAGTTGCGACTCCGTATTACATTTTAAGATTGTACCTTATGGTAATAAAAGTGTGCATTCGGTGCTAATAACAGCAGTTTCCTCCAGTTTTCCTTGCAATGTGGTTTTACAGTATGAATATGCATGGCGTTGTAGTTTTCTTACTATACTTTCTAGATATTGAGGAAGAAGATTTTGTTTACCATCCGTTTTAAGAATAGGTGTGTGCCAAATGTCTTCGTATTGTAGTGTTTCCTTTTGCAGAATGTCAATGTTGTCTTTAACTAGTTAATTTTCGTGACTTAGTGGATATCATAAATTCAGATTCATCCAATTTACTATTGCCACCCTTGTGCATTTGGTATGTATCTACATTTAAGTTATTTACACCGAATTTGTACCAAAATTTGCACAATAAAGCAATTATCTATCTATCTATCTATTGTATTTTTTTATATTATTTTTTCTCATAGTGATAAGAGGCCCGTGTCCAACAGTGGGACAGTATATATGAGTACAGAGCTCATGATGTGTGTATTTAGTGTGTATATTCAGTTCACAAAAAATATAACATAATTACATAATTATGTACATCCTAAAAAAGCTAATTGTTAACTAACACTTCGAAGTATAAAATAGTTAGTAGCCCACATTTTACCTTAATTCACTAGTCAACCTTACATCACCTCACAAACAAAAACATTTGGTTTCAATTAAAACCGATTTCCTAAAATAACATTCAGCACTCGACCGTGAAATATTTCATTAGACAGTGTCGAAAAGATGCGGAATTTAAACTATATAGCGTCGACGTGGCTGCTGGTGAAATGAAAACAACGGCATTATTCTGCTCCCGGTGAATAGTTGACCGACGGGGTTTGGAAGTTGACAGCTTTTATTATACTCTTTGTACTATAAAAGTTTATTTTCGTGGACATTTACATTATATTTTACTTTTTAACAGGATATTTACGAGCCGTTTTAAGCCACGTAACATTGTTATTATTTTGGTTGCGGAAATCATGCGGCAGTCGTTCTGTGGAAAACAAATTTTCTGCCAAAACTGGTTAGACTAAAAGCAGAAACTAATCTTCAAATTAAGAGTCTTGGATGCAAGGCATATAGCTTCGAAAATGAACTGATGCGTGCCTTGACTTTAAACCCGATATCCATTGGGTAGCAGTGTGTGTATCTTGACAAGGCTATTCCTGCCATCTCTTATAACAAAGTTATGAATACGGCAATTTAAAATACGTCAGTGTACATAGGTGAATTCTTAACAAATAAAGCAACTGCAAACAATGCATCGTATTGAAAGGACTGAAACAATGGCATGGGCTGTCAATACGTAATTAATTATAAGGAACTTCACGCTAAGCTCGACATAGAGAGTGCTACAAGCATGTGCTGTAAACGAACCAGTAACGTGTCTAACTGACGAAAACTTTTCAACAATAACCAATCTGAGGATGCGCACTAGCTAGTATAGCCAAACTAATTACATAGTTATAAGTATGGTGCTAGAGTACATCTAAAGTAATACTAATACATAGTAATTAAAAGGATTACTTTGCAGTAATCCTTCCAGTTCATTCGCAATATAGCAAGTATTGCAAATACTACTCAAATATCTACTGTAATACTATACTAAATTCAAATTCAAATTCAAATATTTTTTTATTTCAAGTTGGTAATTTACATACTCTTTTGAAACGTCACTGACTCTAGTTGCCGGTTCCAAAAGGTAGGCCCAGGGAGAAGACTCCGGCAAGAAACTCCTCTGGACACTCTTTTAAAATCTTTGGTTTTTTTTACAATTTTGTTTTAAGAGTTACAATATATTGTCAAGAAAAAGAAAAAGCGAGCACAATGTAGATTAGCAAATATATAAATTAACTGTGAGCAGTAGTTTGCCAGATTAAAGATCTGGACTTTTTTATGAGAGATAGGTACTTTGACGATCATAGTATTATCAGCTAACATTGCGCTCACTTTACAAAGTAGATTACTTTAAAAACGATGAATATAATAACCTACATGCTGAAAAAGGCAAAACTGGGATACCTGCTATAAAGTAGAGAAAATAAACTTTCTAGGTCCGGTTACTTAAAAATAAATTTTACTAATAAATACTAAGACTTCAATAATACCTAAGGTTACTTAGTTGCCAGGGAAGCCGCATGTGCAGAAAACAACTAACGCCATACATCCCTATCGTCAATGTAATCACTTATCTTATAATATGCTTTTTTAACGAGAGCCATCTTAACATGTTTTTTAAATCACCCGTCAGTAAGATCTGTAACTGCTTTAGGCAGTTTGTTATAGAAACGTACACAATTACCTAGGAATGATTTATTAGTTTTGGTTAGTCTAAATCTAGGTACTACAAATTTTTGTTTATTTCTGGTGTTGATATTGTGAATGTTGCTTAAAGTGTCAAACATTGAAAGATTCCTACGTACAAACATGATGTTTTCGTAAATGTATAAAGAGGGCATAGTAAGAATGTTAATTTTTTTAAAGACTTCTCTGAGAGACTCTCGTGGACCCATATCATAAATAGCACGGACAGCTCTTTTCTGCAAAATAAATATTGAGTCACGATCGGCCGCCGCCCCCCATAGCAAGACCCCGTAAGACATTAAACTGTGAAAGTAAGCGAAATAAACAAGTCTAGCAGTAGCAACGTCAGTAAGTTGTCTTATTTTTCTAACAGCGAACGCGGCAGAGCTTAATCTACTAGATAAAGAATTAATATGAGCTCCCCATTGTAATTTCGAGTCTATAGTATAATACCTAGGAATACTGTTTCTTCCACAATATCCAACTTGTTATCTTCAAGCATTATGTCTAAACCTTCCTGAGAAACGTTTCGTAAAGAAAATCTTAAACATTTCGTTTTTGTAGCATTTAGCAATAGATTGTTTGCGCTGAACCATTCTGATAAGGATAATAAACTAGCATTTACTGTGTGTTGGTTTACGTCTTTTCTATCAATTTTAAATGTAAGAGAAGTATCATCTGCAAAAAGAATAATATTAGATATGGCCGACATCATGTAAGGAAGATCATTTATATAAACAAGGAACAGAAAAGGCCCCAAAATGGAACCCTGAGGAACACCCATCCTAACTAAAGACCCTGAAGAGGTTGTTCCATCTATACCTACCCTTTGCCGTCTCTGAGAAAGATACGAGGTAACTAGTTCGAGAGAACGTCCACGAACACCGTAGTGTCTAAGTTTGCAAATGAGTGTATCATGATCAACGCAATCAAAAGCTTTGGAAAGATCGCAGAAGACGCCAATGGCATCTCGCGATTCTTCCCATGCTTCCAGGATGTTAGCAATTAATTTTGCACCTGCATCAACAGTCGACCTACCTCTCGTGAAACCGAATTGCTGATCGTGTAAAACCTCGTTTCTATGAAAATGAGACATCATTTGGTCAAGCATGATTTTTTCGAAGACCTTACTCAAGGATGGTAGAACTGAAATCGGTCTGTAGTTTGAGGGATTCTGTTTATCACCTGTTTTAAAAACTGGAATAACTTTACTTTGCTTCATCAGATCAGGGAAGGTGCCTATATCTACACATTTATTGAATATATCTGCAAGAGCGGGAGCTATCTGGTCAATAACAGAACTAAGTACTTTTACAGAAATGCCCCATAAGTCTTCAGTATTCTTAATGTTTAAATTTTTAAAAGCTTTCCGAATTGTATAGTCAGTGACGTATGTAAATTCAAAGCAAGAGATGTCTTTAACAAAATATTTTTTCAGAAGTGTTTCTGCCAATGAAGATGACGAGTTTAGTGAGTGAGTCACTTCAATTGGAATGTTCACAAAAAAGCGTTCAAATGTGTCAGCAACCTCAACCTTGTCCGATATTAGCTTACCTTCAGCCCTCAGAATAAAATCAGTATCTCGGTTCCTAGTTCGTCCCGTTTCTGTATTTATTATCTTCCACACGGCTTTTATCTTATTACTAGCTTTACTTATCTTGTTGCTTATTAATTTCGATTTCGCAACTTTACAAACCCTTTTAAAAACTTTTGAATAGTTTCTAACATGATTGTGAAATGAAGGATGGGATGTAAATGACCTTTTATAATATAAATTATATAAGGTATCCCTACTTATCCTTATGCCCCTTGTAGCCCATTCATTAAAACAGCATCTATCATTTAATTTAAAATTCCTGATGGGACATGCTTTATTAAATTCTTTACATATCAGGCTAAACAACTTATTGTAATTTATGTTAGGATCTTTAGAAGTAAATTTAGTTACAGATAAATAATCCTCTATCTTATCATGAAGCAATTTCATTTTATTTTTAGTAAGTGGCCTAGTTTTAATTGATTTCGTACTCTGAGACCCATTGTAAACTTTAAAACTAGTTAGTTGACCCAAGTGGTCTGACTTAACACCACTTAATAAGGTAACGAGATTTGTGTCACGATTTGTAAAAATGTTATCTAAACATGTACTGCAAGTGGGGGTAATTCTAGTGGGTTGATTTATTAGATGACTTAAATTGAAAGAGCTAAATAATGCTAACAATTTGTGCTTATCAGGTGTATCAACTGAAATATCTACATTATAATCTCCACAGACAAAAACAAATTTATTACTCTTAAAAACTTTCCCCAAGACTTCTTCCAAGGCTGTAATAAAAGAAGAAAAATTGGACCCAGGTGGTCTGTTCACGCATAATATAATATGATTTTCTATTTCTGCACATGCTACCTCACATAAGCGATCAATGGATAATAAGCTAATATCCTTTCTTTCCTTAAATTTTAGACTATTCCTACAGAGAATTATTGTTCCTCCTCCAACAGCTGAGAGACGATTGAACGCACTGGCAACTAAAAAATTACTTATACTAAACTGCATTCTGTCTGGCTTTAGCCATGTCTCGCAAAGACATAAGATGTCAATATGATACTTATCCACTAAAAGTTCAATGTCTAATATCTTGCTAGAAAAGCTATTAATATTCTGATGATATAGTATAATGTCATGTAAATGCTTCTCTATTGTCGGTTCTAGAAGTTTAAAGAATTTGTCACAGCATTGTTAGAACAACTAAGCAATACTGATTCGTCACTTAAACTAAGCTTTGTCATACTATCTATGACTGCATTAATATTATAAGCTAACAATATAGCAATATCATGTCTGTATTTTTTGGGAAGAAATGTAACTCCCCGACTTAACTTAAATCCACTAATAAACTTATTAGTATAAAAGTATAATAATTTGTCACTATGACGACAAGTCAATGTGTGAATAATTGTATTACAGTTATATATATGGCTATTTTGATTTTCAGAAAAAGAGTCACTATATGGTAATGCACATAAAAATATTTTATAAATATTTAATTTTAATAAGGTGTTAATACCATCCACAAAGTCCCTTTTCTGGAGACCGACACTATTTCCTATTAACAACACTACTATGGTTTTATTATTAATTAGAGAGCAATTTGCAATTTTTTTAATTATCATATTATAGTTTAAATTTGAATAACAAATATTAGTGAAAGTAGTGCTTAAATTATTACTCAGGAAAGGAGCTAATCCTACACCTAATCTATCGCTAAATACTAATGTCTGAGTAGGTGTCATATCAGAGCTTTCATTCATCTGAACTACCTCAGGTAACGGTACAACAGGCTGAAGGTCAGTGCACCGATCTAGGTGAACACAATTACATGCAAAATTATTGGTAAGGGACTCATATCTTTCAGCATTGCATTTCACTAATTCCACCAGCTCAGTGGCCTCCTGTAAGCGCACACTTAGTTGGTTTTGTGACATTTGATACCTAGCAAAAATGTCTGTAATAAAATTTTCCTTTTCTAGCAAACCATTTTCCAAGCGTTGTATATTTAAATCATAGATATTCTTGTTTTTCTCCATTTCGTCAGTATATAAGCTCAATTGTCTAATTAATCTATAGCGGTCCCTACGAAGGTTAACATTACTTTTGATTGAGTTATACAGTTTCAAGGCAGATTGGTACCTTTTAGTCATTTTTTTAATTTTAATATACTTCTTTAGTTTTCTCCTACTTAAAAACAATGGACATTGCGTAATGGTATCATCACCAGTCAAGTCAATTGTTTGCCCTGGTTCACACATAGACTTGGACGAACAGCCTACCAACTCATCATACAAGCACTGGGTGTCATTATCCTGCTCCCTAGCTTTAGAGGACTCATATGTGCAGATAGTCTTGTGAGCCTCGCCTTATTCAATTTCAAGATTTACTATTCGCTGTAATGCCGACTCATGTGTGTTACTGCATTCTTGAAATGAGGCAACTACTTGTTGAAGTTGGTTGTGTCGATCCAATAAGTCCATGTGCTGGTTATGCAGGTCAGTCAATTGATTCTTGAGCGCGGTGTTCCTGTCTACAACTTTCTTCACTTCCACCTCGTTGTCATCCCTTTCCTGTATCAGTTGGTTACAAAGAGTTTTTGTGGACTCCAGTTCTATCAGCGTTGCCCTAAGCTTGTCATCTATATTCTTAACAGCTGCTTTGCGAGTCAACATCTTCAATAAGTGTTTAGATGACGTAAGTGACAGCAATGACAGTTCGTAAATGACGTTAGTGACATTTATTTTAGTTCAGCTATCAGCCGCAGAATGAGAGAACGGCAGTAGTTGTCGTATGTGATAATGTAGCTATCGACCACCAGGAGTAATAGTGTCACTAGTAGTATGTTTTCAAATTGTAATATTTTCTTAACGTCTTCCAATATTCATTCCTGTATTAATTATATTATTTAACGTGTCTCAAACGTTTATTGGTTTAATATTAAGTCACTCACTGAACAATTATTGTCTAATATTGTTTGTTTACACTATTTATGGCGTTTATTTCACTATTATCACTCAAACCTAAGGTGATTGTTATATGTTTGTTTACACTTGTTATTGTCTTGCACCAACAATATCACTTTGAGTTCACAGTTTTTACAGTATTTCTATTCACTTTTGATAACTTAATCATCATTATTCACAAATAAATACAATATGAATCACAGAGGTAATGTAAACAAGGCGGGTGTTGCCAGTCCAAAAAAAAGTACTAATACCGCGATACTCATACTAGCATACTGGTACTTATTATTTGCATACTACAATACACGGCGTGTTGTTCCCTTGTTACATTATTCGGTTACACTTAACTTCATTGCATCGAGTTTGATTTTCAATAGCGTAGGAAATCTCAGACACTGTTTATCTTTTACGTTATATTATAACACGAGGCGTACATTAAGCTATCAAGTATATAACTTTCTAATATATATTATCAAGACTGCTGAGGAAAAACGTCAAGCTCTGCAAGATCAAGAGAAGTTTAAACTTTCAGGCTGCTGGACAAAGTAAAATACAATAAGCAAACTAATCTTTACTCACTGTCATGAGTCCTTTTGAAATTACATTTTTCGTTCAATGAATGTGTAATGATTTAATTTTTATCAGCAAAACTCACATAACTGGCATCGTAGAGACAGTGTGTCGTAAAATAAATGCAGCATGAAATTAGGAATCTTCTATATCATGGGCTGCATACATATATTTCGGGAAAACACTGACATGAAATACACTGTGTAAATGTATTAGAACCACATATAGGCTACTTTTTGTTGCGATAACCGTCACCAAAGTGCTAAGTATACCGGGCGTCGGCTAGTCTAACCGAATTTATAAAGTACTCGTAGTATATTGTAATAAAGCACGATTATATTATATCTTGATGTGTGACTTCCTTAATAGTCAGTGTGGCTTGACCGATGATATAAGCTTGTTAGAATGTTTATGTGGCTTAGCTTGCAAGTTCTGTGTCAGTGTTAGTTTAGTCTGTTTGATTAAGGATGCATTGTAGTGTGGTTCCTAACGTGATTTCGCGTGTTATTGAATTATCGCTTGAGTGTAAACGATCTAGATAAGATTCTATCGATAAAAAAGAAAGTTGATTATGTAGAACAACATAAAATAAACTACTGTTTAGGATTTTAGCCGTTTATTTTGGATACAAATTTTAAACCAATATTAGAACTCATGGCGTATCTTGACTTGCTGTTCTTAGACAATCGATAAAGTAAAGCAACGTTGGCAGAGGTCACTACTTAGATGGGTGACTGCCGGTTGAAGCATTTATATCGTAAGCATAAGCGTTCGATTCCCGCTCAAGTAAAACATTTGTGCGCGTGAACATGGTTGATTGTCTTGGGCTGGGTGTTTCTATGTATAATATGTATGTAGTTCACAAATAATAAGTTCAAATGTATGTTTATCCATTGTCTAGTACCCACAGTACAAGCTATGCTTAGTTTGGGACTAGATGGTGTTGTGTGGTAAAAACAAAATACAATCGTGATGATGTGTGTAATGTATACAAATCACGAAAATTTAAAATCATTTATTTTGTAACTTCAACTAGTCAACCATCACCATTTTTCGTAAAAGTACATTTATAAGTGCATGATATACAGACACCATTTTTATAAGGAGAAAATCATTATAGAAGTAACAATGGAAGAATAGAATTTTTCTTGAAAGTGTCTTAAGCAAACAAATGATTTATTCTGGCGACAAAATATAATTATGACTCTCTGGCATAGTGCCACAATCCAATAGCCAGTTTTTGGTTTTGTGATATTATAGTAACATAATATATGCATGTCTTTTATTATTGTAATGCCTTTGTTTGCACTCTACCTACGAAAACATCGTGAGAAAACCTGAGAGCTCTCCATAATGTTCGCGAAAGACATAGGAAGTCTGCCAACCCGCACATTCAGCATACCTGCATATATTATGTTTGATCCTATTTCATCATCATCATCAGCCTTTATCAGTCCACTGCTGGACTAGGCCTCTCCTTTGAAAGGAGGAATTGGCCTACTATACCACGCTGGCCAAACGGGTTGGTATAGGGTTTTTATCAAGTTTTCCTTCTCTTGCAGTGTTGTTCTCTGCATAATATGCTCCCTCTGTCGGCTCTTACGACACCCATGGGATGATATGGGATGGTGACATTGCGCATTCTTAATCCGTCACCACACGGACGTGATCCTATTTACTTCATGTGTATTAAAAATGTTAATTATCACTCGCTTAATAATGTGACCGGTAGATGGCAATAGGCTCGCCACCTATTACATTGGGACCGAAACATAACTGGCGAAATGTGCGTGTTAAGTACACCTCTGCTAAGGGCGGGAAGTTATGTTATGATGTGTTATTTACTTCAGTGACACTGTTATCAGGACTGCTAACTACAACAATGACAATTCACCAAATTCAAACAGAATCCACAAACCTTCACTAATGTTTATACAGCTGTTATTTATTTCCGTATCCTACATTTGAATATAACACAAGTGTAATAGAATTACAGGCCCAAAAAAGGTAATGCCGTGACTCGAAAGCTTTTATGAATTCTGCGTCTCTATCAATCCAATATGGTCAGTACCAACGTATAACCAAATTTCGGGGCCTCGATATATCGAATACGATAACTTGATAAGTGAAGAATTGTGTACTTTAGATAGAAATATCAGTAATTCCTAAATATAGTATTGACAATACTATATTAAAGAAGCGGTCTTTTACGATAGTCTATATTTATCTTGGCTTATACGTAACACATACTTATAAAAAATGTACAGTTTCATCCTACAGTAATTGTGTCAGTATATATTATAATATATACAATGTTAAATCCAAGTAACTAAGTAATATGTGAACAAATATTTTGCTTTAAGTGTACGTTAATATGGTTTTAATTACAAAATTACATTCTCATTTTCATTTTACACTTTGTCAAACCATATTATCGCAATTTAATGTAGAAGTTAATGTCTTAACACTGTTTATATTAACTCTCGCTACGAAATACAATAATGATAATAATTTTAAAAGCAAATTGACCGTGACCAACGCAACGCACATTTAAACAATAAACGCGCAATGATTCGAAAATGTAATAAACCGTGAAACACATCACTTAATTTATTTGTCATATGGTGGTGCATATTTTATTGTCATGTGATTTATTATTATAATATTAATAAATTGCCATGTGGTTGACGGCATAGAATACAAGTGTCATCAACCCCTATCTTCCCGTGGGTATCGTAAGAGGCGACTAAGGGATAACACGATGCAAATACCATCTTTGCGTAGAGACGGAAAACTCGACATCATACCCTATACGACTGCCTCGTGGGTCTCGCGGCATAAATGTGCGCGTGGGATCGGGAGGTCCCAGGTTCGATTCCTGGGTCGGGCAGTGTTATTGGGTTTTTCTGTCACGAAATTCTCAGTAGCAGCACGGAGTCTGGAAATGTGCCCGGTACGGCAATAGGCTCGCCCCCTATTACGTGGGACTAAAGTATATCTGGCGAAAAGTGGGTGTTGAAATACACCTCTGCCTACCCCTTCGGGGATAAAAGGCGTGACGTTATGTATGTATGTATGTAATATTAATAAAATATTGGTACACAAGCCTCATTGGTGTGCTTAGCTATGACACCTTAGGTGTAGAAACACACCCGCTAAACAGAATTTTGCAATGTACATGCATTTGTATGGTTAATATTAAAAACCAATGTTTCACCTGTTGAAATTTCTGAGTGGCCTGAATCATCATTTCTCCATTGCATGACCCAAGAGTCAAACTTGGTACAACAGTGACTACTATCGAACAGGTGATGAATAACTGGTTTATTAATGTACATAATTATGTATTAATTCAGCAAAATTCTGATAGCTAAACGTACTTCAAAAATAAGCAGGGTTTTTTATTGCTGGGTCGTTTTGCAGCGAATCTTTTCACGGACCTACCTTGTCTCATTTTGGTTCAACTTAAAGGCATAGGTATTAAACTCTCCTCTTTCAGCCTATTCTGGTCTCATATTGTCCCACACACTGATGTCCGTCAGGTTCTCATAGTGCGTCTCCTATCTTCTTACAGCAGTTTTGATACTTTGCCATGAGTCCACCCAAAGGTAACAGACTAAATCTCACATATGCTCATTCAATATTAGCTGATTGCAAAATAGATGCTATGACATCTTTTTCTACGCTACTGGCTACTGGGTGAAAAATTGCACTTCCAAAGGTGAAAAAGAGATCTGCAATTCCGTGTTGTAGGTACATTTTTTTTAAACGATTCTAGATTGTGGACTGACTACAGAATATACTCTTTCAATCACTCTGCCTTAAGGATTTCACCTATTACAACCGGTCTAGAATCAACATAAAAGGGCGATTTACACTTCTGTAAACACTTTTATTTTTCTTTACTTTTGTATAAAAATGCAAATAACACCGGTTAGTTTTAATTCAGAAACACGTTTAACACTTAAATTATATTAGCATAACGGTCTGCGTTTCATTTATTTTTCAATTACCATTTAAACCATTCGGATTTATCTTTAAAACTTGCAATGTCTTACGCATAATTTAATTTAAATGTAACTTCCAAAGTTCTGTATTTTATAAAATTTAAACAATATATTAATTTTTATTTTTGAAAGTTGAAAGGAGACAGATTGAATGTTCAATAGCTTGAATTAAGAATGTACAGTTACAAATTGATATTGTAGCCTTCAAAGCTCGCCAATACTTTTACCGATAACCATTTGTCAAGCATGTGTTTGGGACTTGTTTCTAATGGGTATACATTAGTTTTGCTAGAAATACATACTTAGTCCGACACCGTAAAAATCGACAATTGATCAGCCATGTGTTTATTTAATGGACACCTTTGTATCCGTAAAATTTACGCTGTAATATTTTAGATCACCCATGAATGGCGCTGATACACCTGAGCATTCACTTGTAACAGAACAGCGAGCATTCACTGTTTTCTGTTTTGTCTAACTGAACATTTTCACGATCATTCTAGCGATCACTCTAAATTCAAATAGTCTGTAGAATATGGAAAAATTTAAAAATCGCACTACAATAGCAGTTTTACCCAAAATGTTTACTTCAGTTTCACTTATTAATTATTTCTAGAGTAAGAGTAAGATACATAAACAAATGACGTTTCTAAATAATAAAATGCAGATTTTAATTTGAACAGGTTTAATAAATCACACAAGTTTAGTGTCTGTTCCTACTTTCAAATTGATCGATATCAAACGCTTATCAACATTCTATTGAAATTAATTCTTAGTAAACCAAATCGAAGGATCTATAGTAAATATTATCGATATTTTAAGCCCATCACTAGTCAAGTTAAAATTAGTAACAAACTACGAAGGTTCTTCCCTAGATTAAAATCATAAGTCAAAGTGAAGTAAATATAATTATTGGGTTTTAACCGTCATTGTAGTGCGAGTTCTATGTATTATCTATATTCTAAGACACGCCCGAATGTTTGGAGAATGCTTACTAAAATACACTCATTTGTTTTGTAACATTCGCGAGAATGCTCATTACAGGTGAATGCTCAAGTGTATCAGCGCCATAATACGAATTTTAAGTGACTGGGATGTGCGCTATCTACCAGCACTGGCTGGCCATATTGTTTCAATACGGTGGCACACTATTAATCTAATATGAAACGATTGGGTAAAGCGCTACAAAGAATCGTGAAGCACTTATGCTAATGGGCGAAAGAAGCAATTAGTGTTATCAATCGCCTTACGAGCCAACATGACGATAATAAATAGTATTGAAGTAGTATTAGCAATAAACTTATAGTGCGCATAATATTGCACTTTAAAAAATGTGATAAATCTGTGTGTTTTACAACGTGTTCAGCGCACGATAGCGCATTACCGACCCGTATAGTATCAAAACTGTGTAACGGCCTAAAATCTTGCATACACCGAAATATAAATGTAAATATCATAGTAGGTTTTCGCGGCATATGTGTCGACTATTGCAACAAAGCATAGCCTATATATGTTATTCTGCAGAATTTTATCTTTCATCGAAATCTATTCAGTAGTTTACTGTAAAAAAAAAACAAACCATCAAACACACTTCCACATTTATAATATTAGTAAAGATGTTTGCATCTCGAAAGAGCAAGTTTAAATACTTACAATCCTTCCTCCAAATACAACAAACATGCATTCTACAAAACATTGTTACGTATTGCATTGTTTTAAACACCGACAAACGGTTCACTGGGTGACCGTATTCACTGAATTACGAGGTGCGAGAGAGAAATTTAATCAAAAACAAACTTGAGACCGTGTGTTTATTATCAACAGAACAAATTATTTCTCCCTTTTGTTCTCACGATATTTTTGTTCGTAATTTGTTTATGTACATGACATAAACAAATTACGTGTAAAAATGTCGTGTTCTGAATGAATTATGATTGGTTTTGATATGTCAATACCGTGTAAGCTTTTAAAATTAATTCTGGTGTAGCCAACTTACTACTTAGTTGGTTATCTTGACCTTGTTAGTTTTGATGTCAAAATTTATATGCGCTTTCGAAGTTATACAGGCAAGAAAACATCAGAAAATAACGTGTCATGATCGTTCGATTGTAGAGATATATGTTTCATTGTATATGAAATAAATATCAACATATTCATTATTTCAGCGTTGTTCCTGTTGCAATCCAAGCCCCTCTTTTTGGAGCCCGGAGTCACCTGAATTTTGTTGAAAAATAATCTTTGCAATAAGGTATAATACTACTAAGTGCAATACAATAACGCGACTAAATTAGGTCTTTCAGGATAAAATTAACGGCTTTTCCTTTTTCTATTTTTATGAATCAAATACACACCCTGATCAGTTCAAATTGAATTGCTTACACCCAGAAGCGCGTTCGAAAAATAAATTAAGGAATTAGTTAACAATAAGTTTTTGCTTCAATTAAGCTGGCAGGACAAACCGCCCTATACGCCCTCTAGAATAAATAAAGGTACTATTTCCTAGTTTTTATCGTTAAAAATGAGTAACGGCAAGTTTAAACCTTCGTATTCTGATACGTGGATGGAAAGACAAACTCAGAAAATTGCTTTGCACGATACATTTGTTTTGATTGTTTTTCATGAAGGGAGTTCGCTTTTATGATTTTTTCCCTGATTAGCCTTTCAATCATTGCAAACTTACTAGTTTGGGCGGTATTCCGGCTCCGGCCCCAAGAGAAGCGGAATATTTTCAACGTCGAATCGTTGAATCGTTGTCGGCTTTAAGCTGCGTATACACTGGAAATGGGCGAGGTAGCTTAACGGGACATATCAATTACATTCAGCAAGTCTTTGAAAATAAAGTGATATAACTCTAATGGTGTGGTGATTTAAGCAGTTGCTTTTCCTTTTAAATAAGTCGAGTGTTGTGGTTTCGATCCTATATGGAACAATGTTTTGATTTTTCCAAGACAACGCCTGTACGTTATTTGAATCATGTATCGCGGGGATTGTACAAATAAAGGACTCAACGAGAACTAAGGCGCAGATCAATAATCTGTGGAAGCTGTTGTTTTAGTAATATGGAAGCTTTGAAATATGTCAAATGGTAATTAAATAGGGGAGAAGAAAAACTAGGTGGAGAAGGGAGATTTATTCATAAACCAACCCTCACTTTGACCTTGCTGAATGCAACTATGCCAACATCTGAGAGGGTATTGCTTTACGTCGTACGTCTTTATCTTTCCATTGGGCGTATTCCTTATCATCAATAAGTTATAGGTTGATGTTTACTTCGCTTCGCTTAGAAGTCACAGACAGTTCTCATATAATTGGACCTTACTCTGTATTGTTGGACAAATGTTTTGTAAAAACGCAGCTGTGGTTATTGTTTGTCGGATATAGTTAAAAGTAAAATGGCGTCGGTGTGGTGAACAAGAACGCGGCTGATTGAATTTTGGTGTCGAGGTTTACGTTGCTCTAGGTTTAGGACTGATGAATCTGTTTTTGAAGTAAAGGGGTTTGACTTTTGCTACTCTTCATCTCTATTCTACTCCTTGGTTATATTGACATGTGCCACAACGTTTTATAAGTTAGAATACTACTGCAGCGCACTGATTTGAATCAGTATTTGAACATATTTATATTGCATATTTGCATTGCGAATGGTAGGAATATGTAGGTATTTTATTGTACTTTCTTTCAAGCTTCTTTCTAACAAAGGCTTTGGAATGGCACACCTCACGGATTCAAAAGCATCTTAAAGGCATCAGATGTATTACTTGCCTAATAATAATAATAAGTAGCCAGAATCATTTGGCAGCTACTTGCTCTGAAATACAAATTTGTAGACTTCGAGGTACCGTACTAGAGATATGTAGCAGAGCCAGTTCTCGAATATGGCCATGCTCATTGTACTGGGATCGACCTATGGTCACAAATAGGACTGTTGTAGTCAACAAACCTGATATTGTGCTGATAGATCGATCCTCGCAATAATTGTTGAAGTCATCATTCCTCATGACGAGAATCTCGTGAAAGCCGAGAAAGACAAACAGATTAAATATCTGGACTTGGCTCACGAGATTGTCGTCATGTGGGATGTGGACTTGGCAACTATTGTGCCGATAGTTGTAACGGTTAATGGCCTAATAGCCTTGAGCCTCGATCATCACCCATGCTTGGGTCAAGGGCCTGGTGCAAAAGGCAGTACTTCTCGACACGGCACGTATTGTGAGGAAGTTCCTGTCTCTGGAGCCCTTTTGTTTTTTTTTACGAGGTGGAAAACCCCTTCGGATCTCCGACTCTTGGGGGAAATGAGAGCCGGAGTATGTGCTGTTATCACTAAAAACCACCTCGACTTTCTCATGTACCTGTGTCGGAGGGTAGAGTATCGCCGAAGCATTCGTCGCTACCCTTCGACGGGTATTGGCCCGCCGGATGATCAGGTGGGTCCCGAACAAAACCCCCTTGGCGGCGGATTAAGGTGTTGGGCTCCACCGCCAAAACACCCAGCGGCCGCAGCGGATAGGGAGGACGGCAACGCAACACGGCATCTCCTCTTCCTCTGCGGCCCGACCGCGACGCATCGAATGGTGTGCCCCCATTTGGTCGCGGGAGATAGGGCGCGCGGCAACGCAACACCGACACGCCTCTCCTCCCGCGACCGCGCCCGACTGCGAGGGGCAGACACAACTGTCCCCGCACCCGCACCGTTGGACGCCTCCTGCGCAGGCCCCTCTAAGCCCACGCGGAGCGTCCTCGCCTTAGCTTCACCGCGGGTGTCCAATCCACGGTTACTGAGCCCCCCCACCACGATAAGATAGAGATCCCACGGGGGGGGAGGGTCTCTGGAGCCCTAACCACCTACAACTTGGACACTGTACCCGTTACTGGTGGGATCCCACGGTTTTTTTAATTTTTAAATGTACTTTATTTTTTATTGTATATTTAAAAATGTAAATCAAATTGAATAAAGATAAATATAGGAATAATAATAATTTTGCTACTAGCCGCTAGGCTGTTTTGAGTTATGACAGCAAGAGATAATCCAAATCCAAAAGAAATATTTAGAGTCATGGATGTTTAAAAATTAAACAAGGTGGCTTTGATTTGAATAAAATTTCCAATGGGTATTACACAACCAAATAAGAAGCTTGCTATCAAAATATGAACTAAAATGTCAGTTTATTGGGATGAAACAATATTTCCACGAAAATCATATAACCGTTTACCCAGAGATAACATTTCAAATACCATGGCATTTACCTGTCTGATATTTCATTAAAACTGTTGTGAAGGAAACTTAACACAGCTACCGTACAAGTTGTTTTGATTTGATACTTGAATATATAAAATATATAATATAATATTCCATCACATTCACACAACATCATTTAGTCCCAAACATACATATATACCTTTTTTTGTAAATACATAAATACATACATATTATACATAGAAACACCCAGACCAAGCCATATCGCACTTTTACGTTTACGGAAGTCCTAAAAACAGATTATAGGAAAACTGTTACCGTATCACCCTAAAGAGCGATAGACAAGGTCTAAGAAAACTCCAGAGAAATTGAAAGAATAAGGAAAACGACACGCTAGAATAAATTTTCTAATTATTTTTGTATGGTAATGTCTTCATGGTATTGGAGCCGTGGAAGTAGTTTATACCCTCGTTTGGCAGTGACAATGGTTTTATCTTCTAATGAAGTCTAAAGGCGAAGTCAGGGGGTGCTTCTGTCTATTGGTCTGTCCGACCATTAGACAGGGCTTCGGGTACGCGCTCCCGGCTCTCCTAGCTACTGTAGTCACTACCCTATATCCTTCCAGTGACTACAGTACACCACCTACAAACCCTTTATTCCTCATCATACATCCTATCCATTTACCCCGTTTCTCCTATCCCCCCTCCTTTATAACGATAACATTCCCAAGGAGGGTTGGCGTCCGGCAGGCGGCCGGCTAGTAAAATCCATGCCAAAACATATTTGCAGTATGGCCACATATGTTAAGGAGTGCGATAGGGTTAGGGCGTTCCCCGCAGGCGACGCGCAGGGGCAGCACCCGGCACCTGCGAGAAGTATGCAAGGGTTGTTGCACTACTCCGGGCGAGTGCAACGTAAGAAGCGAGCCTGTGAAGTAAGGGTGAGGTATGCAAGTTTGAATGTAGGTACGATGACTGGAAGGGCTAGAGAGTTAGCTGATGTTTTAAAAAGAAGAAGAATAAATGTGACATGTCTGCAGAAAACAAGATGGAAAGGTACGAAAGCTAGGGAGATCGGAGAAGGATACAAGTTTTATTATTGTGGAAGTGATGGGAAAAGAAATGGTGTGGGAATTGTGTTAGACGAAAATCTGAAAGATGGTGTGACATGTGTAAATAGAATTAATGACAGATTGATTGCTGTGAAAGTGATATTGCAAGATATTATTCTGAATGTGATAAGTGTGTATGCCCCTTAGGTAGGATGTGATGATTGTGAGAAAGAGAAGTTTTGGATGGATTTCGATAGCATGATGATGGATATTCCGGAGAATGAAGAGATAATTGTGGGAGGAGATTTTAATGGTCATGTGGGACGAACAAGTGGAGAGTATGGAAGAGTGCATGGAGGCTGGGGTTTCGGCAGACGAAATAGCGAGGGAGAAGCAATTCTCCAAGCCGCTGCCGCTTTTGATCTTGTAGTGGCTAACACTTGGTGCCAAAAAAAAGAGCAACACCTGGTAACCTACAACAGTGGCCATCATATGACCCAGATTGATTATTTTCTGCTAAGGCGTAAACCAACTGGGTCAAAGACTGTAAGGTGGTACCGGGAGAAGACTTAGTCTCACAGCACAGACTCCTGGTGGTTGAATTAAAAATTCGGCTGAGCTCGAAAAGAACCAAGGAGCAGCTGCCCCCAAAAGTAAAATGGCATATGTTAGAGAAGAATGAATGTGCAGTAGAGTTCAGAAATAGAGTGGTAGATAAAATTATTGAGATGGGCGATATGAAGGATTGCAGCGTGAATGAGAGTTGGGAGGAGATGAGTAAATGTATGAAGTGCGTGGCAAAAGATGTTTTAGGAGAATCGAAAGGAAAACGTATGAAAGATAAGGATACCTGGTGGTGGACAGAGGAAGTACAGAGTCACTTACTCAAGGAAAAGAAAGCAAGGTTTAAGGAATGCCAGTTGATGAAAGAAGGTAATGACTCGTTGAAAGAGAGTAAGAAAAGAAGTATGATGAATGTAAGAAAAGAGCCAAAAAAGCCGTTGCCTTAGCTAGAGCAAAAGCCCTTAACGATATATACGGATTAATTGAGAAGCTGGAGGGCCAAAAGTATTTATACCGACTGGCTAAGGCTAGAGAGAGAAAGGCGAGGGATGTATCTCATATCAAGTGTATGAAAGATGAAACAGGAGTGGTTCTTACGGATGATTATAGGATTAAAGAAAGATGGAGAATATATTTTGAAAAATTAATGAATGAAGAGAATTATGGGTGCAAAATGCTTGAGAACAAGGCGAAGAATATTGGACTAGTAAATGTAATAGGTAAGGATGAGGAAAGACGGGCTGTGAGTGGAATGAAGAATGGGAAAACATTAGGACCAGATAGAATACCAGTAGAAGCATGGAAGGTGTTAGGGGAGGATGGATGGGCGTGGCTGACTTTATTCTTCAATAAGATGTTGCATGAGGAGACAGTACCCAAGGAATGGTGCAGCAGTTACCTAGTGCCCATTTTTAAAAATAAGGGAGATGTCCAAGAATGCAACAATTATCGGGAAATAAAGTTAATGCCTCATAGTATGAAAGTATGGGAGAGAGTAATTGAGCGACGTTTGCGAGCAGAGAGTGAGATTTCACGTTACCAATTCGGTTTTATGCCTGGTCGAGGTACGGTGGATGCCATTTTTGCACTTCGCCAAATTTGTGAAAAATACAGGGACCCGCATAAAAATCTGCATATGGTATTCGTTGACCTCGAAAAGGCATATGACCGGGTACCGCGTAAAGTCTTGTGGTGGGCCCTCAAGAAGAAAGGAGTGCCTGAAAAGTACCTGAAGTTGATCCAAGCTATGTATGCTGAATGCCACACGCAAGTCCGGTCCGCAGCTGGAATCACAGCCAGATTCGAGGTTTTTCTGTAGGCTTGCACCAAGGGTCGGCTCTTAGTCCTTACCTCTTCTTGTTGATTATGGATGCCATATCATCGGACATACAGGAAGAGGCACCCTGGTGCATGCTTTTTGCCGACGACATCGTCCTGGTAGCAGAAAGTGAACAGGAGGTGCAGAGCAAGCTGGAGGAGTGGCGGCAGAGACTGGAGAACGTAGGCCTTAGGATAAGCAGAACCAAAACTGAATACATGTTCTGTGACTTTGGCGGCCTCTCTAGTCCAAGCCCGGTTACACTCGGCGGTATACCCCTACCAGTATGCTCCGACTTTCGCTACCTCGGTTCACTCCTACAACACGACGGCGAAATTGACCGAGATGTTCGGCAAAGGATCAACTCAGGATGGATGAAATGGCGACAGGTCTCGGCCACAATATGCGATCCTAAAATGCCTTTGAAATTCTAGGGACGCATATATAAGGCGGTAATAAGGCCTGTTGTATTGTATGGAGCTGAGTGTTGGGCTACTAAGAAGATGGATGAAAAACGATTACATGTGGCAGAGATGAGAATGTTGCGATAGATGTGTGGAGTTACGAGAATGGATAAGATTAGGAATGAATACGTGAGAGGTAGTCTGAAAGTGGCGCCTATAGACGAGAAAGTGAAAGGAAGTCGTTTGGCTTGGTATGGACATATTATGCGAAGAGATGATATGTATGTAGGTAAGCAAGTGATGAATATGAAGGTAGAGGGATGGAAAGGGAGAGGGAGGCCAAGGAAGATATGGATGGACTGTGTGAGGATGGATATGAAAGAGAAAGGGGTAAATGATCAGATGACGGGCGACAGAAAAGAATGGAAGCGAAGGACGTACTGCGCCGACCCCAAATAGATTGGGACCAGGGCAAGAAGATGATGATGATGAAGTCTAAAGGCAAGATACCAAGTCTGTAGGTTGTACCTAGTCGAATAAATATGTTTTCAATGGTTTGGATATAATGTAAGGCTGCGTCCAAATAATTTAGATTTGCTATCTTGTATTAACCACCTCATGTATTGAAATCATTTTTATATGTGACAATATCTAAATTCAAAGTCAATTTGGAAAAGTTTTCTGTTTTCTTACATGTTATATCTACATAACATACGAAAGTATATTCGTTTTTTAAATTATCTCCGCCTACATATAGGTCAATATAGGTCTGTTGGCATTACTCGACATTTTATATTTTTTCTGAAACCAGGCGTTTTTAGATATATAACACACGTAGAAGAAATAATAATCAACGCACAAAAATGCAAGATCACTCTATGCAAGATTCACGATCAGCCCACGTAAGAATCTTAAGGACAAAACTTCCAAACATGCGGTATCGTCTCCTTGATTTATCCTCAACCATTTAACCCTGCGACAGCAATTATAAATGTCGTACATAACTCACAGTAAGGCAAGTTCGTGCATTAACTACATGTGTTCTTATTTATCACTAGCTCCAGATCATACACGAACAAAGTGGTGTTAAACTACGGCTTGTGATGCAATTTGTTGCGGTTTCCTGACGAACGGCAAACAATCTAGAAACGCTAAGGTGAGAGATTAAAAACTCCCAGAGGTAGAGGAAACTTTGATAAACTAACTGAATCATGGCTACAATAGTAAAACTGAACAGCTGTATGTACAATAACAAAAGGCAGCGATAGCCGAGTGGAGATACCAACAGACTGCCATGCAGAGGGTATCGGGTTCCAATCCACGGCGCGCACCAATGAATTTTCGGAGTTATGTGCGTATTGAATTGTTAATTATCGCTTGTCCCGTGCCTCGGAGAGCACGTTAAGCCGTCGGTCCCGGTTGTCATGAAGATCTTTGACAGTCGTTACAGGGCGTCAGTACCTTCTAAATAAACTGACACTGGTCTAAACCATGGAATATCGCTATCCCTTCGGGTTGCGGAGGTCAGACAGGCAGTCGCTCTGTGGAAAAGCTAATATTCAGCCAAATCCGGTTAGACTAGAAAGCGGACCCAAGATTGAAACTGGGATAACGCTAAGAGAATGATGAGCTGTATGTACAATAACTGAATTACGTTTATGAAGTTTAGAAACCATAATTCAGTTTGCTACGAAATTTAAAAAGAAAATCTCTCGTGAATGTACTTATAAGTTAGATTAAAGAATTTGTTAAATAAAGTTTTAAGAAAACTGGAGTAATCAACACAAAGCTCAATGTATGCTTTGAATTCTATTTATAAATTGTAACTTAAATACTTTGATAGGTGTGTAGTATTCCATTCTTTATCAAAAGAATCTATAAATCAACAAAATACTTTTATGAATCAAGAGCGGTTCCTGGATAGCGATGCTGCATAAAATCCGGGCACGAAAGCGACCATAAAATTAGTTAGCACAACATTATGAAGTAATCTCCGTATTTCTATAATTTCAACGGCATATATTTTCTTCAGAATGTTAATTCAGTTTAACGGAGATTTAAAATCATGACCTTTCTCAGCATCTGGACCATTGCCAAATTTCCGTTTGTTTTTATAAAATATGAATACATGGATATCTGGCTCCTCGATTTGCACATAAAGTGGTGTGATCCTTTGACAGACCTCATTTTTGCTATTTATTCATTTTTTATTTACTTACTACACTATAAAATATGATTTTATTTTCCCTAAGAAGTTAAGTATTTTCTTGACACTCAATGACAAATTTCTAGGAAATGCTTGCTTACTTTTCACTTATTTTCTTATTTTAATAAAGGTTTTTTTCAGTTTTACTAGTCTTTAGAAAGGTTTCTTGATATTATTAGTGAACAGGAAAATTCTACATTATATGTAACTTGTTTATCACTTCGAAATAATGTAATCTAATATACTTTTATGAACAGTAGAAATTGGCAATGCATTATGTTACCGTTATTAACTTGAATATATGTTATATTGCATTTCTATTTGATAAATTGTGTGTAAAGTATATTTTAATGTTATACGTGAGGACTTGTAATTGGCTATCCGTTACAAATATAATATTTTTTGTCAAATTGGAATATGCTGTATATACAAATAAATAAATATATTTTATATTTAATATCATCATGTCATCATCAGCCTTAAACAGTCCACTGCTGGACTAGGCCTCTCCTTTGAAAGGAGGAATTGGCCTACTATACCACGCTGGCCAAACGTGTTGGTATAGGGTTTGTATCAAGTTTTCCTTCTCTAACAGTGCTGTTTTTTGCATAATATGCTACCTCTGTCGGCTTTTACGAAACCCATGGGATGATGTGGGGTGGTGACATTCCGTATTCTTAATCCGTCACTACACGGACATATTTAATATACTCAGGGGCTAAATTAAACATGACCATAAAATATACCCGTTAGTAAAGGTATCTTATTTTAAAAGGAATAAGTATAGCCTACTCTCTTCACCAATTTTACACATTTATATCAAACTAATATTAACATATTTTACAGCTATATTTTACACAGCTATTTTGTATAGTAGGTACTTATATTTAAACTGAAACATATAGAAATAAAATTATTTTATTACAATTTCTCGATTGCTTTATATAAAATTTAATCACAAGGATAGTGTTTAATGACTGCAAATATAACAGTGATGAAAATCCGGAGATAATTGCTAAATTTTAGGGCAAACATTTCCACTTAGACTATATATTATAAATGCATTTTCACTTCAAGGAGCTATTTCATCACATTTTGGCACCGCGCAGTTTGACAATAGTCCGTCCCAAACCGCGTCAAATGACGGCCGACGCCGGCCAACACTTGCTTCCAATTCAGATAACAAGCACAAATTGTGCGTTGTCCCGGCCGGACAAAGTTTTAATGAAAACTTCATTCATTTGGGGAGTTCCAATGCATTTGCATGAGAAATGCTCTTATAAATCTAAAGTAAACACGGCTGCAGGTAAATTGCACATGTTGAATTTATTGTTATACTCGTCGCCTTTGCAGTGAGCTAGGGCCTGAGTACTAATGGTTATCACTCCATTGTCGCTTCCGAGCAAATGAAACTGAGATTTGAAATCCAAGACGTTTGACTGTAGCAGCTTAGTTACTAGTTTGATTTGTACAAGGATTTCTGTAGTTTCCGAAATTTACTTGAGTAGGTCATGTTTTAAGCTATTTATTTTTATCCGTCTTGGTACCGAAATCTTGCAAGATAAATTTACCCCACTTCCTGGTTTTCTTTTGAGCTGAAAATTTGCATGTATGTATATTATATTGTCATGGAGCTCATTTGAAGATGGAGCTGGAAGGTGGTCAAAGGAACTCCGATAAGAAATAAAACGACACGACCCCATCGAGTTCTGGCTTGTTTAATGCATGTTGCTCCCTCCTACTTTTATCCTGTATGTTTAGCATATGAAAGCTTGTTTAAAAAGGATTATTTTTGCTTTTTATTTAATATACGGTTAACTTGTAAAGGTCTTTTTGTTGGTCTTATTTTATTTAAAAGCTGTGAAGCTTACATAAATGTCTTTATAACCAATTGCCGCGCTAAGAATAAATCTTGGACTTGAAGGACTTGACAAACATTCAATCTATTAAGTAATCAACATCTAGAATCGGAACAACTAATTTTCAACCACACAAAGGTTTGTCTCCTGTTACCTCACCTCACGAGACAACATTTTGTGTGATCCGGAATTGTATTCATATTGATGAGTAGGTTCGATCCATACACGGAGTAAAACTTTGCCTGATCCACATAATAATATTTCTTATTACGATTTTGATAGTTTTGTTGAGGGTTTTCACAGATGTTACAGAATTTATTTCTTGTTCCGAAGTAGTTTACCGACTGCGATAAAAAAATAAAGTGCAATAGTTTTTACAGCAGCAGGACACGAGAAACTAGTAGACTCAATTGAGCCAACACTCAGTTTGAATTCACTTAAGCTGCTCTACCAATCAAGCGAGTATGTTTGCAATATCTCTCACAAACTGAAACCCATAGTAACGCCAGCATGTAGTGTTAACAAATAGTTGACAACTCGACGTGATTTCACCTCAGTGCGAAATAAATAAAATAATAATTTTATGTATGTAAACTGGTGAAGGAAAATACAGCGATAATCTGGTGAAAATACTAACATACACACTGACATGCTAAGACCCTCGGGTTCTAATCAACGGTACGCAACATTTCGGTGAAATGTGCTTATTAAATATATATGTAATCATTACCAGGAGTCACCTTTAAACAAACTGATACTGGAATATCGCTATAGAGATCGGACAGATAAATTAGAGGTCAGACGATAGTAGCTTTGTAAAAAAGGATTGATATTCTGGCATGTATGGTTAGGCTCTTAAGTTAACCCCGGGCTTCAAGGCGTAAGCCTTGGATGTCACTGAGATAACGCAAAGAAAATCATGATGATATAAAATGGTACACTGAAAGTCACCATTTCATTTCATGAGCGGCGTAAGAAGCGACAAGCAATTTACAAGGCAAATGGTATCTTTGGTAAGAGAAAAACTCAATATCAAAACCTATACCCGCCATGTCTACGTGGTATAGTAGACCAAATCCTTGATGACACACAAAGCTTCTCCGACGCAAATTTATTAGTAGAACCCTTTTTCTTAAAAGTGCTTAGATTTTACATGATCTCTATGTAGCTCAATATACAACAATAAGATAATCATACTCAGCCAGAATCCGTTCGAGACGCAGCCATTTTGCATATTATGGTGATTAAATCTACCTGCGCACCAGCTTGGCACCAAAGATAGGATCTGGTACCGTTAAGCCAAGTCGTCAATATTACAAAAGGATGGGGTTTCTTGGCACGCACCTCAAAAGCATTATGAATTATAGCGGCTCGTCGGCAAACTAAACAATTTATTACCTCCAGTCAAAGGAATACAAGGATTTTAAGTAGGTATAGTTGGAAAATTATTTGTCCTTTGTAATAATTGTAATCTTTAGTTTTAAGTTTCATAATATTATTAAAGAATCTAGTTGTGCTTTATTTGTTAAACATTGCTCGGAAATTATTTTCATATGCAGTCATTAACCGTTTAGTCGCAAAATGTCCTATTCGCAGCATGTCCTATTAGACATTCTGCGAATTCGACTGCAGGCTGCGACTAAACGCCATTAATATGTATGGCCATTAAATTAAGCTACAAAAATGAAATCTGGGTGTAATGTGTCAATGTTTCCTATATTTGTAAAGTCTCGCGAAATAAACAATACTGTCTTCTGCTGCAGTTAAAACAACGTCGTCGTATTGTGTTCATTATTGTATATATAAACTTACATATGTACATTGTACATACGCTGGATAATAACGGAAACCGGGCTTCAAAATAAAAATCTTCATGTCAAATTTTATGTTGTTTTACAGTACTTTTCACATAAAATTAGCGACCAAATATGGTCACTATTGACTTAAAGCCTCTGTATATAATGCAGTGCCTTCACATGGTTGCAAAGTACATTCTAGGCAAAAGCCTTTGCCACGGAGGAGTATAATCCCAAACTGCTGCATGAAAAATTTGATTTAATAATTCACACGCCGCATTAAGTTTTGGAAAAGGAACTCTCTCACTCGCATCAACACTATTATGCAGCGATTTTAGTGTCGCTTTTTACTCTGCTTCTGAAAGTAAGTATGTTATAAGCATAACTAAAGTTGGTGGGTTTTCTTTAGCTATATGGATGGTGGTTAAGTTTTGGTCAAACATGTTATCTTTATCGCAAAATATATGGAATTTTCGTAAGTGTGATAAGAACAATGATCTAAATGCAAATAATAATTATTATTTGCTATTTAATTTTGTTCGATAAAAAGTGTGTACAAGTAGTACGTTTACGTTGACATTAATATTTGAAAAGCTAACGTTTGGAGTATTATAAGCTGACATAAACATTATATATGTCTACTTTAACGCATTTTTTTTTTGGGTAATTATGTACTTCTTTTTCCTTCACTTTAATTTTGTTTTCCCCCTATTATCAATTATGAAACTCTTAAGAGTGGTAGACTATACTGCCTGCATCAAGAGAATGCTGACCAAGTGCTATTTCCAGCCATAGTAGCCAAAAATTACCACAACCATTAATTTTCTACTCCACCAAGTTCCATGTACCAAAGCTGTGTAGTCGTCATTTACTCCCAACCCCATATAATTCAGCCGTCTTTAAACATCACAGTCCAAAGTCAGGGGTAACGTGCGGCCGGCACGGAAGATCAAATAGCTTAACTAAAAATGGTAATGTGCATATCTAAAAAGTATCACCAGTATTAGCCAGCAATAACGGATGTTTTTCAATTAATTAAGTAATATAAGTTCTTTTATCTATCAAAACATGCCGAAATAATTGTAATTTCAATTAATGTTAAAACTGTATTTTACTATTTGTTTATGTGAGTTTATTGATAATTTGTACTCAACTTGACACCAATAAATAGGACGTCACTAGTGATTATTACATACGAATTCCGTAGAAGGAGATTGTTATTGTCATTTGATGAGAAGTGTCTGATTTGCCTAGTTGGAAATATCCCTTTTCCTTACTTTCATATAACTCCAAATATTATATATAAGTAGCAGCAGCCTTATGTAAATTTTATTTAACTATAAGATGTACCTATTATAACACTTACACACCGAAATTACCTTACATATTACGAAAATTTTACCTTATTAGGGTTTCCATGAATTTTAAGCAAGTATTTCTAAATGTTAATTACATTTTGAACAATATTTGTAACAACCCTGTTTGCGTTGTTAGGTGCTCTCGCTGTTTAAATATATTCAATTTTCTGTTTATTTTATGATAAATAAATACACGAAGAATGATAATTAATTAAACAAACTACTTTAATTATATTATACAAATATTATGAACAGTTTAGTCTAAATATAGGTGCAAATCAGTCCATCCTCAGTTGTGTCTAAAAATAAACTTCATCCACAAACTTAATTACGATAATACAATTACCTTGTATTGTTCTAATAGTTCTACAAACATACAATATTTACTTAACTACTCATGTTCGGAACAATTGTTATCACACCCCGGTAGCTATGGGTAACTCAGCTCTGAACCGGTTCAAATATTCAGATCACTCATTCTATGAGCTGGAGCTGCAGCTCAAGTTCAAAATGAACGGTTCAGCTCACGGTTCAATTAGAATTATTTATCTGTATTCTGTGACATATTATTTTCGATTCAAATGAACTAACTATTATATTTTTGACAAATTTTTACTAATAATTTGAACAAACTTCAAATTATGGAGCTAAAACCATGCTAACGCACACAAGTTACGACGAGTCACGGAGACTTTGAGTGAGTCAGAACGAGAGAGAATCTGGAAATCAGGTCAAACAGCTCCTCAGATCACTACTAGTTCAACAGCTCAATGAATCATATACGCTCTCTCACTCACACAGTACGCGACTCGAGTCGTGAGCCGTGAATGCGGTTTGTTCTACAGATAAATTGAGCTGAACTGTGAGCCGGTTCACAGCTCCGGCTCAACCGTGTGACTCGTGAGCTGATCTGCAGCTCACGCATTTTTGTTGAGTTACCCATGTCTACACCCCGGAGACCACTAACCTAGTAAGTAGTTCTCTAAGGACTGGACTTTACAGGACGCGGTGAGTACTTGTTCGCTATTGTCCGGATTTGTCATAGGCTGTTGTCGCTTTCAGCTATACATTTTCGCTCTACAAAGATACGGACGTTTTTGGTGCTAGAAAAACACTGTAGCGGAGTAGGTATAATGTCTTTGTTTTGACCTAATTTGGTGAGGATTTTTTTTATAACTTTTTATTAATTATTTTTTATATTGTATACGTTACGAACTATATCTGACATACGTTATTCGATTTCTATGGAATTTGGTACGTGATCCGTGATAGTGTGAAAACGCTCTTACGCTGTCACTGATTCGATTGACAGACGATACAGCGTTCCTGCCTTCTACATTTCTTCATTATATCAACATTCCCATACATTAAAATCTTTGTTTAATCCAAAAATAATTACATTCCAATACGTCACGTTTTAAAAGTCACAAAGTAAATCGTCATACGTCACGAATGACTCCATCATATACACTTGGTAAATTGGCCCTCATTCATTGTTCCCGCGACTACGACTCATCACAATGACATTCAATTAAACTACTTCATTTACCTGTTGCCATTGATACATTCTTTCAACCGAGTTTTTATTATATGCAATAATAAATTAATATTCGATGACAGTTATTGTTTCTGTGCTTTTGTTGCTGTAATTGTGTCAATCAATCTACAGCTGAAAAAAGTAAATTAATTATTAAACTGAATGGAGCTTGAGCTCGATAATATGATTAAGATTGCAATATGATTAAGAGCTAGAATAAATCACAAATGTTCATTTAAAGTGTGATAATCGGTCGTGGTCCCGCATGGTGAACTTATTCGGCCGATGTAAGCCGGTCGAAACGTCTGCATTAGAGAAAACCGAGGTATAAGTATATCTTAAATTATTTAAGTAATGCCATTATGATAAGAACATAAGCTAGTTTGACATCAGCTGGAGTAAATTTCACGATGCCAACGTACCGTTTGTTGGTATAATTATTAAGTACCTAATACTACCTACACATTATCTCTTTGAGAGCTTTACCAAGAATGCTCAACAAATCCAAACAGTTTTTGCCCGACATTTTCTTCACAAAGCTAGATATACCAGTATATATATCAGTATACTGATATAAACTTTGATAAACTGTGCACCAAAAATAAATTTGTCCAAGTCTTACTATCATATAAGCTGCACGATACTTGGTTGCCTGCGTATGTTAATGAGGGTGAATAATGTGATATAATCACGGATATCTTGGGATAAGTCTCAGTGTAGTGACAGTGACATCTTTATAAGCCAACATTTGACATTACACATGCAGCAATTACTGCCTACTCGCAACTGCTTAACAGTATTTTTTCAAGAAACAGAATTTGATTACATTCATACATTATTCTCTTACGCAAAAAAGGCATGTCTCATGAATACAACCCCAAACTGGGCTTTATCTTAGCCAATAAATATGTGGTGAGCTTTGGATTCAAATAACTTAGCATCAACTGTCAACCAAAAGCCAAAGCTTTCACATTTTCTTCAATCAAGCTTACTTTCCCACGATTATAATAAGGTAAGTAAAATATGGATGCGTCTTATTTGCGTAATGTACGCGGTGGCTGCGGGCGTGACTGTGACGTCACTACATTAATAATAATCAGCGAGACGCGTGACACGGCGTGGTGCGTGACATGGCGTGACGTGTGCGTGTTTCATAAAATGTGACCTTGGGCCATCTGTTGGCCATCTACTACCGCTGTTGCTAAGGGTTGTATTTATACCAGTCTTATTGCACGGTAATACTATCTAACAGTATTTGTATCAGTGTTCTTTATTTAGATTATAATTTTATTATAGCGACGAGTTGTACACTATATCGTGCTGTTTGAATTCTTCGAAAGATAAGATTTTTCAAATTCAAAATGTACCGACTACGTTGCAATGTTTACTCCTTAACTTATGCGTGATAAAGTCGAAATTTGATTAGCTTAATCTATTAGAATTTTGATATGTTTAAAAACATATAAGTAATAATATATACTAGCAGAACACTTTTATCTGCGTTAGGGACAATGTATTATTTCATTGAAGTGTATGATTAGTAGTACCTTAAGGGTAATTTTCAAAATGGAAGCGGATATGAATCTGCTTTGTGTAGGTAACTGCTTAGTCTACTTATTGTAACCAATAGGTGATTTCCTAGGGTGCTTACGTACCTACATGATTTTTATTTGTTTGAATAAAAAAATAAGTAATATTACAATCACAAAACCAAAAAAAACTTCTAGTAGGTAGATGTAGTTAAAATACTGGAGTCGAGCAGCCCTATCGTTTTTTTTGCGCCCGGCGCGTCTGTAGGCATATATGTAACTCGGGGATACGGCTGAGTTACAATACTGTTAGATGATTATAATACCGTGCTTATTGTTTTGATAGTGTAACCAGTTTTGTCTTTTGAGCCTGATTCTATCCCAATTAACGCTCTTTTTAGTACATACTTATCGTGGTTTAAGTTTTATTGCCATCTAGCAGTTTTGAGTCTCCAAATGCGACTGCTACAGTCGTACTTGTACTGGATACCGAAGTCCATGGTTGACCTTTGCCGGTGGGCCGTCAGTTTGCCTGCCACCTTAGTCATCAATAAAAATTGATTACATAGGTCTTTTATGAAAACAGATCATGGTGACGCTAATAATGTTTACACACTGAACACATAGACAGGAACTATATACTGTATACTGTCCTCCTTCGGTCAACTACTTCACTGATTTGGAATCGGTTTTAGAATCGTTGGGTTCTGAGTATGCACACCATATCATCATGGGCGATTTTAACACCGATCTTTTATCCCATCATTCACCTCGATCCCTTAAACTTATCCACATCATCGAGTCTGCCAGCCTCCACGTTTTGCCTCTTAATGCCACTCACCACAACCTTAACGGGGAGGATACCTGGTTAGACTTAATCCTTACCTCTACTCCTACCTTGGTCCGCTCTCATGGTCAACATCCTGCTCCTGGCTTCTCCCGTCATGACCTTGTCTTCCTCTCGTATTTCCTGAAGCCTCCTAAGCCGTGTCCTAAAGTACTGTACTTGCGTTGTTATGGGCGAACAGACTTGAGGACGGATGCTGCAAATATAGAGTGGAAACCGCTGATGTCAGCTAACACTATCGATGACAAAGTGGATATTTTTAACAAGACGGTTACGAGGTTGTTCAATGTGCATGCTCCCATTAGAAAGATCAAATTAAGACGTCCACCTGCACCTTGGATGACCGAGGGCATTCGGATGGCGATGCGACGTAGGGACCGGGCTTTCCGAAAATATAAAAAGGATCGGTGCGACGACAATTGGTCTCTTTTTAAAACAGCTAGGAACAGGTGCAACCAGATGGTACGCAACGCTAAACGCCGACATATCTCTGAAAATGTTACTAACTCATCCCCTGCTAATATATGGAAGTTTTTAAGGATACTAGGCATTGGGAAACCTCAAGGCCAAGTAGTTCTACCGGCGACTATTAGTTTGGATGACATTAATCGTCATTTTTCTACTACTCCCACTATGGACGACCAAACTAAAAGTCAAACCATAGCCTACTTGTCTAGCTTACCTCGTCTGAACATTAATTCCTTCTCTTTTTCTCCTTTATCATCAGGTGAGATCAAAAAGATTATCCTATCAATTAAGTCCAAAGCCGTGGGATGCGATGACATTAGTCGTCGCATGATCATGGCTATCCTTGAACAAATTTTACCTGTAATTACCCATATCCTAACATTTTCCCTTGACTCTGGTCAATTTCCCGATATATGGCGTAAAGCCTATGTGCGTCCTCTGCCCAAAATAGCGAATCCCACTCTCCTGACACATTACCGTCCCATATCCATCCTTCCCTTTCTATCCAAGGTACTTGAGTCATGCGTTCAGAGGCAGATGTCCAGATTTGTTTACCAAAACAACATCCTGTCACCTTTTCAATCCGGATTCAGACCTGGACATAGTACTGTCACCGCATTGCTCAAGGTGACTGGCGATGTGAGGGTGGGGGTGGAGGACACCAGACTTACACTTTTGGTCTTGGTGGACTTCTCAAACGCCTTTAACAACGTCAGTCACGACCTTCTCCTTTCAGTCCTATCCTATCTAATGATCTCACCTATGGCACTGGAATGGTTCTCCTCTTATCTTCGAGGGCGCCAGCAGTCGGTACGTGTTGATGAATCTTCATCGACATGGCGTAATTTGACCTCTGGTGTTCCTCAAGGCGGAATACTTTCTCCTCTTCTGTTTGCATTATTTATTAATCTCCTTACTCTCGAACTTCATTGTGCGTATCATCTGTATGCTGATGATCTACAGCTTTATATACAGTCCAACTTAGAAAATCTAGATTCAGCCATAGCAGCGATAAACCAAGATCTGAACGCAATCAGGGTCTGGTCTGAGCGGTTTGGACTGGCAGTGAACCCTGCTAAATGTCAGGCCATACTCGTTGGCAGTTCCCGTATTTTAAACAGGGTTGACTTGGAATCTCTACCAGCTGTCATTTTTGATGGATCTATTATTCCATTCAGTTCAAGTGTTAAGGATCTTGGCTTATATATTGATGCGAACCTTAATTGGCGGACCCAGGTTGTGAATGTAAGTTGTAAAGTCACTGGTGCCTTGCGTTCGCTTTATCGCCTGAAGAACTTTTTGCCATTCAGGACTAAAACAATGCTAGTACAGACTTTAATATTTCCCATCATCGAATATGGTGACGTGTGCTATCTCGACCTTAATGCAGATCTTCTCAATAAGCTCGATCGCCTTCTCAATAATTGCATTAGATTCGTTTTTAATCTCCGCAAATTTGACCACATTTCTGAGTACCGATTAAAGTTACGGTGGTTACCCATTCGTCAACGGCGTAGCTTGCGTACTTTGAGTACTCTTCATTCTTTACTACACTCTCCTTGTGCTCCCGCCTATTTAACTTCCCATTTTCAGTTTCTCTGTAATACTCATGAGAAAAATCTTCGTTCCTCTAATAATCTTCTGCTTCTTTGTCCTTCTCACAGTTCTAGCCTAGTCCATTCATCCTTTGATATACAATCTATCCTTCTCTGGAATGCCCTCCTTCTTGATATCAGGATGTCCACTAACCGTTTCACGTTTAAAACCAGAGTTCGGCAGAATTATTTAGATGCACTAACTGAATCGTCATAGGTATTTCATAGTTTATTTATTTTATATTATATGTATATATTTATTAGAATTATAAAATATATATTATTGTGTTTATTAATATATATATATATGGTATATATTTATGGTATGTATAAGTATGTATATTAGGTATATATTATTTCATAATAATAAGTAGGTTTTTGTTTTCATTCTTCTTGCTTTTTAATTTAAGAAATGCACCTATTACATGTTTCTCTGCATCACCCAAAGGTTGACTGGGAGATAATGCCTTCGGCATTAAGTCCGCCTCTGTACAAATTTTGTGCATAAAGTTATAAAATAAAAAATAAATAAACAACTACGGACTATTAGTTTTCCTATTTAATCTTTTAAAGCACGGAATTCTTATAACACAACGTCGTCACAAATACACATTTACAATATTAGACATTTAGCAGTGTGTGGGTGTCAAACGCTTTTTCCAGTAGGTTGCACTCAGCCACACAGTGTGCTCAAACCGCTCAAAACAAAAACTGTGAACATCAGAGTATTGCCTGCGGGTGTGGGAGCCACTCAACGCTCTCCAATGTCTTCGACCAACGAGGAAAATGCTACGTAATTCGATTTGAGAAAATTTATTTTTGTATAAGAATTTTTACTATTTTGAGTAAGCTTTGATGGAAATGTTCCTGTTTTAGTCTTAACTAGCTGACCCAGCGAACTCCATATCGCCTTTTTAGGAGTTTTTATTTGATTCCCTTTTTTCCAAACCCCTTTTTCAAAGTTACCATTGACTTAGCGCTTAATCTCTTATCATTTCAGAATCTATAAATGATGAACAAACAAACATAGATTTTTATATAATATTGAATTCTCCATTATTTAAAATATCGGAGACGATACCCATATCGACTTTAAAAAAAGATCCCGTCCGCCATCTTTGATTTCCTATCCGCCATCTTTGATCACGAAATAGATGTTGTATTTGGATTCATCATCCCATAAATCATCAGAGACGAAACCCATATTGATTTTTTTAATTTTTCTCATCCGACATCTTTGATTTCCCATCCGCCATCTTGAATCACGAAATAGATGTTGTATTTGAATTCCCCATCCCTTTAAACATCCGAGATGATACCCATATTGATTTAAAAAAAAAATCCCATCCGCCATCTTTGATCACAAAATAGATGGTGTTTTTGAATTCCCCATTCCTTAAAATATCGGAGACGATATTCATATTGATTTTTTAAATTTTCCCATCCGCCATCTTTGATTTTCCATCCACTATCTTAAATTACGAAACAGATGTTGTATTTGGATTCCCCATCCCTTTTAACGTCGGACACGATACACACATTGATTTAAAAAAAATCCCTTCCGCCATCTTTGATCACGAAATAGACGGTGTTTTTGAATTCCCCATTCCTTAAAATATCGGGGACGATACCCATATCAACTTTAAAAAAATCCCGTCTGCCATCTTTGATTTCCCATCCGCCATCTTTGATCACGAAATAGATGTTGTATTTGGATTCTCCATCCCTTAAACCACCAGAGACGATACCCATATTGATTTATAAAATTTTCCCTATCCGCCATCTTTGATTTCCCATCCACCATCTTGAAACACGAAACAGATGTTGTATTTGGATTCCCCATCCCTTTTTACATCGGAGACGATACCCATATTGATTTAAAAAAAAAACCCATTCACCATCTTTGATTTCCCATCCGCCATCTTTGATCACGAAATAGATGTTGTATTTCGATTCCCCACCCCTTAAAATATCGAAGGCGATACCCATATTGATTTTTACATTTTTTTCATCCGCCATCTTTGATTTCCCGCCCGCAATCTTGGATCACTAAATAAATTTCATATTATTAATCAGCGTCCCGAAAATCTCGAAAACGATACCCATATAGATTGTATCCTATACGTTTAGCCTTCGACCCAAACCTCCCCCTTCTCGTTTGACTATTTTATTATTTTTGTCTGGCCCATAAAAGTTGTGGCGTAATTTTATATAGCCTGTAGCCTTTCAGAATAATTGGGTTATCAGAGGCAATAACAATTTTTAAAATCCGACTGCTAGTTCCTGAGATTAGCCGACATTATCTTTTAGCCTTTTTAGCCTTTTGCCCGGCCCCAAAGGGTCGAAACGTTATGTTATATAGCCTATAGCCTTCCGGAATAATTGGGCTATCGTATGCAAAAATAATTTTTCAGATCCGACCGGTAGTTCCTGAGATTAGCGCGTTCAAACAAACAAACAAACAAACAAACAAACAAACAAACTCTTCCGCTTTATTATATTAGTATAGATAGAATAGTATAGATAGTAGAGCATCGTAGACTTACTATTCGAGTGTTACTTTTTGAGGTCAAAGATTCAAATTAACTAATAATTATGTAATCCGGCCAGATAAGTAGTATTTATTAAAAGAAAGAGCAAAGAATTTAGGTGGCAGGTACAGGTTACTACTTTTCTAATACAGTAAGTAAGAAACTTAAATATGAGTGTGAGTTTCATCAACCGATCATTATGTTATTTTACATTATCAAGGCCACAGAAAGGGATATTTAAGGGATACCGATTAACACGCGGGCGAAGCCGCGGGCACAGCTAGTACCTAATATTAGTAGGGATTAGCCAAGGCTGTTACAATAATTATTATTAGTTTAAATAAGTAAGCGAACCTTAAAAGCGAACGAAGTAATGACAGTGCATTATAATTATGTCAATGTATAATGTGACAGTACTGACAGATATAGCACATGCGCAGCAACTCAATTATTACAGCGCATGCGTTATTACAGTCAATAGGTAGGAGGTTTGTCCCTACAAACTTCGACCCTCTCTAATATCCCTCCCAGATTATTTTTTGCATTTTATTGTATCCTATGTGTTTTTCCTGGTTCTGAGCTACCTCCCCACCAATTTTCAGCCAAATCGGTTCGGCCGTTCTTAAGTTATAAATAGTGTAACTAACACGACTTTCTTTTATATATATAGATGATGACGTTTTGGTTTAAGGCGCTGTTATACCTCAGAAGCCGTGAAACACCTAATTTTTCGTCGCGCATCTAGCCATAACGGTACATATTACAAACTTGCAAAAATTAGAGCTTAAAGTCAAAAGTCTGAACAAAAGACTTTTGAAAGAATTTTTCATGTATGTAAAATAGAATCAAGGTAAAAAAATCACAAAATCGAGGCAGAAAATAATCTTTCGTCTCACTGTTTGCAATATTTTCATCGTAAGCTGTCATATATTTTTTGATAATATTGTAGGAAATCTAATGAACTAAAGAATTACCCTATTTATTTTCATATTATACGAGTATATTTTGTAAAATTAAATAAAATCTGCCAAACGTCTATGATTTTGACGCTCGGTAGATCCCATCAATATCAAACGCTTTAGCAATTTAAACCTTATTAGCATAAGCGGTGTACTGAGTGTCAGTTGCTAGTTTACGCCCCGCCCAGACCTCATCATTCGGCTATGAGCCCTGTGAGAGATAGGTCATGTCGCTTGCGTCTCCGCTGCACGAAATTTTACGTAAACCTGTTTGTTATTATAATACGCCGATTTGAGTTCGTAATTTCATGTTTTATGTTATAGACTGATAATTTGAATTAAATAGGCTTTTCATGTAACTATGGGCACATATAATTAGGACCTAAGTTTATACTCTTGTTGCGTTTAATGTGTTATTGTTTCTGTGCTTATAAATATATAATTAGAAGAATAAAATATGGACAATTAGAGAAATGAAGTTCTACGAAGGATTTGTACAAGAAAGTGTCGTAATAAAATAGAAATTCATCCATGGCCAAGTGATTATGAAATATGTAACATTTTTACACAAATTATTTTCATAAGAGTCTTTTATGACTAACTATGTTACTTATATATTATCGATTATGCATAATATAATTATATAAATTATTCTCACAATACATAGCTGCCACAGTTTTCAATTTTTGAAAGAGTAATAACATAAAATCGAATCATTTTATGTACCTATATTTCAAATTCATTAGCTTGTCAGAGCGCCTGGAGCGCTAAGATGCCGCCACGGCGAACAATAATGATGACAGCGCTAATATGGCGCTCCGCAATCCGCACACAAGCGGTATCGAATGTTGTATTATTGTGTTGTGAACATAAACCTCTTTAGGTATATCGGGTAAAACTTTGATTATTCATAAACTATTAGGTATGTCTCAGTACATCTAATATCTTTTTAATTTCTAAAATCATTCATTTATAAGTAAGAAGGTAACTTCTCTGTTTGCTATAACACAAGATATAGTATTTTTTTAATAATAAAGTACGTAACTAATTATCATTATTGTAATTACAGTGAAGTTAAAGATAACAGTTCTGCAACGTCTGTCAAATGTGTGTAACATTTGACTTCAGTCATTCCTAACACGATCTGTTCAAGAGCTAGCCAAGAAATGCCAAACAATTTTTTTAACAAATTTTACTCAAATTCCGTAGTGATAAGCAAAAATTACAAGAGGGATAGCAGTGACTGGTTCGAATTGCGTAAGAATATGTTGACAGATTGAAATTTTTGTATAGTGGTAAAAAGAATAGATAACAGCAGTAAAGCCATCTTAGTAAAAAATATTTTGTACAAATAAAATATTTGCAATGTAAAATCAGTTGCGCATTGAATCTAAAATGAACAACTGGCTTTGCAACAACTGGCGAAGAAAGAAAATGTAACAATCGAGCCTTGTGGATTATTCGATTATTGGTGCCACGCCAGATGGATTAATAGGTCCAAACACGATTGTGGAAATTTAATGTTCTAAAGTTGCCTATAAGAATGGCCTGGAGAATAGTATAAGAGCAAATAAAATACAAATATGGAAACATGATAAAAATGTTAACTGACTAGTCTAAACAAATATTGTAATTGTTATTACCAAATTCAGGGGCAACGCCACGTTACACGCAAACAAAAGTGTTTATTTGCTGTGTGGAGTGGCGAAAGTATACCACTAAAAATAGAAATTATAGAAAGAGATGATATTTTCTGGGAGAAGAAAAGCTTGTGGCGTTTTATATGAATTGGCAGTTGCATGAAATTGTTGATTCTCGTCAAGCTCAAGGGATGGCATTGCGAGATCACGGAGAGGAAAATGTTTCATCAGTGCTTGAAATTTCTACAATACCAAGCCGTAAAAGGAAAGTAAATGAAACTGTGCCTCTTGAACAACAGCAAAAATAATAAGTATTGAAGCCTTATCACCTCACACACTGCCTTTAACATTCGATAAGAATAAAGAAAACCTGCCGGGTTGTAGCAGACAGCTAACTTTTGATGAGCTGTAAACTCTGTATTTTGTTAATAAATTATAAATGAATATAAATAAATATCTTTTAATATTTCTTTTCTTTGAAACAACATATATTTGAAGTGAAAGAATTTTTTTATATTTTCCATACAAACATGTATGACGAGAGCTAACGAAAAAGCAGTAACTCAAATTCTAATTCTATAATTTTCTAAGCGACATAGCAGTATCTCATGGATAAGGTATATCCACATATATTTTTGATGTTTCATCTATTTTGAAAAATAATAATGGGTTGGGTTTCGAAACGAGTCGCCTGAATTTGAGGGTATTGGTAGTGTAGGGGGCTTAAGGTAGTTCGTTTTAATCCCCTAAAAGTAATTTTGGCTGCCGGAGTTGCGTCTAAATATTTTTAAACAATTTCCAAAATTTCATAAATACTTCGGCAATTATGCAAAACGGAACATAGTTTTTATACTTTAGTACAGTTTTACAAATGTAATTTTTAGGTTTTATGTGAAAAACGTGAAACGAAACGCAAAACTGTCATCTTGGAATGATCATATTGACAGCTAATGTCAAATTTGAGCGTCATTGCTTTCGAGTGCCTTGGGTTAGGTGCGACTGTAATAAGTAAATAAATAGGTAATGTTAGGTTCTCTTTTGACCCTTAATCCGAAAAAAGGAGCCCTTCGCAGGGCTCCGACAACCTCAGTTTATTAAACTAGTGTGATGAATGTGGAAGTTGGCAGTGCCATACACACCGATGTTTGGAGATTTTTTTTTCAGAGGAAACCAAGTATTTCCGGCAAATGAAAATGGTGAGGGGGGTTTCAAGACCTCCCCTGCTCCCTCTCCAATCACTCACAACTCCTAAAAACGGCGACGTATTTCGAAACCTTTGCCATAATAATTATACCTATAATAACAATAAACATCCATAAATAAATAAAAGAAATCAACTTTTACTAAACTTCAATTATCTCGTAATTCGCTTTAGTTGAGATACGGCTTTTGCGCTTAGTAGAGCAGTATTGTGTTTTTTAGGGTACCGTAGCCAAAAATTGTAAAAACGGAACCCTTATAGATTCGCAATGTCTGTCTGTCTGTCCGCCCGTATGTCACAGCCAATTTATTGCAAAACAGATTTGAAAACTGGCAGGAATGGAATTAGATGTAGGTTTTCTATGAACTGCTTCACTATTTTTATAAAAAAACAAAACAAACATAATAATGGCCTCTCCATACATGGAACTGACTTAATTATTTTTATCATCTTACGGCACGTAGGTATTTACCTACTTTCGTCAACATTTAATACCTATAACGTCTAATGTAAACCAGTTTTGCTCATGGCTGCACTGAGAACAAAAATTGCGCTATGCCTATATTGTACAAACAGATTGATGTATGTAATATAAATTTTAATATCAGTATCTCAATTCAATATGCTAAAACGTTTTGCTTGCGATTTTGAAATATTGGAATACGGATGTCGCCAGAATACGGCCGCACGCGACGAGAATGAAGGGGGGCGCCCCGCAGTAGACGGAGCTAAGCTCCCTTCACCTCCCCTGCTTCACCCCCTCATTTACCAAAACAGTCGCTTAGGACAGCGCCTTAATACGTGAATTTAATATATGTTTTGGTTAAGGTTTCGAAATACGTCGCCGTTTTTAGGGGTTGTGAGTGATTGGGGGGGGGACGAGGGGAGGTCTCGGAACCCCTCGTCACCATTTTCACTTGCCGGAAATACTTGGCTTTCTCTGAAAAATAAAAATTATCTCCAAATATCGGTGTGTATGGCACTGCCAACTTTCACATTCTTCACACTAATAATTTCATTAATTTCACCAGTTTAATAAACTAAGGTTGACGGAGCCCTGCTTCGCAGGGCTCCTATTTTCGGGTTAGGGGTCAAAAGAGAACCTAACATAACCTATTTAGTTACTTATTACAGTCGCACCTAACCCTAGGCTCTCGAAAGCAATGACGCTTATGACGGACAAATTTGACATTAGCTGTCAATATAATCATTCGAAGATGGCGGGTTTGCGTTTCGTTTCACGTTTTTCACATAAAACCTAAAAATGACATTTGTAAAACTATACTAAAGTATAAAAACTACGTTCCGTTTTGCATAATTGCCGAAGTATTTAAGATTTTTTGGAAATTGTTTCGAAATATTTAGACGCAACTCCGGCAGCCAAAATTACTTTTAGGGGATTAAAACTAACTCCCTTAAGGCCCCTACACCACCAATACCCTCAAATTCAGGCGACGCGTTTCGAAACTCGACCCTATGTTTTTCCAAGTTATATTTAAACATATCGGTGCAAATTTATTTTACGTAGACTAGTGCAACCTTTCTGAGGCGAAGAATGTATCTTAAATTCGCTGTAACAAATATCGAATTTAAATCAATAACCTGAAAGAACAATGCCCATTTTTCTTAGAGACGCCGGCCCAGACGTGGACAGTCAAAAATTGTAGTACTTTTTGTTGCATTAGATAAAGGAGAGTGAAACTTGAATTTTGAGATTGATTAGAGGTCCGCCACATTCATAGTTTTATTATAAGAAGTACTTTTATAACCTCAAAATCATTAGGTGTGTACATACTTTTATTAGAGTAGGTACATATCTAAGTTAGACTATTTCGTTGTTTTGAGTAAGAAGGAATGAGAAATGGATTCGGGTCATAGTTCGGTGATGGATAAGAGCAATAATACACAGGTTTTAGGTTTCTTCAATAATATTATATTCGTTATTAAAGTGACATAAAACATCGTCAAGAAACTGAGCGGGGGGCATTACATGACTTTCAAATCTTGCCCAACCAATGTACCAAATAATTGTCATTATATGAGCGCAGCAACCAACTGTGCGCCTTCCTACAATACAGTTACAATAAAACTGCTCTATCGCTTCTCTGCCAGAGTTATTATTATTAATCAAAATATATACAAAGTATGTTTTTTTGCCTATATGCCTGCTTTGAATTCTTGCCCTTAGAATCCAGCAATTATTTTGTAAAAAGTCTCCTGGTAAAGAATTATTTGTCTCCCTACAAACTTCAACTATATATGTTCCACTGGCTCTTATGTGTTCTCCATAATAGGACTTGCTTTGTCTGATTTGGTAGGTTCCACAAGCAATTAATATTAATTCACTCATAGATAGGTGTGGAAAATCATTTAAATTGTCAGAGCCAACTGTTATATTAATGAAGTTTGCTCTTCTTCGATTTAAATTATGTGCAATTACATAATCAGCTAATGTATTTTGTTCATAAAGCTTTTGATGAACTAACGACAGTATTTCATCAGCATCATCTCGGTCGGTTATCCGAGTATGGAGTCGGTTAATTAATGCTGCGGCTATAGAAAAATCAGTCATAAGATGCTGTGAAGCCCTATTAAAATAGTCCTGCCGGAATAGTTTAAAGCATCTCTTAAATATGCCATTGACATACTCCACAACCCATCGACACATGGTAACCATCCTCGTCTTATTGGCAGCTAATGTTGTAAGTTGCGTTTCTTCTTCTTCGAGAGAAACGGGAGTCTGCGGTGAGTAACCACACGCTTCTAAAAGGGGTATGGCATCTCTAAACCCTCTATCCAATAAAAACACATCACCTGAGTTAAAATACTGCCTCATTGGTTGTCCTTCTGAGAACAAATTCATTAATATCCGTGCATCAGATGTAGTGGCTGGATATGGCCCCAAAACATCTATTATGTATCCATCACAACATACAATCACAAAGGGCTTTACTAGATTTTTATATTTATGTAAAGAGTATGTATCCTTTTGATACCTATAATTGGAGCTTTTTTGTACATAGATATATGTCCCATCCATAATGACAATGGCATTTTGTCCCATGTTCCCGAACAATCCATTTGGAATGGTCAGATTTCGTTGGGGTATGTTATCTCTAGGGAAATGTTGCAACCCTAAGTTTGCAGGTACAAAGTCTTGATGTAGTACCTCCCTGGCACTATTCATAAGGCGTTCTATTGTACTTCTAGGCATTTGAAATAATGATGCCAGCCGTTGGTCAGATTCACCTGTTCTCAGTTTTGTGAGGTAAGCAGCAAGCGCAGTAGGTCCACGATGGAGACTATTCAATCGTGGTACTTCTTGCAATACTTGGGTAAATTGAGTCTTAGTCATACCAAGCCAATAGTGTACCAAGTGATCATCACTGGAATGAATATTTTCAAAATCTATGTTGTGGGATGTCTGAGTTTTTAACAGAGATGCAAAATCTTCAATGTTATCAGCTGTAAACATGTGATTACCGTCTTGTATATCATTTAATTCATCCCAGACATTGCCTCTTAAATGAGCACTACAAATACGGCAATTAGGTGGCACATAATATGAGTAATCACAAAATAATCTTGCTCGAATTGAAGTTGGCACAACTAGTCTGTCAGTCTCATGACATCTTGGAAAAAAGCAATGCCTCTCTGTATTTGAAGCTTTTATATAATTAGGCAAATATATTGTCTGACTTGCTTCTTGAGCTATATTTGGATGTGGTGGCGAAGGTTCCGGAGGATTCACCAAAACTTGGTCAACAGCAATGTTAGCAGATGATGATGCCTCAGATATTGGTGCAGGGGCTCGGTCAGCTCTTTGCCAGCATGGATGGCAAATGCAACTTGATTCCCTTACCTGTAAATATATGACTGGTTAATAAATACATTTCAAAACCAACCTTACACTGATTTTACTTAAGTAACACTGATCACGGGGATCAGTGTTACTTAAATGGAGTTAGGTTTTCTATATAAATAACAACTACAACAGAACTAAATATTTTGTGTCCCTAAATAAATAAATATTAATTTTTTTTGGGACAAAAATAGTTATGGTGAAATATTTTTTACTCTACTACATTCACATAACATTTCAAACTAAACAGAGCTTGTACTAAAGACAATTGATAAACATACATAAGTATTATATACCTTTTTTGTAAATATATTCATATTGTACATAGAAACCCAGACCCAGAGACTAAAATCCATGTTAATGCACACAAATGTTTGACTTGAATAGGAATTGATCCCAAGACCTACAGGATGGCAGTTGGTTACACTCCTGCTATGCCACCAGGTCAACTATATATATTACCTTATGATTAAAAATCAGCATACTAGAAATGCCTCATTCCATATAAATAAAATATACATATAAGTAGGTCCTACACAATATGTACATGTTCACTTTTTGTTTTTAGATTTATGTACAAATGTTTTCTTAGAAATTATGATTATTTAAGATAGTAATGTTTATAGTTATAAATAATCATCTGTAATGATATTATGAAATACTCAAAATAAGATGCACACAAAGTAATTATGTTTTATCTAAATAAATAAGTATGTACTTACAATTCTTGGTGTACACCAATGAACTATAACAGTTCTAATACGCCGTTCTCTTTCAGTATCAGTCCTTAGTAAATGCTTTCGAATGCGCCTTATTGAACAGCCACAATTAATGCACACATTTGCATGGCCAACACTTCTAGATTCTGGTCTTTGACCAACAAGAGTTAAATTGACCAACATCCAACAATTGTGACATAGAAGGCTATCTTCAGTAACCTATAACAATAATTACCAATCGATTAGTAAACGTTTCAAATGTAATTGAAAACAATTATTATTCGTACGGTTATTTTCTTACCTGTTGCGGTGCAACCCATTGCTGTAGTAAAGTGAGCATCTCCTCGGATTCCACAGAATGCCTTTGCATCATGGATATGTTTAAACTACAGTTAATACACCGTTGTTCATCCATCGTGAGAGTACAGTTGTCCGTGTTCGAAAGCCTGGGTAATCGTTTGGTAAGGGTAGAAGTCCGTTAGAAAAAGCCGAAAGGTCGTAAAGGAGATCCAAAAACATAAATAAGCATTCACAATGCGCACGAGTCACAGAGCGAATAACGAAATATATTGACTATGACATTTACTAAGAGTAAAAAAAAGTGTTGCCATTTTGGGCTTTTTAAATGATATTGATTAATCGATTAGATTGGAAATAGATTTTCAATTAATATATTTGGTTCAAATTATTAGTAGTTAATTACTTAAATACCTTAAAAATACACACATCAAAAATGTTTAGGGACTAAAAAAGGATTTGCTGATCACTTAAATCATTTTGAATTCAGAAAATATCAAATCGGGTAAGAAAAATTGATAATCGATTATTAGTATCGACCGAATAGTAGTATTTCTTTACTGGCAACTTCTTATGTATTACGTTTTGGCTTTTTAGACGCTAACACATCTTTTTAAATCCATTTATTGAATGAGTTTCTTGGCACACCTTAAGTAATGTCTATAAATTAAGTTATAATAAAATAGGATTATTCACCACCATAGTCAAACTCTATTGTGCTGTTCATGAGTTTCAAAAGTGGGCCAGAAATGGGCATTGTTCTTTAGGTACCTAAGAGAAGTCTTCATTTTCGTAATAAAAAGCTACCCATTGTTCGTCTACACATCGGTTTCAGTTCAAATGACTATCAGATTAATTTAGTCGGAGATTAGTATATCGTATTGACTTTTAAAATGTAACTTTTTAAGTACAGTTACTGTTAATATAATACATCTGGTAGCTAAATTTTGCGTTTTTTTTGCGGTAGGTGCAAATAAAGTAGACACACATCCGAAATTTGAAATATATTTAAAAATAGATTTACCAAGTTTAAAGTACAGTTTTTGTGTTTATTATAACTAAAATACTTACAGTTATATGCCCAAGTGTTATTAGTTCTGTATGTAACACCTAAATACATTGCACAAACACCACCTGCCAACTGATCAGTTTCACCAGATCTTTCACTGAGATACTGCAAGATACATCAAATTATGTCACAATACTCTGATATTGTAATGGCACAGAAGTCCCTCGAAGAAAGTGTTATGAAAAAAATGGATGAGCTTCAGGCACAGCTACAAAGTGGAACAGCCAAAGATACTGTAGCGAAAGTAGCTGAGGAGTTCCGTACATTTCGTGAACTAACCTTCACCATGCTCGGGCTGCTGAGGAAGCAAATTGCTGCATGCGCTCAGGTTGTTGACAACATAGATATGAGACAGCGAAGGAAAAGCTTGATATTCTCGGGTATTCCAGAACACAACAAGGAGAACTGTGCAGCTATCATTCTCGATGTTCTTCATACGAGATTGGCCATGAAGGATGTCTCTGGGAGTTCCATAAAGGCATGCCATCATCTTGGGAGTAATGGCAAAGAACATCATCGTCCCATTGTGGTTAAGTTTGCCAGCTTGGAGGTGAAGGCTGCTGTCTGGAGAGGGAAGACCAAGCTAAAAGGGTCATCAATATCCGTCAGGGAGTTCTTGACCAAGGCGCGGCAGGCAACATTCAGTAAGGCGAGGCTGCATTTCGGCATGAGGGGTTGCTGGACTCAAGATGGCATTGTAAACATCAAGTGCCCAGATGGAAGTCGTCTCAAAGTCACTTCACTGGACGAGTTGACGCCGTTACTCCAAAAGTATCCCAAGGTTTCGTCAGGTACCTCTAGTTGAACTTAGTAGTATTACTAGTAATGTCTCCTTTTGTTTTACGCATCCGTGAGTTCCTTTTGTTTCATTTCGTCTTGTTTAACGTTTATGTAAACAGTATACATATTTGACACAATATTAAATTTTCATTAGTCTACATATCATTGACATTGTTGTCTTGAGCCACTAGTACGTTTTGATAATATCACTTTGTACTTAAAATCACCCACTTTTCCAAATCACAATTATTTAAAACAGTGCAATAATGCAATTGTAAATTTTTTGTGGGTGTTTACTGCTAGTTAAATGTTTCTGTCAAAACTCAAAATGACATTATGATTGTTGTGACGTTTGAACTCATAAGGATGCGTTCAGTAACAATATTTTTATAAAACCGATATAGCCTTTTGTCATGTTAAACTTTTATCATAGTTTTTATCTGTTTGTGTTTTTTTTTTTGTTATATAGAGTGTAATTGTCTTAGATTATATAACTTGTTATGGTATTAGATCGGTATATTGTCAATCGCTTCAGTTGGCGGGTGGTGCAGAGGTTATTTAATAATCAGTCAATATCGTGCATGTTATTATTAGCATTTATTTATTTTTAAGTTAGTCTATTATTATTATATTTATATATAAATATATTTACATATTATTATTAATTTATGTCTATGTCCGATGATAATTCTTTTCTATCTGCATGTGATTCAGATGATTTATGTGCTGATGATAGCTTCTGTACAGTTGATGACAACCAGTCCCTACATGACATCCTACACGAGCAGTTTAATCAGAAAGCAAATAATTTACTAAACGTGTGTCATATAAATGCACAAAGTGTTCCAGGTCATTACAACGAACTTTTAGCAACATTTACCGACACTAACGTTCATGCCATCCTGATCTCTGAGAGCTGGCTCAAACCTCACCTCCTATCTACTTTATACCCTCTTTCCGGTTTTGTCTTAATCCGGAACGACCGGATTGACAGGCGCGGTGGAGGCGTTGCTGTTTATCTCCGTAGCAATTTATCTTTTAAAATTCTAACTTCTTCTCAAAACTCTACTTCTGCGGAGTATCTTTTTCTAGAGGTTTGGGTCAGGGGAACTAAATTGGTTCTTGGAGTAGTATACTGTCCTCCTTCTGTCAATTACTTCACCGATTTGGAATTGGTTTTAGAATCGTTAGGTTCCGAGTATGCACATCACATCATCATGGGCGATTTCAACACCGACCTTCTGTCCCATCTTTCATCTCGCTCCCTCAAGCTTACCCACATCATCGAGTCTGCCAGCCTCCACGTTTTGCCTCTAAATGCCACTCATCACAATCCTAACGGGGAGGACACCTGGTTAGACTTAATCCTCACCTCTACTCCTACCCTGGTCCGCTCTCATGGTCAGCATCCCGCTCCTGGCTTCTCCCGTCATGACCTTATCTTCCTCTCGTATGTCCTGAAACCTCCTAAACCCTGTCCTAAAGTTCTGTACTTGCGTTGTTTTGGGCGCATGGACGTTGAAAAGTTGAGGTTGGATGCTGCGGAAATCAACTGGAAACCACTGACATCGGCCATCACTATCGATGACAAAGTAGACATTTTCAACAACACGATTAAGAGATTGTTCGATGTGCATGCTCCCATTAGAAAAGTCAAATTGAAGCGTCCACCTGCACCTTGGATGACCGAGGGTATCCGGATGGCGATGCGACGCAGAGACCGAGCATTTCGTAGATATAAAAAGGATCGGTGTGATGACAATTGGTCTCTCTTCAAGACAGCAAGGAACAGGTGCAATCAGATGGTACGCAATGCTAAACGCCGACATATTCACGAAAACATTACTAACTCATCCCCGACCAATGTATGGCAGTTTTTAAGATCACTAGGAATTGGTAAACCTCACGAACAAGTGGTTCTGCCGGCGACTATTAGTTTGGACGACATCAATCGTCACTTTACTACCGCTATCACCTTAGACGACCAAACTAAATATCAAACCATGGCCCACTTGGACGGTTTACCTCGCCCGAACATAAATTCTTTCTCCTTTTCTCCTTTATCATCAGGTGAGGTCAAAAAGACTATCCTTTCTATTAAGTCCAAAGCCGTGGGTTGCGATGACATTAGTCGTCGCATGATCACGGTTATCCTTGAGCAAATTTTACCTGTAATTACCCATATCCTGAACTTTTCCCTTGATACAGGTAAATTTCCCTACTTATGGCGTAAAGCTTATGTCCGTCCTTTACCTAAAATATCCAATCCCACTCTGTTAACACATTTCCGGCCCATATCCATTCTTCCTTTTCTATCCAAGGTACTTGAGTCGTGCGTCCAGAGACAGTTGTCCGGGTTTGTTTACCACAACAACATCCTGTCACCACTTCAATCTGGATTCAGACCTGGACATAGTACTCTCTCCGCATTGCTCAAGGTGACTGGCGATGTGAGGGCGGGGGTGGAGGAAACCAAGGTTACAGTATTGATCTTGGTGGACTTCTCAAACGCCTTCAACAACGTCAGTCACGACCTCCTTCTTTCAATCCTTTCCCATCTAATGATCTCACCTATGGCACTGGAATGGTTCTCTTCTTATCTTCGTGGACGCCAGCAGTCAGTACGGGTTGATGAAACCTCATCAATATGGTGTGATTTGTACTCTGGTGTTCCTCAAGGCGGAATACTTTCTCCTCTTCTGTTCTCATTATTTATTAATCTCCTTACCCATGAACTTCATTGTGCGTATCATCTGTATGCCGATGATCTCCAGCTTTACACACAATCCAAGGTGGAAAATCTACGTTCTGCAATAGGGGCAATAAACCAAGATCTTAATGCTATCAAGGATTGGTCGAAACGGTTTGGATTGGCAGTGAACCCTGCTAAATGTCAGGCTATTCTAGTTGGCAGTTCCCGTATATTGAACAGGGTTGACTTGCAGGCACTACCAGATGTAATTTTTGACGGGCAAATTATCCCGTTTAGTTCTAGCGTCAAGGATCTTGGTTTATATATTGACGCCCACCTTGATTGGCGTACTCAAGTGGCAAATGTCAGTCGTAAAGTCATTGGTGCCTTACGTTCTCTGTATCGTTTGCAGAACTTTCTGCCGGTCAAGACTAAGACAATGTTGGTACAGACTTTAATATTTCCTATAATTGACTATGGTGATGTGTGCTATCTCGACCTTAATGCAGATCAGCTCAACAAGCTCGACCGCCTTCTCAATAATTGCATTAGATTCGTTTTCAATCTCCGCAAATATGATCATATTACTGAGTACCGGTTAAAGCTACGATGGTTACCCATTCGCCAACGCCGTAGCCTACGTACTCTGTGTACTCTTTATTCTTTATTGCACTCCCCAAATGCGCCTGTGTATTTAACTCCTCATTTTCAATTTCTTTGTAATACACATGAGAAAAATCTTCGTTCCTCAAATAACCTTCTTCTCCTCTGTCCTTCTCACAGTTCTAGCCTTGTACATTCTTCGTTTAATATACAATCTATCCTTCTCTGGAATGCTCTCCCTCTCGATATCAGGATGTCCACTAGCCGTTTTGTGTTTAAAACCAGAGTTCGCCAGACCTATATAGACGAACAAACTGAATCATCATAGGATTATAATTTATCTATTTTGTATGTATATAATTATTTTAATGTATATATGTAGTATATATTTATAATGTATTAGGTATATAGGTTTATATAATTATATTATATGTATGTATGGTATTTAAGTATTATGTATGTAATATATATATATATATGTATTAATCAGGTTTCAGTCTTGCTTTTAATGTAAATTTATGAATTGCACCTATTACAAATATCTCTGCATCACCCAAAGGTTGACTGGTAGATAATGCCTACGGCATTAAGTCCGCCTCTGTACTATTTATGTGCACAAAGTTTATAAATAAAAAAAAAAAAAAAATACTTGCAAAACACAGCATAAATCATTCTTGCCTCAGAAAATGCGAACAAAATTATCTCCAGAAAGAATATTTAAAAATTCTACAAGAAAACATCTCGCACACGACGCAGTGATATTACCCAAAAAATAAATTCATCTCCTTAACTAGCTCTCAAGTGTACACAATAAAAACCAGCCAAGTATTCTTCAAAAGTTTGCCACAACTCCTTTCACGGCAAAAACTACGGCTCACCTCGCTTTATTAGAAGAACTTTAAAGTCGGGTTCAATGAGATTCATTGGCCTCGGTTAGACGTTTTGACAACTTGCCTCGTGAAATCACACTCTGCTTTTACGAGCAAATGGAAGCCTGAGTTATAGCAGGCTTTAAATAACCGTACGGAAGGTCACTGGTTCTAAACAGGAAATATCCTCCAGACGCGGTGTTATTACACCGAATTATGGTGCTGACATCAATTGGGCAGACATCCGGACTTGTCATTGCTTGGTTGCAAAGAGGTTTTCTTCATAATAAAACCAAATAATTCCTTGAACATATGAAAGATCTTATTTTTCTGCCGGCAGCATGGCGTGGGAATTACAATTTTAATAAAAATTCCGGTAACAAACAAATAGACATATTATTTAAACTTACAGTTTTGCTTTCCTGTGTTTGTTTCAGGAAGGTAATATTTTTCGAAAATAATTCTGTTTTATTGATGTACCTATAAGTAAAACATTTGTGAACAACAAAAATAACTATGCCCTCAAATCCATAAAATTTTATGCGTTCAAAGTACGGGAGTTATTCTTATTTGTTATATTTACAACTCTCAGATATAACTTTTCTTTCAGTACAGTCTTTATTCCCACAATGAAGACACAGTTACCTGTGAAGTAAAACTATCAACGGAGATAGAACGACGAAGCCAGAACTCTTGCTATAAAGTGCGAAATAGCCCAATATGTTGGCGAACAAGTCCTAGTTATAACTTGCAGGTGCATCATGATGACCTAAGTTAGATCGAGTTAGTGCTAAGCGCGAGAACTTCGGATAGCTATCTTGATGGCTTTTAGTGCATACGAAATTTTAGACAACTTGGTTTTATCTCAATTTATGCACGGGGAATTTCCATTTAAGTACGGTAGTGCGCGGTTTGAATGCTCTGGTGCTTAATTCTTGCTTGGGACCGAGTGTCGTTAGGTATCATAACATGAGTTTTACTGTAAATATACGATGTTTGAAAATATACTTAACTATATAAATTGACTAGGCATAATTTCAACTGTTATCTACATGTGTATGTTCATCTGTGTCAGTATACCTTCTGACCTATCTCCGATGTATCCGTTTAATAAGTGTGACTACTGTTACTAGCACCTTGGTTATGACATAGTAATGATCTGTTACAGGCTTAGTATTTTCGAATTAAATTCAATAGCACGTCATGTAGTGGCGTGCTAGTTTTGATTTTAGACCAAAATATTGTTGATAGCTTGTTAAATATTGAAACGAAAGGGCGTAGTCAGCTAAATACTAATATATTTCTTTTTCTGAGTCGCTACTCAGAACCCAGTTGTGGTCATGTTGAGGCATCATCATTGGTGATTGATATGACTAGTATATTTCGATTGTTATAATAATTAGTCATAAAAACACGATGCCGTATGTTATTTGGTAAAAATTTAGTAGATACTGTTTATACATGTAAACACAACAGTTTTTTAATTCTAAGACGAATCTAAAACGAATCCAATCGGTTATTATTAAGTCAGATTACATTTTAATCGCCAACTTTTCTATGCTAACGATTAACAAATCAATACTTAATTGTAGGTACCTATTTAAAGAAAAACAAGTACTTACTTGATAAGCTATTACTATTAAGATGCTAATTTACATATTTACTAGGATACTTTGTTTCACTAATAAATTTATAATCTTAAAAATAAATTTATTAAAATAAAGCTTAAAGCTCACTACGAATAACAACATGAAATTTTGGATGTTTGTTACTCTTTCACGCAAAAGAAATATGAATTAATTTTGATAAATCTTTGCAGTAACATTATTATGTGCTATTGTATATACTTATCAGCTACATCGTAGAAGCAAAGTAGGCTATGGCCTTTGATATTGATCAAGCTGGCCAAGTGTGTTTGGTAAACTTCGCATGTCTTTCGCGAACATTACGCACATCTCTCAGAAATGCAGGCTTCACCGTCACATGAGTAGATAAACGGAACAGAGACAAAGCTTCATACAACGGATATATTTCATGAATCGGTTGCACTACTACAAGCACACGGCGCATGTGTGCGTGACCACTGGCTGCTTGTCGTGTACGCGGCAAGACTGGAAAAAACCGGTTTACGTAGGTACAGTCAGTTGAACGCAGTTGACAACCTCAGGGTTATTACGACGCACGTTGTTCGTTTTGTACGTTGCACGTTTTAATATTTTAATGTAAAAACCTGGTATTTTATCATTAATAATATTTGTTTATTGTACTGTGTGCATGAATAATACTGGAAGAAATAAAAATATATCATTCTTTAATTATCCCAAGGAGTACAATAAATTAAACTATACGTTATGAGATCTGAGTCCGTGTGGTGACGGATTAAGAATACGGAATGTCACCAGACATTCCGTATTCGTAATTCGTCATGGGGTGGTCCCCATATCATCGGGACCACCCCATGACGAATTAGGGGGGTCGTAATTGTAAGAGCCAACAGAGGGAGCATATTATGCAGAAAACAGCACTGTAAGAGGAGGAAAAGTTGATACAAACCCTATACCAACCCATTTGGCCAGCGTGGTATAGTAGGCCAATTCCTCCTTTCAAAGGAGAGGCCTAGGGCTGATGACGATGTGAGATCTGAGCAACTTATAAATATGGGCAAAGATGCTCTATTCAGTCATTATAAGGATTTTAGCGATGGTAACGTACAATTGGGTTTTTTATTATACCTCCTGATAATTTTATCGCATTTGTTGAATTTCTCGAGCAAAAGTTTCACGAATATTTCGATCTTGAAATAAATATTGTCAATGTTGTTTAAGGTAGTAGAACCTTGCTGATTTCAGCATGAATGGGCCGGCTCGACCGGGGAAGTACTACCCTCTCACAGAAAATCGACGTAAAGTAACAGTACCTAAGTAAACTGTTGCGTTCCGTTCGGTGAGTGAGAGTGCCGGAGGCCCTATCCCTTCTCCCTGATCCCACTACTCATCCTATCCCTTTTCCCAACCCCAAGGGGTGGCAACGCACTTGTGACTCCTGTGGTGTTGCTTATGTCCATGGGCGGCGGTAATTGCTTACCATCAGGCAATCCGTCTGCTCGTTTGCCGCCTATTACCATTAAAAAAAAAATTTTGGCAACGAAATACTTAAACGTATTGAAGATTGTAAATTTGATAAGCCTTGTGAATGTTTCCCGTTGGATTACATCTTAAAAACTATATGTTAGATTCAAAATTTACCATACCATTAAAAGGAACAATAAATTATTAAAAAACAAAAATTATAAAAAGAAAATTATTAGAGTAAGTAATTTGTAAAGGTTTCTAACATAATAATGAAATTATTTGACAAAAGTTTTGTTTAATTTGTCTTAACCTATTGTGACCACCCTACCAAAAGAGGTAACAAATTTACAAGCTCTTAAGAAGCTTTGTCTCTGTTCGGTTTATTTACTCATGTGTCACCGTATACAAAATTACGCGTTTACACTATACCTAAAATTCTTACGTTTCACGCTGCATACATTCAACTACTACAAACCAATTGTGTTAGGACAAGCCGGTAAAAATATCTTTACTGTGATTTAACATCCGCACTTTTGAGGCGGAAATTTAACGGAACCGCGCCTTGCTTCTACCTGTTATGAGTAAATGGGAGAGATGGAATCGTAAGTGATAAATTAGATCTAAATATGAACGTAACTGTTAGTGGGGATGTGGAAGTTTTGAAGAGTGAAAATAATACTTTTACCTACCTACTGAGTATTTTTATCACTTTCTTACAATTTCGTATTTGTATATTTGTTTGACTGTCCCGTTAGGACCGAAAAATTTAAATTTATGCTATATCTACGGTCAATTAAGGAATCTTGACTTTGATTCTTATAAGCATGATAGCTGGGCATCTATGTTTTATAAAGCGATCACCGAATTTAGAAAAAATATAAATTAACATTGTATACGTTATTTGGCATACAAGAACAGCCAGACTCAAAACAGCAATTTGTTGAGCACATAAGTGTCAAGTGGAGACGGCAAAGTTGACATCAAACCCTGATGCCAACCCGTCTGACCAGCGTGGTGCAGAAGTTCAAATCCTCCTATAATTGACTGACAGTGCAAACTGTGAAGTAATATAGTAGGAGTTACTTAAGTCCAGCAATGGACTGCGAACAAGCAGGAACGAACCAAGGCATTTAAAAAAATACACTCCAAATGCTGCCAAAGTACGTAAGCCTTTATTCGTCACTTCCTATTGTCAATCCAAATTGCCGCACATTATTCCTACGAAACAGTCGATTTAAACCTAAAGAGCATCACAATACATTATGTTTAGTACATAAAGTAGATCGTCATTTTGCTCACAATCCGCGTGTACCCGAGTGAACGTATATAGCGCGTTATTGGCTGCATACAAGGAAAGTCCATTTAGACTGAGCGTTCGCATCAGGTGCTAAGTGATCAACATGAACGTTATTTTGTTGTATATTTCATTGTTGACGGAGAATTTTATGGGGATATATCAAATTAAGATGTGTGGGTGCTTTGAGTGTGATCTATTGTTTTTTGAGATTGTAGGTATGTATTGCTGTTTTAGTATCTGTTCTGGTAATTTGGCGTTAATTGCTTCTTCGAATCAGAAAAAAAATAAGTTGTAGTATGTTTTCTTGATAGAAAATTCTTCATATAAGTACATATAATATCATCCTAGTTGTATAAATATTACTATTTGAGCCAAAGTTCCGCCCTAACCATTCTCTACTCAATCACTTGTATAGCCAGATGCAGCAGAACTGATAATTACAGATACCGAATATTGACATTCATGATTGTAATAAAGACGATTTAGTTCAATATAAACACATTCAAACAATCATTATCGAATCATTTAAATTCTTTAAACACCGCCACGGACAGACACTCCTAAAGACCAAAGTAGACTGTTACAATGCCGTTGTATACGCCAAATAATAATACAACTATCTAAGAAACAAAAAGTTCAAGTCAAGTTTTATAGCTTGACTTGAACTTTTTGTTTGTTCTTGTTGTTGTCAAGGAATAGTCAGACGTTTATACGTCTGACTATTCCTTGACACAGGACGCGGAGAGGACTTCATTGCATATGATGTATATAGAGCGCGAATCCTAACTTTCAGCTAAATACATGTTATATACTCCCACATACACACATAACCATCTAGTCCCAAACTAAGCAGAGCTTGTACTATGGATACTAGATAATGGAAAAACATGCATATATACTTTTTTTTGTAAATACATACGTATTATACTTAAATAACTCGATGTTATAGATAGATAGGTACCTAACTTTATTGAACTGGAAATAATGCGCACATAATTATTATAACCCTCTAGCTTATAGGTCGTGTTTTAATAGACTCGGTAAGTGACGGCAACTCTAGCCTTGAAACAAGAGTACAAAATTAACGGCACCTAATAAAGTATGATTAATTCAATATATTTAGTATATTCACATAGCTGAGTAGTTTCATACACACCCCTCGTCAGCTAATTGAGTGTATTATTGTTTGTAATGGTGCTTGGAGACTAGAGCGTAACATTATTTTATTTATGTCAGTGATAAAGGGGATTTAGTAAAATATATCAAAAATAATCTAAGGCAGGCAGTGATAGCCTAGTGGAGATACCAATAGACTGCCATGCAGAGGGGTTTGAATTCATGGCTGACTTTTTGAAGTTATGTGAGTATTAAATTGATAATTATCGCTTGCCCCGTGCCTCAGTGAGCATATTAAACCGTCAGTCCAGGCTGTCGTGAAGATCTTTGACAGTCTTTACGGCGGGGGGTCACTACGGGACCCACAAATAAACTGATACTAGCATAAAGCATGGATGGAGACACCGGCAGACTGCTACGCATAGTGTATGGGGTTCGAATCCACGTCGCACATCAATGACTTTTTGAAGTTACGTGCGTATTAAATTATTGATTATCACTTGCTAAACGGTGCAAGAAAACATCAGATGTCCCAACAGTGAGACAGTTATGTTTATATACACGGCTTATGATGATGATATTAGTAAATAGGTATCTACTTTCTTAGGTTTACGCGAATGTTACACATTGAAATTAAACTACAGTTTACGGATTTTATCGCGTTATATTAGTTTCACTTAGTTATTACATTTAAACCGAATGATCTAGAAACTGCGGCTAGTACATACATACATACAAACATACATAGACTCACGCCTGTTTCCCGTGTTTCCCGGAGGGGTAGGCAGAGACTATGGAACGCCATTTGCAACGATCCTGACATACCTCTCTTGCTTCATTCTCTCCCATCAAGTTTCTCATGCATGCTCCTCTGTCAAGAGTACTTCTGACCTGTCCTGTTTTTAGGATGTCTCCTATCTGGTCAGAGAACGTCCGCCTAGGTCTTCCCCTTCGTCCTGTCCCATCTACACTTGCCTTATATATCTTCTTTGTCAGTATATCGTCATCTATCCTCTCCATGTGCCCAAACCATCTTAACATGCCTTTCTCAATGCTTGTCACGGCTAGTAATGAATTAAAAATGTAGTATGGTAATGGCTGGATGACGAAAACGGACTATCGGGTCTTGTAGCATACCTGAGGGTACTCTACAAGACTGTTGCCTCCTTTCGAAAACCTGCTTACTCCACCAACCATCGAATCTACGACAGATTGGCTAGATCACTGCCACTCCATTTTGCTACACTGCAGAAATAGTTTTATTTTTATTTTTTATATCATGAGTGGCAAACAAGTAGACGGATCGCCTAAGGGTAAGCAATTACTGTCACCCAAGGACACAAGAACCACCAGAGGAGTCACAAGTACGTTGCCGCCCTATGAATTAGGGTAAAAGATGGGAAGAGAAGTGGGATGAGGGAGTAGGAATAGGGGATGGGGCCTCCGACACTCTCACTCACCGAAAGAAACGTAACAATATAGGTACAGTTACTTTACGTTGATTTTCAGTGTGAGGGTAGTACTTCCCCGGTCGAGCCGGCTGAAATGCTGAAATCAGCAAGACACTATCTACTACCTGTTCACACTTTGGTACTCTGCCGTACGATTTCGGTCCGTACATTGCCCCTCAGCGAGATCCCTGACCTTTCCAGAGCTCTGTGCGTGACATGAATGATATGATGTCGGTGGCCTAGCTTCACTTCATTTCTTAGCTCCGCAAGTCATTATTGACGAATTAATATCTTGGTCTTCAGACATTGTGGCAAAGGTGAATCGAAAAAATGATGAAAGCCAGGCTGCACTTTTCTGGTGATTTTCACCGTCAAAGTTGGCTATACCTAACCGCAATTTATGCCCGAGTATATGTATTCCTGATTTATATTCTTTAACAATTTTGAGTATTCATTGAACATGAAGTTGAATGCTTTCTGTAAGTTGTGCAGCTATTCTGATATCAATACCACAGTATAAAGTACTATGTCGTGGTAAATAAATGGTCATAATTATTTCTGATAAAAATTTTATCGGGCCGGTTTTTCTGGGACTTCAAAGATAATTATGCCAGAAATTGAGAAGCGAATGTTTCAAATATAATGGTTATGGTCCATCAAATGGATTATGAAATTGGTTGAAATTAGAAATATGAATTATTATCATATTAGTAGACAGTTAGTATTAAAAAGTAATTTATATCCAAATTAGCATATTTTTATTTATTTGCGTCTAAAATAGAAAAGAGTGAAAAGTTACATAAAAAACTGAAAAACGATTCGTTTAGATAGTTTAGTAGATACATTAACTGAAGTACGAAAATGCCGTATCATAAACATACATACATACATAGACTCACTCCTGTTTGCCTGAAATGGTAGGCAGAGGCATATTAAACGCCCACTTTTCGCCAGTGTTTTGTCATAAATAATATTTTTATAATAAAATTTGAAGTTTTTTTTGCCTCAATGGCATTTTAATATGTTACCTACATAGTGAATAAATATTGTAGGTTACCTATTTTGAATTACAGCATATTAACTTAGTTTCACCATCGGTGCACATGTCTACTCTCTAGTCAATAAGCACCCTAATTTTGTAGGTCGAGTGTAATGTTACAAAGTTTGGTATTAGAAAATATTTGTGCTTCAGAATATTAACATTTTTGGACCAAAACTGCTTCAGGTTATTCACGAAATTATTGGGTACTAGTCTTTTGACAGAGCAAAATAACAAATAGGTACTCTCTGTTATAAAAATATAATGAAAAATAATCCTAAGAGTCATGCGTTTCGGAACGGTACATTATACTTTCACCAATAGAAATAAAATGTCGTGTCGATGACATAATTAGTATTCGAATTCGTATGTAGCAAGATTTTCAAAAATATTTTACAAGCTAATAAAATACGCGAATAATACATCTCCGGCATTGATGAATTATTTTTTCATTGAAAAAAATACGAAGAATGCCCACAAACAACTCAAAGAAAGCTTCTCATTCTGTCTAACTTTATAACCGTAAAAATTATTGATAAGTGTTCACAAAAATCAAAATACATTCATTAGCGTACAACGTACATTTATTATAGAGTACATGGCGGCCATTTTACGACAAAGCGAGATACATTTTGGCGGGAGCGGCCATGATGGATTGCTAGCTTGACAGGTTGAGGTGCGTTCGTTATTCGCAATTTGTTGTTACTGCGTTGATTGAGCGGCCGTTTGTTTGGAAAGTGTAAGGCCGCGGATATCGATTGAATGGTTTCAAAAATAAATGCTTTTTCAGGAGATTTTCTACAATAGAAATGCATATAACGACTTAAGAGTAAATATCGCATGCTACAGTTTGTACTATTTTGAGTCATTGGAATTTGACTTACAATTTACAGCATGCTTCGCCTCTCGCTCTAATGAGAGCTTTTCTTCCTCACCCTAATGAGAGCTTTAAAACACGCGTGTGATGCGCGTTCCCAACATATATTTACGACAGAGTATTGTGACGTTTGAACGTTGATTTGGGTACTAAGATATTTTAATGAGGTGTTAGACTTTTCTGATAGAACGCTATGAACTGTCGTCCACGACTTTTTTATTGCAATTACGGCAGATTCGTTGTAGTAGGAATAGCAGTGCTAGCTAGAGGCGGCAGTTGTCACGATATAGTTGAAACAAGCCATAAGGGTTATTGTTAGTCGTTTACTACCAGGCCGAACGTAGCTATATGGCATTTGGTTTTTAAACAAGCTAGCCAATGTTGAGTAATAAAACTAATTTTATGATTTGAATCCTTGAGCCTTGCAAGGTACGTAGTTTACCTAAAGATGGTCCGAGACGCATTTGACCGGTTCATCCTAAGTCAGTATACTAGCCGTGGGTACCCTTTGAATCCATCTAACAGGTTCCAGTGAAGCCTATAATACCATTACTTCCTCACTCGCGTCGACAATCCCACTGAATCGAATCATTTAATTGCATTATCTATCTCAAAGACACAAATACTCCCAGATGCTCAACAGGTTAGCACAAAATACTAGGTGGAGGTCAGAGTTAATATTTGGTTTTACTTAGCGTAACAAACGACACTTGACCGGGACATTTGAACTGTTTAAGCGTTGCAACACCACGTGCAACAAAGATAAGTGTTGCTGTGACTGGAAATTTTCGACTCATTAGTGCCGGGCTATTTGCATCCCGTTCTCTCTACATATCACATATCATACATACATACATATCATTTGATATCAATTTAATAGAATGTGGTGTGGTGTGTGGAAAGTCAGTATAACTGTAGCAAGCTTGCAAGAGTAACTTATGAATGTATGGTAGAGATACATAGTTTATGTCTCGAAGAAGGCGTTAGTTAGTCATTTATAATTAAATTAATTTAATGTTCAGTTTAAGTATGTAAGTCTAACGACCGAACTAAGATTACTATGTATCGAGTTCTCATGTACGTGTTCGCCTATGGAATTACCAGCCAATGCAGTATCGTCTGCTTACAAGAGTTCTGTGTTCTTAATCGCCATTGTCCTAGCGTTATCCCGATTGAATCCATGACTTACGGCTAGAGCCCAGGGTCTACCTCTTAATCTTATCAGAAATGACAGATTATCAGCTTTTTCACAAAGTGATTTCACCTGAGCAAAGCAACGCAAATGATGGCTGATTTCATAGCTTAAACCATTATTGATTTAATCGAAGGTTCCAGGTTCAGACTCCCTGTACGGACTGACGAAGACAGCTAGGATTCACGGCTTAACGTGCTCTCTGAGACACGGGCAATAATTAACAATTTAATTACCACATAGCTTCAATAAGGCAGTAGTGTGCACCGTGGATTTGAACCCGATACCTGCATGATAGTCTGTTGGCATCTCCGCTATGGCAAAAGGTATAACGATTTTATTTATTCTAATAGAAGCTACCATTGTTTATACGAAGTCAACTTTATCAAGTGGTAAATTTGCCACAGATTCATCGAAATTAGAATCCGATTCGGCATCGAATAAGGCTTTGAAATGGTAATGACGTCGATTATGTTTCATGGTGCATTTACGGAGTTTGTTTCTTATTAGACATTGAACCGGATATTTGAATAGTATTTACAGAATCATAAACATGTGTTACGAATCATTTGAAAAGAAAATATCTATCTACATTTTTTATAACATAAATAACTAAAAGATCAAGAGATTAAGTACTACAGACTTTTCAAAATACAGTAAATATTTTCCTTGATTTCTATGTTGTAGGAAAGAAAAATATCACGATTCCAAAATACCTAATCATATGATATTATAATCATATGTCCCTATTATAATCAGATGACTTTACACTCACTATGCATTTTGACTATGTTTTTAATTTTCAGCATCGAATCACAAGTTGCAGTAGTGAAACAAAGTCTACTAGGCTGTTTAGAGGACCACCTTGACTTTCAGACTGAATCATATTTCGATGTTAAGAAAGATTCTTCTCGTATGTTTAAAAATATAATTAAACATTGACGCTCGTCAATGTTAAAAGTAATTCCTAAATATTCCTGGCCAATAGTTTAGTGTGTTTTATACCAGAAAATACAACTTTTTTTTGTACCGCTATTTCTAGTCTAACTACTCACAGCCAGCGCCACAAACGCAGTAAGCAGTTTATACTTAGCCAACAAAAGCGCAAAACAAACAAGAAAAAGTGCGAACTATTTTCATTACCGACTCAGCTGTGTTCGCACTTAGTTCAGTAATAGCACTTGTATTGCTTGTCCTTTATAAGCAAACACTACAAAGAATTTTGGACACAATATCGCTTCTAATTCGCCCATACTTCTGAAACGGTATTAAATTTTTTCGGACAGTTTCAATGGCGCTGGACCAAGTTTATCGGTGTCTAGACTGAATAACAATCTAGGATAGAAGAAAGAAAATTCAAGTAGGTATTAGGAAAATTAAAGATCGTCTTAAAAAATCGTAGTATTGGTTTGATAAGCAAATTTCGGTACTTAAAAGTTACTTAACTAGGTACGTCAAAACTTCTATAAATTTGCACTACAATATTCTTATTAAGTACAAGAGGACGCCAGCAGCTACGCCTGCATTTTTTTTTTAATTTACCCGTTTTAGCCGATCCCGTGGGAATTTCGGGTAATCCCTTCTTAGTGCACCCCTACGGTCCATAAGGAACATACATGCCAAATTTCAGCTTCCTGCGTCCAATAGTTTCGGCTGTAGCGTGTCTGTCAGTCAGTCAGTAACGCAAGGATTTTATATATTAAGATGTGGGAATGACAACGGAAGAAAGGACAATGGCAGATCTCCATACATCGAAATGTCTGAGATTAAATTGAAGCGCACAGTATAAAAAATATCTCAAAAAATTCGGCGTAAGTAACTGAGTCTATAAATAATTCTATTTTCACTCGGGAAACCCGGAAACACAAGATATCGGTGTTTTAGTTTTAAGTTAAGAATAATAAATGTAGGTACGTTTGAATTATTAAATGAAATTATGTCAGATTGACATCAAAACGCAGAAATAATCTGTAGCATCTAATTGTCACAGCCAAAGACAAAAGCAGAGCTGCACATTTTAAATCGATTTTATGTGAAATCGATACAACATTAAAACGATGCTGTGAAGTTTTTATTTGATTTAAAAGTTGTTTTGCTTCAAAAATTATTCGCTTATTGATATAATGTTAATTAAAGATTAAATATGTGCATTTTAATAATTATATTTTAATAATCGATACGGATCAATAGCACTCACGTCTATTCCTGTCACACTATTGTCTATGGCAACAATCAAATAATAAAGTAGGTACCTAGTTCGTAATCAATTGGAATGCTTTTTATCATCATAAAATACTCCAGCTTTAGTGAGACAAAGTGAAAATATTAAAAATCGTAGAAAAAAAAAAACAATTTGTTTTGTTCATATGAAATTTAAGGTCGCCACAACAAACCCAGACCGAATTCTGCCATTGTTCTTTATGTACCAACTAGGTATTCCTATTTTCATTAAAGCGAGACTGCGCTTTAAGGATACTTGCCTCATGCAAGTATCCCCCGAAGCAATTTTAACGTTAAGCTACTATCCGCCATCGTAAGCAAGTATCCCTTTTTTTTAGAGGTCAAATAAAACAGGATTAACTCAAAATTAAAATAATTTATATTAAAACAAACGGGCTACTTTAGAAGATCAATGACTAATGTTTTAATATATACTTTGAATACACAATTATTAAGTTCATATTTTTTATAACAGAGCTTTTTTTAAAAGTGGTGCAACTATTCGGCTTTAACCCTACATTTTTGACATATTTTGTATAGACTGCCTCCGTGGTCCAGTGGATAGCGTATGCGACTGCTGATCGGAGGTCCCGGGTTCGATTCCCGAGTCGAGCAAAAGAGTTACTGGTTTTTTCCGAATAGGTACTCAGTAGCAGCCCGAAAACTGGTGATGTGCCCGGTAACGGCAATAGGCTCGCCCCCTATTACGTGGGACCTAAAAATTCATGGCGAGATGTGGTGATACCCCTTCGGGGATACAGGCGTGAGACTATAAGTAAAAAATAAAAAAATAAAATTTGTATTGAGCTTATGTAAATTTGTACCTAAGATCTGAAAAAGAAATGGATTTGAATACCGCGGTTAGACAGATAAGTGCAAGATGACCGAAGAAGATGACAGCAAATCTAAAATAATCCTTTCAGCACTTCATGTGCTTTTATTCCATGAATAACAAAAAATCTCAGAAGATATTGCATAAAGAGCTATGAATTGAAAAGGGTTTTAGTGTTCAGACTTAAAATCGGCAAGCTTTCTATCCAAAGTTCCCTCAGTAGTCTGAGATGGGAAGTATGCCCGATGGCCTATATGATTAGCTCGTAAACTCACTTTGTTATCGCGCACGGACACGTCGAGACCGACCATCATCATCGAGATCTCTCTGGATATTATCCAAAAGGCTACAAAACTCTTTGCATCATCGAATTGGATTAGTTCTGTTGAATCTGTGAACACTTTATAGTCTGTACTTTTTCTGTACATCTATACATGTAAATAAAATTAGAGTGTCTGTTTTTAATATTAAAATAACCGCTTTTTACTAAAGGTATATGGATGTATACACGGTACATAATTGTACCGAAATGACATTTTTTTTTAATTTTTGTTTGTCTGTCTGTCTGTTTGTTTTCGCTTATCTCTGGAACGGCTGGACCAATTTTGACGGGACTTCACTGGCGGATAGCTGATGACCAAGGAATAACTTAAACTATAAATTAACCGGGTACGCCAAGTAGTTCCCTCAGGACGCGAGTGAAACCGCGGGAAACAGCTAGTTATAAAATAGAATGTTCCAAATTCAAATTTTACTTCGAGACATTCGAAGCTCGAAGAGATATCTTCTTCTATATATTAAAAGAATTTGTGTTTTATAATACGAGTCGGCCAGCCCGTTCTACCCAACCGATTCACATGTTTTTTTTTTTAAATGAAATCTCTCGCTGCATAGATTTGTCATGAAGCATTAGAAATTACCTAACTTGCACATTCAACAAGTTATATGCAAAAACAGTTTTCTCTCATACATTGTTTACGTTTTCGTAGCCGTAGTCAATGACTTTCTGCTTCTATATATCTGGTTTTCATTGAGGTAGGCGTTTCGTTATAGGCCTATAACACGCGCTGAAAAGAGCTCTTTCATTTGATGGTATGCTCATTTAAATTGGGTAAATTTGAAGGAAGATAGGTGTGGACATTGAACTAATTTTTCAATATTTTCCTATAAATTTCTTAAGATTCCATTGCTTTCTCTCTACATGAACGGTACTAAATTCAAAAATATTTTTATGGCATCTAATAAGTTCCTTGCGGTAACTGCCAGGAAAAACCGTTAAGCCTCCTTAAGGTGACCTTGCCTTACTTTCATGCGGATGTGAGTGTGGTGGTGTGTAAAATTATACCCGATGTTGGTAAAATTATCACTATAGTGAATTATCGCTGATGGCAGGTAATATTCCCCGAATGTTAGCAGTTAACCCTTAATGTTGGGTGAACTTGATCACTGATGTTGAGGAATTTTCCCCCTTTTTTTTGTATCGCGATGAAATCCAGTTACGGACTGTCCCTCAAAGGGATCTCTCCGCCAACTCTGTACCAAGTTTGGAGCAGGTGGAGGGTGGGTGTGTGGCTCGGCCCTCCCCCCTAGATGTTCGGGGGGGCATACCCACTAAAACACCGCGGTGTTCCTCTATCGACCCTCACGACGGGGTCGCGGTAACACGACGTCAGTAAACCCGCGATCCGAGGAATTTTCCCCAAATATAGTGAAATTTCCGCCTAATGTTAGGAAAATCAACCTTATAGACGGGTAAATTACGTTTTATGTTAGGAAAATTGTTGTGTTTTTAAATTATGGACTTTCTTCGGGCATCTTAATTTTTTTTATGTGGAACATATTATAGTGGTTCATAGTACTATTGCCATATAATTATATTCAAGTGGTAGTTATGGTAGAAATTGTAGCTTTGGTAAGGACTTAGTTAACACGTAGTAGTTTTGAGAGAAAAGTTACTTTTGACTGCACCGGCGGTTTTGGTATATATGGTGGTTTTGAAAAAATGGTAGATATGATAGTGTTAGTACGAATAGTAGTTTTGGTACAAATAGTAGTTTTGACAGGCATAGTATTTTTGGTAGGAGTAGTAGTTTTGGTAGAAATTGTACTTTTGGCATATATGCCAAAAGTACAATTTCTACCATATTTCTACAATTTCTACCATTTGGCATATTGCTACAAAAGCTACCATTTCTACCAAACTACTATCTCTATCAGGTAAATGTACTCATCATACCTATATGTAAGAGCTTTTTTATAATATTAAAATAGACTGTGGAGCAGCACGGGTCCTCTAGTTCTAAATTAAAAATCTTCTGAAATTAATTAAAATTAAACTACAGTTCACGGATTTTATATGTTTTATTTTGAAATATTTATATTTCGAGTATTTCATATAACATCAACATCACAAACTGCAACTTTATAACCAAAACAGGTGCTGCAAATGTATTTTACAATAAAATATGATGTCGTATTTATCCCTAAAATGGTGAAAACCTTATACTAGAACCGCAGTTACGAAATATTGACAATCAAGTTAAAAAACAACGCAATGATACTAAAACTAATTTAGAATTATTTATCATTGTTAATTTATTTCACGTGTGCGTACATCCCTAAAGTCGGTTATCATTTCAGTCAAAATGTTATTAAAAAACAATACTTTTAACTTTGTCTAAAATATTGTCGAAAGTTTGACCCAGACCTCGATAGATGGCGATATCCTGGCCGGCTGAAACGCGCTATGGTTTCTTTACCGGGACAGGTATAAATACTGGACGACGCGAAACATTTTTTGTTGGCGGACGACCACCGCAACAGCGCACGCCAAGAATCACCAGACCTTTCCACGACGTCGACATCTAACCAGATGTCGACATAAACTACATACACAACACCACCTCAAGACCATCGCAGGCCGCACGTAAGTCGCCGTCGGTGTCGCTGGCTTCACGGAGCTGGGCCTCCCTCGGTTCGCCGGGGGTCTCACCTGGCTCGTGTTGACCACCCGGACGGTGTGAAAAATTTACAATTACTGCCCGATCCAAGGACCTTATTGAAGGGCAGGAGACATACAACCCGCTAGTGAGGGGCAAAATCTGCCCCAATCTACCTGCTGCACGCCCTGTACGAAGTGTCGCGAAGACCTGCTACCACCATTTTTTGTTGGAAACCTAGTGAGCAAAAGTGGTATTATTTATAAGTCGTTGTGCGCATATATCAAGTTTAACTGCAACCGGCTGTTTCATTACAAAAGCGCTTAAAATCAGTGTTTTTTTTACATACAACCTACGAAAATCAATTTTTTGCTAACACATGTGTAACTATAACAGCCTAGGCTATCATTTATATAAATCTATATAAAGAAATAAAACATTTTCAATAAATAGTTTGTTATCAAGATAAAAAGAACTGCCATAAAGCTCTCAACGTCTAAGTAAGCCTAAATTATTAAAGTAAACATATTGTGCACAAAAGTACAATATAATACTCCGCGGTGGTGCAATACGTAAAATACAAGCGATTTTAGGTTTCGAAAGATTTCTTTCTGTTTTTTTTTTATAAAAGAAACCCGTATCATTACGCAATTCCTGACAATCGTCTGAATATCGCCATCATTATTGTCTCCCTTAGTGTTATCCCAGGTCCGTCTAAGACTTTTCTTCTTGGAAACCGGGTGTCACACTAATCTTAGCAGATTTGATAGAATATTAGCTTTGTTATTTTTGACTTACATATATGTGCATAATAATACAATAAAATGAATTACACACACTCAAAATACGATTTGTCTGTGTGCTGCCGGATGAAGGTCGTCTCACTAGCATTTGACGAGTGTTAGCGTTCGATGGATATGTACGTAGCGCAACCGCCGCACGGAGTCTCTGCTGGAGCATACAAATACGCCACTGCTGATTACGACATACATGGAATGAAATTGGATAGTGTAACTTTGTATTATCACTTCCTCACCGCACAGACTTTGACATCCGTTTTCTTTTACACCCAACCGGATTAGGAAACAAGCAACTGACTTTCTGAGCAGCCAGAATAAATATAAACGCCAAGAAATGCAAAAGACTACTTACTTAATATTATATTCCCGCTTCAGGAGCTAACATAAACCGCCGCTTAACTGCGAAGCGGCTGTTAAAGGCATATGAAGAAAGTTGGCGAAATTCCAAACTGAACCGAGGATGGATCTTAGACGGTATTCTTCGACAAATTCTTTAGCTCCAAGACCTGGGAGCCATCGAGCTGCCTACAGGTTTAGTCCTTGGATAATGAGGTTTAGTTGCGAATAGTTTGAGCGTTTGTAACGTTGTAAATGATAACCGACGTGTTTGAACGGTGTAGTCCGTGCAATGTATTAAGTTATAGTTCGTGGTAGATAAGTACAATTTAGTTACGTCACGTATGCGGCACCTACTATGAAATACATGCCGTCTACTTTGTTACACTTTGTATTTAACAACGGATTTTGTTTTTTAAAAAGGCGGCTATTTCGTGTATAATAATGATATAGAAATGGGTGCGGATGCAGCTACGGTCGCAAAATTTTATTTAACTGTTTTTGCCCCCTGTTTGAAAATACGAGGCGTCATTTCCTCAAAGGAACTCGTCAGCTGTGAAAAACTATTGTCTTCTGGTGTACACGTAGTCTATACTTGAGTACTTCGAAGATGATGATAGTATGCGAGAATTTTAAGCATTATAGTATTGTAGGGACACATGTCGTTGGTTTGGATGAACAGGGTATTAACTCAAAATTTACGATTTTTAACCTAAAAATACAGTCCTACTTCAAATCATGCGATCTTTCTAACGAACGTGGTTGCATAACGATATGACGTCAAAATCGCGGGGGTGCGGGGTAGTATCTTCGTCTCTTTCGCACTTCTGTACGTGTCGGTTTGAACAACACTGTCGTATTCAGTCTTACTCGCGGAGTTGTGGTGAAAGGACGTCGTTCGTTTGTGATATACAGTTTTAACCTTAAAAAACGCAGTGTTCATAAAAGGTGAGTTCTGTTTGAATACTATTATTTTGTAAAATAGAGTAGTAATTTCAAGTTAATACCTTCTTTACAATAAATTGTTGCATTTGGTTTGTAACGGGTCTTTCTAGTTTAAAGAACTAATTTGAGATACTACCATGTTCACAAAGGTTTTTTTGAATTTAGTACAATTTTTTCTCGATGAAAAAGTATTTATCGTGAATAATATTATGTAAATTTAAAATAACGTGGATTTTAGGGTTTGTTTTGGCTATGATTCCTTATTGTTTAGAAAAACTTAAAAAATAATAGTTTTAAAACTAAAAAGTTTTATGTTCAACATAATTTATAGTGTATTTGTTTGAATTCATTATGAAAAGAACTCTTATTCTTATTATCTTCTTTCTATAACTACCTAAATTTTTCATTATACAGAATGATTTCGCAAAGACTTACCTTAATCAGAAACGCTGTTAAATCATCTGATCCAAGAGAGGGAGAATCCGCATTAGTTGCTTATGATGAGACCTTGAATATGTCTACTCAAGGTATTACTTTTAAAGTATAAATATATCTCTTATAAGTGTCTATAAGTATTTCTTTTAAAGATTATCAACACTATTTTGCTCGTTATAAATAGTGGTTTAATTTGAATCTATTTCCATTATTATTTGTAGTGACTAATCAAGACGAGACTCATCTTTTAAAAGAACCAGCCTTAGTGCCCGAAGATAGTCCTGAAGAACCAATAGCTTCAACTTCTACTTTCAATGACACATCTAACAACACAACAGGTAAAATTGTAGGCAATGTCTCCAAAAAATAGTGAAGTTTTAATAGTGTCAGTACTTATATAATTCATAATTTATGTTTTGTATTAATTACTGATTGTTTTTCCAGAAGCAAATCAATTTATAGAGGAGATTGACTCTGATTCGTCATCATTGTCCTCGGTCCATCAAGTCGAAAATCATGGTAAAGTTCTTGAAAGTACACAAAATCTGATAATTCTATAAACAATGTTTACTAAACAGTTAAACGCTTAAATATATATTTCTTCCAGAACCATGTTTTCTCGGAGTCAACTCGGATGACAGTGTTAAAGATCCGAACTAACCATCTTCTACTTCGAGCGATTCGGGTTCTTCGTCTAGTGACTCCGAGTCTTCATCTAGTGACTCCGAACCTTCAAGTATGCCAACAACAACGGCTATGGAAGAGTTACATTCAACTCTGTCAGTTAATGAGGTGCAAGTCACTAACTGATATTACAAATACAGGCTCAAGCAGCGACAATAGAAGAAACCTTACTCGAAAAAGACAAAGAAACGAACATAAGTGGTTACGTATAAACGGGTTTATAAGTATAATTGAAAAAAATCTAATCCCTCAGTATTATAGAAGCTTTTATGAAAACCTTTAATAGGGTATTTGACTAAAAAAATTGAATTAGTCCGTCAGTTAGATTATCGAAAAATATTGGATACGTATTTTTTGTTTTATCAAACCAGTTAAAAATTACGAAGATAAAACGCATCAAAGATGGAGAAACGCCTAAGAGTGGGGGCTTGTAACGTCACTTGCCAGTAAAAAGTGTACTGGCAAGTGACGTCACACGAGTTTTCAGCGAAGCTTGTCGTCTTCATTTTTTGTTTACGGGACTAAAGAAAATATACGTGTCCAATATTTTTTGGAAATCTATCTGACGGACTAATTCGATTTTTTTAGTCAAATACCCTATTGTTTTTTTTATTTAGGTATATAAAACCTAGTTGACTTTGATTTGACTGTTTTGAAACTGTTTACATGTTTATGATTGTTACCTATATTTCAATTTTATTTAGAAGTACTCTTTATGTTTTTTTTTAAGTCTAATTTTCTCTTTTGTTTAAGTTTTAGTGATGACTAGAGGACGCCAGCAGCTACGCCTGCATTTTTTTTTTAATTTACCCGTTTTTGCCGATCCCGTGGGAATTTCGAGAAATCCCTTCTTAGTGCACCCCTACGGTCCCCAAGGAACACACATGCCAAATTTCAGCTTCCTGCGCCCAATAGTTTCGGCTGTAGCGTGTCTGTCAGTCAGTCAGTAACGCAAGGATTTTATATATTAAGATTACCTAAGATTTAATTACCTATGATTATATTTATTCTAGTTCCTTTAATCCTAGTCGAATTAAACTGAGACTAAATAAAATAGACTCTGAAATTGTTGTAACGCTGCCATCGTTTAATTAAGAATAAAGTTTATTATAAGTAAACCATACAAAAAACTGTTACTACTAAGTTACCTACTACAAAGCCAACGACGCCGACGGTCTTTAGTGTACTCAAAAGTGTAGCTAGTGATTTAAATATGCTTATTAAAATACTAAGACTGATGTTAAAACTATTTTTAATACTGTGATTTTTTTAAAATAAATAAAGGTTTAATAGAGAAATTTTTGTTTTCATTTTGTATTATTTTGAAAATTTATTCCTAATATTTGTGGAACATGGTAGTATTATGAATGCTCCATAAACATAACTAAATGAATTAACAAATCATGAAAAAATAGGATGGCATAGCAAACTAAGAATGATGTTTAAATAATGTCTTAAAAAAATAAACGAAACGTCGAACGTAGACCCTCAAAATTGCATTTTTATGAAAATAAAATTTTGTAGTTACTACTTTGGTTCAGAAGTATTTTTTATGTAAAAAGGTATTATTATGTTCTTGCCTGTAGATTTTGCATTTTTTCTTAGAAATAGCAAAATTAACAAAATCGTGTAGTGAACAAAAACATTATCAATAAAGTAAGTTTTCAAAATATATAAGTGAGGTTAACCAATTATTAACGGAAATGGAAATATATTGATTTGAAAACTTCAAATCGCTCTCCTGAAAAATAGGCATTTTTGAGTTAATACCCTGTTCATCTGGACCAACGATGTGTGTTATTGTCGAGTAGACATAATGTATTGGTGTGTGTGCCTACGCGCGGCTGCGCCCGCGATCGAAATATTTCTTGAGTCGCAAATAAACCTTTGTTTCGAAGTAACGTTGTTCATATTCCGCTCCCTCGCATCAACCTCGAACACGATAGTAAGATACAGCATTTCAATTGACCATAATTGGGCTGGGACCTTACAACTGGTGACCCCGACAAAAGTATTGTGTACAGTTGATTGCAACTGGTGACCCCTTACGTTGGCATAGCGTGTTAGAATTTTGAACAATGAATCCTCAAAGTTCGGTTCCACGTGCGCAGGAAGCAAAATGCGAGGTGAGCGGCGACAGCGGAGAAAAGGCCTTAGCCAGCATTACCGTGGCCTCGCGGATTCCCGAATTTTGGGCGGACCAAACGCGACTCTGGTTCGTCCAATTCGAGGCTGCCGTGGAAAATCAGAAACTGAGCGATGCTGCGAAACAAAATCTCTTGGTGACGAAATTGAGCAAAAGCGCCATACAGCAAGTGAGTGACCTCTTGCTTGCCCCACCGGAAACGCGGAAATACCAGACCTTGAAGGAGAGATTACTTCAGGTTTTTGAGGAGTCCGAGACCAGGAAACTACAAAAACTCATTGGAGAAATGGAGCTGGGTGATCAGCGGCCATCACAACTGCTGCGTCGTATGCGAGAGTTGGCACGAGAAAAGGTACCAGATGAGACGCTCAGGCTGATGTGGCAATCACACCTGCCGACAGCCGTGAGAGCCATATTGACGGTTACGGAGTCGGAGAGTCTGGATGTCCTCGCGGCGGTAGCGGACAAAGTGCTGGAAAGCACGGCAGGAAGTCCCAACCAGATATCTGAGGTCAGGGGATCGGAGACGCTGAAGGAGCCTACGCCTGGCGGAACAACGGATACCAACCTGATCTTGGGGGAATTGGCGAAGATTAGCTTGCGGCTCGATGAATTGGAGCGTGGCAGACCCAGGGCAGATCACTGGATTGGCCAGAGATCCAGATCGGCATCGCGGAGCGGTAATCCGGTGGCTAAGAGGAAAAATGCTAATTGGTTATGTTTTTACCACTTTCGTTACAGGGAGAAAGCAGCAAAGTGTGTGAAACCCTGTAACTGGAACGGGGCCAAACCGAAGCCGTCGGGAAACTAGAAATCGTGCAGCCGGTGGCGGGACGCTGTACAACACACAACCGTCTCATAGTATGTGATAGGACTACAGGTATGAGATTTTTAATTGATACCGGTGCGAATGTGTCCGTCATACCAGTGAATAGAAATCGTTTAAACAAGTACAGTGATAAATCTAATTTTAACTTATACGCGGCAAACGGAACTCTAATAAAAACTTATGGTGTTAGAACATTAACATTAAATTTGGACTTGAGACGTCCCTACATTTGGGATTTTATAGTAGGAGAAGTCAGTCAGCCGATATTGGGCGCAGATTTTTTCATGCAAAATAAATTACTTGTAGATATAAGTGGACGACGTCTCTTAGACCAAATAACTAGTTTAAGTGTTATAGGATCGATTGTAAAGTGGAAGGGATCATCGTTAACTACAATTGATAACAATAGTATATACTTTGATTTACTTTTACAATTTCCGGAGATAACTAAACCTGTTTGTTTTAAGGAAAACCCTCCTTATTCTGTGTTTCATCATATTGAAACCACCGGTCCTCCGGTATTCGCGCGTGCTAGGCCATTAGCACCCGAGAGGTACGTTAAAGTCAAGGAAGAGTTTCGGCGTATGCAGGAGTTAGGTATTTGCAGGCCGTCGAAGAGTCCTTGGGCAAGTCCCCTACACGTCGTACCTAAAAAGGATGGGCAGTTACGTCCGTGCGGCGATTATAGGGCCTTGAATGCAATAACTAAGCCGGATAGGTACCCCATACCGCGAATTAATGATTTTACATACATCCTAGGTAATAAGACAATTTTCTCTCGTTTAGACATAAACAGAGCATATCATAATATATTAGTAGCGCCGGAAGATGTCGAGAAAACCGCGATTACTACACCATTCGGACTATACGAGTTTATGCGTATGACCTTTGGGTTAAGAAATGCGGCTCAGACATTTCAGCGGTATATGAATAATTCTGTTTTTCAGGGATTAGAAGAAGAGTTTAGGCAGGAAGGAGATGATTTAGATTCTAATTTTTATTTTTGTTATATCGATGACGTTTTGGTGGCTAGCAAAATAGCGGAAATTCATAAGCGTCACTTAAAAGCGATTTTCGAACGGTTGTATAAGTTCGTTATTACTATCAATTTATCGAAATGTTTCTTTGGCCAAACAAAATTAGAATTTCTTGGCTATGAAATTACGCCAGAAGGGATTAGCCCGCTGCCAAATAAAGTACAGGCAATTTCAGAATTCCCGAAACCCAAAACTATTGACGAGTTGAGGCGTTTCTTGGGAATGGTGAATTTTTATAGGTCTAGTTTGCCTAGGGCCGCGGAATATCAATCAGTATTAAACAGATATTTACAAAACGCGAAAAAGAAAGATAAATCGCTCGTTCAGTGGACGGACGAAGCGGATGCAGCGTTCGCAAAATGTAAAAGTAGCCTACAGAATGCAATTGTGTTGTGTTATCCAATAGCAAATGCGGAGCTTGCAATTAGGTGTGACGCGTCCAATAACTGCGTTGGTAGCGCATTACAGATAAGGGTCGGCACACACTGGCGTCCATTAGGTTATTTTTCTAAGAAACTTAGTGATGCTCAACTAAAATATAGTACCTATAATAGGGAACTTTTAGGGATATATTTATCAGTGCAACATTTTAGGTATATGGTAGAAGGTAGACCGTTTATTATTTACACTGACCATAAACCGCTTGTATACGCGTTTTCGAAAAAACCCAGCGATAAAGAGACGCCTAGACGAGTTAGGCAGCTCCTCTTTATCAGTGAGTTTTCTACGGACATACGGCATATTAGCGGTTCTGACAATGTTGTTGCAGACGCGTTATCGCGCGTTTCGACGATTGCATGTCCGACCGCGCTCGACTTCGCAGAATTAGCATTAGCGCAACGTACGGACAAAGAATTGCGTAGGTTGTTATCGGAACCCAGCGAGCGGTTGCAATTTAAAGGAATTGTTTTGCCGGACGGGCAGGATGAAATTACATGTAAGGTGTCAACTAACGTCGCCAGGCCGTACCTACCTGTAGACTTTAGGAAAAAGGCATTCCACGTGGTTCATGATATGTCTCATCCTGGGAATAGAACAACTAGGAAATTAGTTGCATCTAAGTATTTTTGGCCTAATATGAATCTCGATGTTCGAAATTGGACCAAAACCTGTATTCCATGTCAGAAGTCGAAGGTTATCAGACATACGGTTTCTGGACTTGGACAGTTTCAGGCTAGCGATCGGTTCAAACACATACACGTGGATTTAGTTGGTCCATTACCTATATCACCTGAGGGTAACAGGTATTGTTTGACGGTAATAGATCGCACCACGGGTTGGCCGGAAGTATACGCATTGAAAGATATTAATGCTACTACGATAGCCCGATCACTGTATGAAAATTGGATAACGCGTTATGGCTGTCCTGTTAGGATAACTACTGACCAGGTCAGGCAGTTTGAGAGTAGTCTATTTACCGAGCTAATGCAATATTTAGGTATAAATAAATTAAGAACTACGGCCTATCACCCGCAAGGGAACGGCGCCGTAGAGAGATTTCATCGTGTGTTGAAAGCAGCTCTCATGGCTCGCAGGGAGAAAGGTACCTGGGTCCAGGAGCTGAATACCACTTTGTTTGCATTGCGGGCCACACCACGTAGCGATACGAGAGTTAGCGCCGCTGAATTAGTATTCGGTAAAACGTTAAGGTTACCCGGTGATTTTTACGGCAGTAAAAACATAAAAGTTAGCGATTCGAATGAATATGTAATCATGGTTAGGGAAGCTATTAGAAATCTCATACCAAGACCGACAAAGCAACGCGATTCACGTAACATTTTCGTGCACTCGGGTTTGCGTACATGTTCACATGTATTTGTACGGGTTGATTTAGTTAAAAAATCGTTACAGCCACCCTATGATGGTCCTTATAAGGTCATAGACAGGTGTGACAAGTATTTTCGATTGCAAATACATGATAGACAGGTAAATGTATCAATAGATAGGCTCAAACCGGCCTACATACTTAACTATGATCCCATTTCGCTAGACGAACAATGTAAACATAGTAACATAAATAATTCTAGTGGTAATAATAATCTTAGTAATGACGAGTCCGGTACCAAACCGATAACTCGGACCACACGTAGCGGTAGAGCTATCAAGCGCCCGATAAGGTTCGCAGAATGAACTATAACGAGACTCACAGTATAGTGAGTGCCGTAGATGTCTTGCACAGGTTCGATTCCTGTACGAGGTAAAAAGTTAGTGGCAGGTTATATCCGCCGAACCCAAGACATAGTCGTAGGGCTTACTTCATAACCTATATACAAAAGCTATTTTTGTAATTGAATTTTATTGTGTTTATTTTATTTGTGTGTGACATACCTTATAAACGACAGTAATGCAGTGAATGAAATTCAAATCTATTATTGTTCGACCAGTGCGAAATAATACTTATGATACTTTAACCACCGCGCTATTGTCGCATATACAGATACTTACTTATTTTGTTATTGTGTAAAATATGTGTTGCAATCTAAATGTATAACTTTTAACATTTTATTGCAGTATTGTAATATTTGTAATTAGGCTATGAAATATAGCAATGTTTCACTTTAGTGAATCAAATACTGACACATCAATTTTTACATGAGTTTTATGTTAATTATTTTACTGTATGTTTTATTCATTCTGTAGCCAGACTTTGTTTGCTAACAGTAAATATTTTATTGTGTATTCACGTGTCTAAGATGGGTTATAGCCAAAGTAAACCCGAACATAACAATGTTGCAATTACACAAAGTGTGTCTAATAAAGTAATTGGCCAAAGATAAAAATGGGTTGGAAATTATTATAATGGTATTCGCTATATTGTTAGGACTTGTGTGCCTGTTTCTGTTGCGAAACCAATGCAAGAAGCGGTGGTCGCGGGTGCGAGATTGGTTCCGTAAGGAAGCCGCCGTGGCCGGGTGGTCACCGCCGGTGGTCAAAGTGCACACCGTGCAACCTGCAGCTACGTCGCATAATGCAGACGTGTATCAGTAAGAAACATATTGTAAAATTTATGTTATCTGGACATGTAAACGTACAGTGAATTTGTAATAAAGTGTAAAGTGAACATTGTGTTTATATTAAATGTTTATTTCTTTTTTTGTGTATTTCAGAGGGGTAAATGTAATCGTAAACGATATACCGACTTTGTATTTTTGTAGTTAAATGATGCAACGTCTAAAGTCTGTAAGAATGAAGTACGGCGAGTAGTGATGAATGGAAGGATTTTCAGGCGTTGTCATGACGGACGCTGACGGGTCCCAGGGGGCGATACTTAAATATAGCAGAACGGGTCGTCATGGCAACTACCATTAGTAACATGTATGAAAGGTGTAGAAATAAGTAGCATTTAAGTATCATGTCCATACTCTGAAACCGATAGCCATAATTATAAAACTTACTTATAATTTATACACTTAATGTAAACAAGCGCCGCCGGTACGATCTTACTGTAGAGTCAGCATTAAAGCGAGTCGAGCCACATTGCTGGCCTTGTTAAAATTATTGTAATGATGTACCGAAATGTATGAAACTTCTGCAGTTCGATAGAAAATACACAGGTTTTTATTTTTGTGTGATGATTTGTAAAGTAGCTTCTTATAAGAGGGGGGCTACTGTAGGGACACATGTGTGTTATTATCGAGTAGACATAATGTATTGGTGTGTGTGCCTACGCGCGGCTGCGCCCGCGATCGAAATATTTCTTGAGTCGCAAATAAACCTTTGTTTCGAAGTAACGTTGTTCATATTCCGCTCCCTCGCATCAACCTCGTACACGATAGTAAGATACAGCATTTCAATTGACCATAATTGGGCTGGGACTTTGCAGTATGAAACTCTGCTCAACGCGGTTTCACGCCAAGTTCTCCCTCGAGATAGTTTTATGCTGATAGTCTCGATTCAGTGTCAAAGCGTTGTAGAACTCTGAGAGCGCGCCGAAAACCAAACGATTTGATCATTGAGCGCCGTGTCAGCATTTTGCGCAATGACTATATCTCAGCAGAGTAGAACTACTGAACATAAGAAAATAAAGCTCTGTCTACAAAACTGTGTGTGCTTTGGTATTGCTTCAACATGTTGGTAATCAAGCACTATCAAAACTAGGAACACGTCTCCTCATTTTCCCCTTTTTCGCATCCGTAGAGAATTTATGTCACCCGAAACAAAATTATTATACACGAAATTACCGCCTTTTTAAAAATCAAAATCCGTTGTTAAATACAAAGTGTAACACGTGTACACGGCATGTTTTTCATAGTAGGTGCCGCGTACGTGACGTAACTACATTGGACTTATGGCGGTGGATCCAAGCGACACTTCATTTGCTAAGGTCTCCGTAACATTAAAAATGTCGCAGATATTATACTTATACATAAGACGCCATTTTCATAATGTTTTAAATTTTACATTAGTGTAGTTAGATTGATAGAGTTCGTGAAAATAACGATAACGATTGGTGGCTTTGCAGGCATTTATTTTTCACGATTTCAATTTCTATTTACGTAATTTGGATGATGAATAAAATAGTGTATTACTTATTTTATGACCATTTTGTCCGTCTGCAGACAAAGATAAATTCTATCTTTCTCCTAGCGTTATCCCAGTTTCAACCGGGGTCCGCTTTCTAGTCTAACCGGATTTGACTGAATATTAGCTTTTCCACGGAGCGACTGCCTGTCTGACCTCCGCAACCCAAAGGGATAACGATATTCCATGGTTTAGACTAGTGTCAGTTCATTCAGAGATAGGTACTGACTCCCTATAACGACTGTCAAAGATCTTCATGACAACCGGGACCGACGGCTTAACGTGCTCTCCGAGGCACGGGGCAAGCGATAATTAATAATTCAATACGCAGATAACTCCGAAAAGTCAATGGTGCGCGCCTAGGATTCGAACCCGATACCCTCTGCATAGCAGTCTGTTGGTATCTCCACTAGGCTATCGCAGACAAAGATAAATAATAATATTAAAAGGCTTTTTGTTAATTACACATATTCGCAACTAATTAAATTAATTATTACAAAATCTTAATCATTATTATCAAAACTGTATTGACTTTTAAAATGTGGGTTTCATGGTATAACAGGAAGTTGCGTAGTCGTTTCACATACACACATTCAAATTGAATACACAAAGCTTTTGTTCTAAGCTTACAAAATCCATTACGGAATCAATACAGAGCCAACCACGTGATCCTGCTGCAAATGCAGAACGCAGCCCAATTGGAAATTGACACAATAAAGCGATGCAAATGTCCACAGAAACTTATCGACGAAGTAGCCAAGACATTGCCTTGTTGGCTACGAGACGTGATACTTCAGAATACATTAGAATTTAATCTGAATGTGCAAAGGAATGGGAATAAAAGGAATATACTGTAGATTTCGCAGTATTTATTCGTCGCATCGTTATTATCATCCTTGTTTATAGTCTGTCACAAACAGACCTGATCTCATTATGAGAAGGGTTTCATCGTACTTTAACATAAAACAATCATTCAATTCGAAATTCGTCAACCTCTGGCCAAAGCCTCAAAGATTACCACACTAATTCATTTTGAACCGCTTTTCTTACCACCAGTGTTATTCTACTAAGGAACAGACTTGTATTGCTGCAACGACTAATGATAAATTCCATGTGCTTTCTAAATGACTCACTCAAAGTCTAAAACCATGATACCTTGAAACTGGCCAATCACCGCAAAGCTGTCCCAACTATTGCTCGACGACGATGTCAACTTTGCGTACAGTGACAAATATATAATTTGGAGAATCGAAACGTAGTTCGTCGATCTACCTCGTCTGGCCAGCCTGAGTCTGCTCATCACGTGCTGCTCACTACGGTAGTGGTTGCTTTAAAGGCGTACGAGGTACACGTACTGGTGAATCATTCTTCATTCTGCCTGACGCGAACCGTTTCCCTGGCAATTTTCTTCCGTTTCTGCCAATTTGCTATACTGCAAACACTCCGTCACCGTAGTCTGAGTCCTATTGAGACTGAAGACCATCAAGTAGGCAATCAGCTTCTTGATCATTTGTTTATTATGTTGTTCTTCCCCGGGGAAATAATAAGGGTTTATTATTTCCGCTTAGTGTGCCGTTTTATCGAGGTCTCGTTCCCTATGACCTAGTTATTACGAAAAACAACGTCACACTAATTAGTAATTAGCAAGGAATAGTGTTAGGTACTCAACTACTCACGCACCATTCGCAACCAATGACATTCACTTTTCTCTCATCTGGTGCGCGGCGGCCAGTCGACGCCAATCAAACTGAATTTTCCGCTTCTACACATCCAGCGTTAACACTCAAGTCACGAATAGTACCCGTATTATTTGTTTATTTGCACTACTAAAATAAAAGAGTTATAATAAAGCAGATCAAAGCATTGCATAGCGTAACACAATTTGGCATTTCATAGTATAGAATAAGACCCTTTTGACTACGCAACAGGCACTGCATTGCCAACGGAATAGACACAGGTTACTAATTTGGTTTTTGCATCGTATCGTTTTCTAAAGAACTTTCTGGAGGCTCAAATCAACGTCTACAATTCCCAAAGAGCCTCGTTCAAAAATAACATCAGAACACTATTTTGGAACTTTCCTATCGAACTGTACCACATATTGTAATACGTCGCGTAATTATTTAAAATCGATCGATCGTCGATCAGCCTTATAGTGACCACGGTTGCCATCTATACCGAAACGATGGGAAAAAGAATTCATTTCGTTGCATAATAAATAAAAACAACAAGTGCAAAAATCTATGAGATGTGTGGTATTTAAATGAAACAAAACAAAATGTTTGGTTTAATTCTGTAGCTAAACAGTGACAAACAAACTGACTAACCAAATCCACATTTACTCTGAAGTACCTAATTTATAATTAACCAGCATTAAAAAAATATGCTCACACAGAAGACTCTTTAGGTCAGTAATAAGGTAATTATAATTGGGTAAACATTAAACATAATTAATTTGCTTCGGGCCATAATTCTTCTAAAAATTGTTTACGTTTGGCCAGGAACAATATCATAGTAAAAACAGAATAGTAGGTTAGCTAAGGCCGTTCGGCGAGTTAATTGCCTACTCTTGCGTTGACGCACGGGTTGTCACTTGTTTACACCGCGGCGCCGGTTTTAAAGTAAAGATTAAAGATGTTTTCAAGACGTGAGAAAGCTATAATGTGCTTGTTATTTGCCATAAAACACGACTTGCATTCCTGCAAATATCAAGCTACCTGCAGTATTTCTTGTAAAGTAATAACGATTCTCGAGTTATTCACTGTCATGTCTTAGCGACTTGGGATTAAATTCAACACGCATCCCACCATTACAACTGTAAGTGATTTGTGTGGAATGTTGGTTACTTTTTAGGGTTCCGTACCTAAAAGGTAAAAAACGGAACCCTATTACTAAGCCTCCGCTGTCTGTCTTACCGTCTGTCTGTCACCAGGCTGTATCTCATAAACCGTGATAGCTAGTAAGCTGAAATTTTCACAAATTATGTTTTTAAATATTTAGGGGAGCGGTCCAATACAATAAACGTGTTTTTTTTGCTTAAAATTACTAACGGTAACAGGTGCTTAAAATTTTCACAGAATATGTAGTTGTATATTACCTTTGAAAATAAATAATTAAATTTAAAAAGTAAATAATAAAGGGGGGCTCCCATACAACAAACGTAATTTTTAAGCAATTTGCTACTAGATCTTAATAAACTGGTAGAAACTTAAAAAAATATTTAAGTATAGGTACAAACGTGATTTTCTTTTATAGTTGATGGTACGGAACCCTTCGTGCGCGAGTCCGACTCGTACTTGCCCAATTTTAACTGTTAAGCGACTATACGGATTTGGGTTCGAAACCTTCATGCTTACAAAATCTTATGTTGGCGAGACGTGAGAGAGAGAGAGACAGATAGATACTTAATGGTTGAGTCGATCCTAGCAAACACATACACACATAGTCCTCACAAAGAAACCTAAAAGCAATACTAAATGCTCCATCTGTGAATGAAACACACTTCCCAAAATACAATACCTCAATATCCGTAACTCCCCTGGCAGACGCCAGATGAATAATAACAAGAAATAAAACATTAAACCAATTATCTATCAACATTGGCGGTAAGCTAGCGAATAAACAATAGATTGGATAAATTCACCGAGGCCACCATGTTTTATTGATAAGATGCGCGCCTTTGAAAGATTTATTGGCGTACAACGAAGTGTTTCATAGTCTGTGTACCTGTGTTTTTGTTGGATGTAGGCGTTTAGTGGTGTAGGGCGGTTATGTTTAGATTGGAATATAGAAAATAGAAAAGCCAAGCGCTTTAAAAAGGCTTGCCTTTTTACGGAAAGGCTACATTTTTCAAGCACTTTGCTTTGTGTTTGTACGTTTTTGACTTAGGGTGGCTATAGTTGGCAAAACTAGAGGAAATCTTTTCTAAAAATAAGTATTTTGCTGTCAACTGCATATTCAGCAATATCCTCTGTGAAAACCATCGAATTGCTTATCGCGTCCCTATTGTACGAATGTAGGCATTAGGACGATACAATTAAAAACTTTTTTAGGTATTTGAAAAAGAACTCAAGAATCGGAAAGTTTTGTGTCAACAACAAATTAAGAATCTTTTTACATTATAGTTAATTCCAACATTGGTTTTTACTTTGTCATGCTGATGTTAAAATGATGGTGATGAATAAGGGTAGGTAGTGACCATGAAAACACCGAATTCAACACGTGTAGCCTTAGGGAAAAAGGGATATGTTCTTGGAAAACGAAGCGAATTTAATCAAAATTATGTTAGGGGAAAGTAAAATGTCTTCTTCTAAGAAAACTATAACAAAAATGCTAGAAAAATAGGGCAGTCAAGTTCCTTTTTAGGAGATATTGTTCTAGCAAAGGGAAATAATGTTTCCATTTTGCCAGAAGAGCAGCCATGTGTCTTTTGGTGGGCCTTTTTAGGAAATATTGTACTCGCTGCGAGGGCAAAGAATGTTATCCCTTTTTACAGAGCAGCGATGTGTTTGGCAATTAATATCTAAACGGTTGCAACTGCATACTAAATGAGATCAAAATGTTTATTTCACGCTGCAACACTGAATTGCTCGTAGATAAAAGAAGCAATAGATACATTGTGCCACTTTGTATACCGTCATAAAACGCATACCTATCAAATTTTATTACAACAAACAAGCACTGTTTAGAATGCTAATTTAAAACTGTTATGCAATTCTGTAAAATTTCTAATTTTGAGCTCGAATATGTAGATATAGTTGACTTGAAATTAGACACTTGTGTCTTTAACCGCCTGAAGCCAATCCGAAATGATGTAATTTTTTTTTAAGCGAGATCGATTTTTATGCTACAATGATTTACGTCATTTAAAGTAGCACTTACGGTCGCCAAAAGATTTTTACATCCAGCTTCGAATAGATGTTAGGTCTACTTATACAAAGAACCTAGAAGAAACTCATGTCAGCTTTTTTAAAATTGTCGAAATATGTATCAGACACGGGTACATTGACTTTGAATATCACGATGTGGCAACGCATTGTCAAAAAAAATAGCAATGCCGCGACTGTAACTGGAGACACGCATACTTTAATTGGAGGTAAGTTTGAGGGGCTACAGTTTATCTAGATGGCGTATACGATAAAATAATTTCAAACGTAAGTTATCAACGAACGCGAGACTCGTCAGTGGATAACTCAGCTTCGAATACAGTGTGAGCAAAAAGCTATCGTTACCGCTATCGTTATTCGCTACAAGAAAAAGTCGATAAGAGATCACACATAACTGCTCTATTAAGCCCGCAACATGAATAAATTCCCGCATCCCGTTGCGTGAATGTTTGCAAAGTTTAGCACTTTCAGCAGGCAGACATAAAGAACAGCCAGACTAGGAACAATATTATGTGAATAACAATCCAAGTGTTGTCCTGTGTTTTGCACGCACAACACTCGGAGCAGTGCTGAGCGGCTAGGTGGCCGCTTAAACCATTTTACCATCCGTGGAGTCTTACCGACAGCGATACAAAATATTCATACTTATCAGAACTTATCAACGTGCACGGACACTTATACATAAATATTATATCTCTTTGTGTCGTCCTAAATCGATCATTACAATACAAGAAACTTACTCTTTCATAGATGATGGTCACCATAAATCTAGGCACAAGTCCGGTGATTGACACTCAAATTCAGACGTCTTGACTTTGAGTCAAGAGAGTTACAAAAGGTCACAGAAAGTGTCTGACACTCAAATTCAACCGTCTTGACTCGAACACGGCATCAAAAGAATCGATCTTTAGATGCCGTGTTCGATTCTGGTTAATGATTGTCCCATAGAGCAAGTCAGTGGGGCTCGAAACTTAGGTTTGGTCATGGATGGTGAATTGCATTTTGAGACGCATGTACTGGAAGCTGTCAAAAACTGTTTTTACCGTCTCAAGCTATATCGAACTCGCCAACATCTGAGTACTGAATTGCGGATATTGCTTTGTGAGACTCTTATTCTGTCTAAGCTCAACTATGCAGATACTGTGATTGGTCCATGTACATTGAATAGAACAGGGAAAGTAATTCAGCGAGTACAGAACGCATGTGCTCGATTCTGTTATAATATTCTACCTCGTTCACATGTCACTCCATTCCTGAATAGCGGGAACCTTATGAAGATGACTGCTCGCAGGCATTTTCATCTGGCAACTCTACTGTTTGGTATTGTTCTATACAAAAAACCGGTATACCTGTACAAAATTTGACATGGTCTCGTGATATTAATCAGTACAGTACGCGGGCGGCATCACATCTTTTGGTCATAACGCGGCACAGGACCACTGCTTTTCGAGGTAGTTTTAGATACGCCGCCACCCATTGTTGGAATGACCTTCCGCCCCCCATGCGTAACCTGAAAACATTACACGCATTTCGCAATAAGTTGAAGTCATTTTCAATAAACAAACAAAAGTCAATGTTATGAATTTACATACCTTTAGAATAAGTAAGTACTTAAGGCAACATCACTTACGTGTCTACTGACGAAAGATATTGCAATAACTGTGACATTATAATGTGTATGATTTGTTATTATTTATTTGCGTATGCGCAGCGATGTTATTATAATATTAAATTATGTAACTCCGCTCCAGTAGACGACGTTTGCTTGACAGTTGACATTCTTGACAGATGGAATCTTTGGCCAATGAATACAAATTTTTACATAATAGAAGCTTATTTCTTAAGGATGTCGTGTGCCGATTAAAGTTGGCGTATTGACGGTTGTCAGTGTAGTACGAAGTTGGCGCCGTTGGCGGCGCTGGCGTCGTTCTCCGTCTTTCTTGCTCTCGTAGTTAAGTGACACAGGAGAAACTTTCGTCTCTCTTGCACTCGTAGAGTCAGCTGTCGCAGCGCGACTGCCACGCCGCCAAGCGGCAATACATATCTATAAATAAATATCTATGCTCTATGCTTTGCCCTATGGGAAACATCAGTCTGTCAAGTGCAAGTAGCGTTCGGAAACACTACTCTTTTGTTATTTTTATTTTAATGTAACTGAAGCATGTATTACTGTAAAACCTATTAATAATTTGTACACTATATACGTATTTATTTGTAATATAATTTTATGGATTTATATATTATATATTTAAATTTTACGTTTTTTTTATTTTTATATACCTAATTAATTAATATATTTTATAATTATAATTACATACGAGGGTCAAACTGAAAGTTCTTAGAACTGGCCACTTATAAACAATATAATAAAAAAAATATTCTAAAATTTGAAAATAGAACTCTTTGCCAATATTACTGAGTATATATTTCATTCATTTGTCATTTGTTTTACGATTTGGCGGCAAATTGAAAATTGTCTGTGTCACGTCAACATGAATTTAACACGAGAAAATTTTCGTGCAATGATTTTTTATGACTTTCGATGTCATTTAAGTCAACAAGAAAGTTATGATAGACTACGATTGGCCTTTCACGATGAAGCCCCATCTCGTGCGACTGTTTACAACTGGTTTAATGAGTTTAAACGTGGTCGCACTAATCTCACTGATGATGTACGTGAGGGACGGCCTTCTACGGCGACGACTGAAAATAACATCTGTGTTGTGCGGCGTATGATAGAGACTGACAAAAGAGTGACCTATCAGCAGATTCGGACAAGCTTAGGCATCGGTATGAGTCAAGTGCACAAAATCCTCCACGAACATTTAGCGGTCAGGAAGCTTTGCGCCCGGTGGATACCTCATAATTTGACTAAGGCTCAAAAACTCCATCGTGTGGATTGGTGCCGTAAAATGATTGAAAGATTTAACGGAGGTGACTCAAATGCTGTGTTCGACATACTAACAGGTAACGAAAGCTGGATTTACTGTTATGATCCTGAAACCAAAAGACAATCTGCTCAGTGGGTGTTTCCTTTCGAGGAGTTGCCAACTAAAGTGAAGAGAGATCGAAGTGCGGGAAAAAAAATGGTGGCTTCGTTTGGACACTTTGGAAGGATAGGTCATTTCGCAACAATTTTGTTAGAGGATCAAAAAACAGTTTCTGCAGAATGGTACACTACCAATTGTTTGCCACTTGTCTTGGAAAAAGTTCGAGAGAAACGACCTCGCAGTAGGATCCTCCTTCACCACGACAACGCCTCGTCGCACACCGCCAAGCGAACGATCGACTATTTGGCGACATCAAACGTTGAATTACTGGGTCACCCGCCGTATAGCCCCGACCTCGCGCCTTGTGATTTTTATTTATTTCCAAAAATTAAAGAAAAACTTAAAGGAAAGCGGTTTATGAATGCTGAAGAAGCGGTGGCTGCGTATCGCGATGCCATTGAAGAGACCCCTAAGGACGAGTGGGCAAAGTGCTTTTCCCAGTGGTTCCATCGCATGCAGCGGTGTATTGACGTCAATGGACAATATTTTGAAAATATATAATAAAACTAATAACTGGCTAATGTAATCAGTTTTTGATTTTCTAACAACTTTCAGTTTGACCCTCGTATATAGGCCTGCGAGAATATCAGCGTTGTAGTTGTTTAAACTGCGACAATAGCTGACGCAGTTGCCTAATTTGTTCTCCATGTACCGCCTTCTGTTGTACTCATTAAGAAAATGTATATGTACCTATTCTATGTGTTGGAGATGCAAATAAAATATTTTTGTTTTGTTTTGTTTGTTTTTTTTATTTTATTACAAAATTAATAATATACGATTTATCACAGCTATGTATGTCATTATGTATATCATTATTTTTCGAAACAGAATTAAAAATCTATATCTCTGAAAAAGTACCTTTTGGTAAAAACAACTGGAGAAATCAACCTATTAATTTGGAAGAGGATTATGGTAATAGATACAAGCATTTGAGAGCTAGATAATATCAAAGATATCATCATATATTATTGAAAATTGGGTTTTCAATACATTCGGAAGGTTACCGATACATATTAATGACATCAAATATCTTAAAATGTTTATACTGTAATATTATTATTAAAATCATCTAGATATCTCAATAAAAAACATTAATTTAAATCTGTAACTCATCTATAAAGGAAATATGTCCAATATGTAAAAAAAAACTGGTAAGTTATATTTTTAATTTTGATAATATTACATTATAAATATAAGTTATACAGTTAAAATAAATTATTTGTTATTTTGAAAGGTCCTGAAACCGGGAAGTACAATTGGGAATTATTTTTTATTTACAAAAGCAAAGGCATGCCAGATACAGCCAATATATAAACTACAATCAATCCATCGGCTTATTTTCTAAACTATTATCAAGAATTGTATTGTATTATTTTTCCGTCATTATAAATATATTTAAGTATTGTAACGGAATCCTATAGACCCCAGGCTGATTAAAATTTTAGTTTTCTTTCTAACTGGGTCTAAAATATCAATTTCAGCCTGGCCCCGCCAAGTAATTTGTGGCCAGGGTTCCCGCGCACCTCCCCGCGCAGGACCATGGAATTCGCCCTTACTTTATATTCCTCTGCTGACAGCATTTACCAAACGTAAATGCTTATAATTGAATGAAAGTGGTCTTCAAAATACTAAAGACAGCGATACATTAGTATTGGTTTGTCATCACAAAATCACTCTCCATATATTCATGCTTCACATATTGGTACTTGAGTACAAGGCAGCGTATCTCAGAGACGGCAGCTCCAGGGAGACGGAGAACATGATCCAGGTATAATAGTCATATAGTATTATCGGCGCCGAGTATTTCAGCGATATCCAGTGTATAGTATTGAACGTACAGTAACAGTCTCAGAACTGATGTCACAAAACGCCTCCTTGCCGCAAGTCACAACATTGAAGCCCATACAAACATAGTCAATTAAAACGTATTAAGCCATCGCGCATAGTTTGCAAGGAAGCTCTCGTTACAATCGCCGCTAGATTAGCCGCACGGTCTTACTGTTACCGCGTGACCGACAGGTGGCTCTTCTTTCGCTCTTTAAAACCTTGTCAGCTGCTATGTACTGGCCTGTACGCAGGTTTAGACAGTGATTATGAAAGTCCTGCATTCTACTACCTGATCGCGAATACGGAGACTCCCATCATACATCGCTCGTCTTTACATCCATCATCAACAAGGTACGAACCACTACTAATGGTACACGCGGTTATTAATAATATAACTATGTACAATATCTCATAGAGAACTTTATATTTTAGTCAGCCTGGTATATATATATGGTGTGATATAGACATAGATACACAACAGAGTATTAATGTTATACAGTTCATGCAATAAATTACAGTAAAGTGAATAACAGACACTCACCGGACTTTTAGCTGCGTCGCTGCCAAACTTACCCCTTGCCCTGTGCTGATCACCTTCTCTTCAAGCCGCTCGCCTTGTTCTTCGATATCACTAAGCACTAATTATCGACCAACACCGAACCTCTTTCGCGCTAGGCCAGGTCCGATCTCTCTCGCGCCATAAGACCAACTGCCTGAACTACCACGCGAGTCCGTTCCCGAGATCTGCCCTCTTCCGCGTCCTAAGACTCACTGTCCGAGATCCGCTCGGTTCCGCGTCCCAACATTCACTGCCCAGTCAAACACAACCAACGCAACGCCTCTCGAATCCTTACTACCTGACAAGGTCCGTTTCTTATAGTTGATCCCCTTTTTTATGATCCTCAACTACACCGCATGTGAACACTACAGTGCAAATGTTTTCTCATATTTCATGGCTATTTCTTTACTCATATGCCTGTCACATAACTCTTATAAATTTGTCAACCTCTTAGAATTTATGAGTTTACTAATTGCAGAACGTTGGCGCCATCGATCGTAGCGATAAGACAAACACATGTGGAAACAAGTATGCGACCTAAGGACTATATATTATTATTTAATTTGGTGTAGCCAGCAACACCATTACATCCCCCCCTCTGAAAATCAGACGCGTAGACTAAGTCATAGCGTATGACCTTTCACTAAAGATACAATAGCTTATGTAGTAGAGTACGCCAGTTAAAACTGCATCTGGTCTTCCACCATTAACTTTAGGCCAGTATCATAATAATAATAATATTCCTATCGATAATAATAACCCTACTATACCCTTGCTAATGCCGCACCGTACGATACACTAACTATACTCCGCCCATCTCCATATTATGACAACATTGATGCTTATAAGAATCCTGTAGCAATTGTTGCCTCAACTGTGTCTAATCGAATACGAACGTTTTGCTTTGTCTATGAGAAATTATTAAAATTCTTAACCATCTGCATACTACTTCTCCTTAGACCTAAACTTCTTAGTAGAACTAGCGCACATAACCGAGATCACCAGTTGCCCGTAACCTATGTATTCCAATAAGCCAAATGGCGTTTTAGCAATAAATTCTCAAAATAGTAGTATAATCTGTATAAGACATCCTATCCATGCTTAGAATGGGAGTGTACATACCAGATGTCTTCTTTATAAACGGGCAGCGTGGTATGATCAAGGTACCTGATTCGCCATTCTCACTCGTCGAAATCGGGTTCAGTAGCGGATGTACATAGCGTCAGGTAGCAGTGGCTGAAATAGTTCGCACACACTCGTATAAGAGACTAGTCTTATCAAAATTGACAGACACGTAGTTGCAATAGTGTTATATAATGAGCTAAATAGTCGTAACCAATAGTATAGTGCAGCAGTCGTTTTCCCCAGTCGATAGCTTGACAATCCCTACAACTGAACAATTCTCAACACGGTTCTATACTAGAGACTATTCCCAAATTGCGGAGAATCTGTACGTGCGGGAACCGAACCCACAACGCTCGGCGCAATGTCATGCGCGAAGAGGACCACTCCGATCTATGCACCTTTTAAATTTTCTTACTCTTATAGTTGAATGTATCTGTCAAATACATGTATTCAGAAAAGTCGCTTATTAGGAACGACGCATATAAGATCTATGCCAATTAGTCCAATATTTAATATTGTGTACTTTACGGTTTAAAACAAAAGAAGTCCCCTTCCAAGATACTCGATGCGCTTATTTAAAGTTAGTACATGGTAGTATAACTTAGCTCGGTATAAGGTGACTCGATGTGCCTGTCCTCCGATGCACACTACACTTGAACAGCTGACAGACGCACCATCACGTCCAGCACTTGATGTAAAAGTGACTTAAGGTCCTGGAATTTTAAATGAACAAGCACGAGTATCCAATCTTAAAACATAACCAAACAACAAATACTACCTTAACCTAACCTTCTATTAAGAGTGGGCAAAATTTCTTGGTCTTAACCTATGAATATATATGCAGAATTTTAAACAATTATCTTATACACAATAGCCTTATAAAATAGAAAATGCTGTCGCAGCTTTTACTATTAGTTACAAATTGTTTGTCTAGCAGTTTAAATCAGTAACGATATCAAAAGGTCTGCACCCAGTCACCGAATTTATCGTAGTATTATATCGTTCTACAATATTATTTAAGCAAGACAAGTTATTGCCACGCAAAGTTCTTAGTAATCGACGTAATTTATGGTTCAGGCGTGGCTTAGTATATTCCTTGATTGCGTATATTACATCAATTTTTAATTTGGTCAGTTCTTTGTACCAAACGTCGCTTGTAAATTGCTCATTTCCAAAAAGAACTAAAGTATTAATTGGTACTGTCTTCAAAAATTCCTGTATACAATTTAAAGCCGTGTGGAACGATACTTTTCTCACGTTGTAGATGCAAGTATATCTGCTAAATAAATCTTGTATAATGTAAATATACTGTACGCCATAATTTGGAGAAAATGGTCCGAACCAGTCCAATGCAACTATTTCACCAACATGATGCGTTGTATGAACCTGGACTTTGTTATTGTGCATAACCTGAGAACTTAAATCGGATTCCTTCGTAAGAATACATTCTTTGTATATTATCCTACTACAATCACTTTGAGTTACATCGGCACTTGGCCCGTCGTGTATCTCTAGTAATGTATATAATGGTTCGTTTAAGAAATTTATAATAATATTGGCCAGTCCATTATCACGATCTAAATCTGACAGTTTCGTAGCATTGAGGGTTTTATAAGTACCGTGATATAGTCTCAGATAGCGATTAAGTGAAGAAAATGTTTTATTGATTCCATATTGATTAGTGGGATCTAATTTTCGTCTCTTTATATTTTGCTCTATATTCCTGATGAATTCAATTCCTTTTATAACAGTGATTGGTGAGTTTTCATTGGCAAACCATGTTGTCTGTATATCTAACGGTAGCTGTCGTATGATTTAATTAACAATATCTGCCTCATCGAATGGTAATTTTGCATCCTTAACGGTTGCTACCATTTCTGCATAATATTCTACCATAGTAGCTGGACCATAAGGATCCCAAGTGGAGTTCGTTAATCTATCCATAGCTATATCTTGTATCCTCTTACTCCAAAATAAATTTAAAAAATCTTTACTGAAGTCTTCAAAGGATTGCCATCTATCTCTGTATAATTCAATAACATATTTTGCTGGCCTAGTCACGCATCCTAAAGCAATTTCTAGAGCTCTACTCTCAGCATTGATGCATTTTATATAACGTGATAGGTCCCTTAGAAATGAAACTGGATTATCATCTCCACCGCTAAATGAAGGTTTTTCAAATGTTGTGTCTAGCATATAAATTATCCCTGCCTCTGTTCTTTTACCGATACCGGTGCTAGTTGTCGGTTCAGCTAAGCCATTACTAGAACCTAATGGTGTCTCCACATCTACTCTGCTTACACTTAACGCCGATCCAACTGATAGCACGTGATTAGCGTTTATTACAGTATCTATAGTCTTCACGGTCGGATTTTGTTGACTTCTTGCAATGTTACGTTTATTTTTCTTTGCCCGACTTGCCATTCTGCAATTTAACTAAAGGTAACTTCTTCAACGCTCGAACTCTATATATATCTAATCCTATATATATACCTAATCGGTATCAACTACAATACTTAAGTCTAAACTAACACGTGTAGAATATACGTACATATATTTAATCTCATTCACGGTGGGAATCGAACCCATCCTAAAGACGGCGAAAATTACTTACAAAAGCCGTTAAGTTTCTCAAAACAATGCGCCACATGCGCAACATTATCTTAATAAACAAGCCGATCCTGTCCTTTTCACGTGCGCGTTGGCGCGTTTGGACAAAGCACATCAGTAATACAAAAGAACAATGACTCCTTCATAGCTCTCTTTCCTCTAAGTAATAAGCATCTAAAATTTGTTTTGTCCCTTCCTTTGTATTGCTAAAATTTTGAAACAACATGTGCCAGATGTCGGCCTATTGCATTGCCTTTCTAGTTTGGGAAATAATTTTTAAACAAAACATTTCCGAACAATAGTCACAAAACCCAGCGTCAGACGCACAACGTCGGCGAAGTATTATTTGGTGATATAATAACAACAATTAACAAAATAATTTCGTGTTCCACAATAGTATGCATTCTTTGTATGTTTCGGAATCGAACCCAAATGTTTAAAATCACATTGTATGACTTCTATAAAGCCGACGCCGATCCAGATAGGATTAGGTACATGAGTATAATATCCGCTGACTTTCACCAATGCTTAGGAATCGAACCTAGAGCATTTACCTATAAAGTATACCAAAATACTGCAATAGACAAATGTTACCCTTATCTACTTACTAACACGTTAGAAAACGAAGTTTACTGATATATGACCTAAGAATAATCCTTTTCTCAATTATAGCTCGTACCTATACACTTCATCAATAAAAAAACCATATGCATTCTGTAAGAATCTCAACTCAACCAATATAATAAACTAATAGATGCTTGTCCAAAGAACGCGCATGCATAAGATAGATATTATTACTAGATTTCGTAATTTTAATACGTTTGTTGACACCAATTTGAAATATCGTAGCAACAGGAATCGAACCTGCTATTTCAGTAAGTTTGTTGAAAACATTCCAAAATATCATAACGACAGGAGTCGAACCTGCTATTTCACTAGTGTTATAAATTCCTGTCCCGCAACTCCAACAAAATATTATACATTATATAGCCTTAAATAATTTACTCTTGTTCATATGATTCAGATTTAGAACATGTTACCAACAATACGGCGACTAGTTCACAGACGTTTCACAACAATATATCGTAACAGACAATGCTCAGGAGTCTAACCTGATTTAACAACACCTACATATTCCACGGGATATTCTGGTGTGCATTGTAAATCGTCCTTTAAATATAATCTATATAATATAAAATCCTTCTCTTTCCTTGTCCAAAATTAGTTCTAACCATCGCTAGTCTGCATCACAAATCGGACTCAAACAGCGAACCTGATACGCAAGTGCTTGTAACCAATAATATGCTTATTATCGAGAGTCGAACTCGAGATACTTAAACGTAAAGCATTTTCTGTAGCCAATAATGTAACCACTGTCAAGACTCGAACTTGACATACAATAACTGATACGCATGAGCTTTATGTAAAGCGTTTGAATCTATGTAGTCAATTATATGTTTATTTTTGAGATACAGCGATGTTATAAGAGGAACCAAAGTGCTATTAAAATAAATAACACGTGCGAGAGGGCCCCCCTCCGATTATTAAATATTAAGATGATTGCCGTGACTTAAATATTATTTCGTCTTTCTGAAATGAACATGATCATCTGTCGATTAATGAATAACAAGTTGTGCCGAATTAGATCGATATTTTCCTACGTTGTGCATAGTTATTTCTCTACGTTGTGTTTGTATTTTTCTACGTTGTGTTTGTGTAGTAACCCTTTAGTTCTTCCTCGTTGTTCTGAAATGAATCAGAACATTTTATGACGAGGATCCTGGTCACGGCACCAAATGTAACGGAATCCTATAGACCCCAGGCTGATTAAAATTTTAGTTTTCTTTCTAACTGGGTCTAAAATATCAATTTCAGCCTGGCCCCGCCAAGTAATTTGTGGCCAGGGTTCCCGCGCACCTCCCCGCGCAGGACCATGGAATTCGCCCTTACTTTATATTCCTCTGCTGACAGCATTTACCAAACGTAAATGCTTATAATTGAATGAAAGTGGTCATCAAAATACTAAAGACAGCGATACATTAGTATTGGTTTGTCATCACAAAATCACTCTCCATATATTCATGCTTCACATATTGGTACTTGAGTACAAGGCAGCGTATCTCAGAGACGGCAGCTCCAGGGAGACGGAGAACATGATCCAGGTATATTAGTCATATAGTATTATCGGCGCCGAGTATTTCAGCGATATCCAGTGTATAGTATTGAACGTACAGTAACAGTCTCAGAACTGTGGTCACAAAACGCCTCCTTGCCGCAAGTCACAACATTGAAGCCCATACAAACATAGTCAATTAAAACGTATTAAGCCATCGCGCATAGTTTGCAGGGAAGCTCTCGTTACAATCGCCGCTAGATTAGCCGCACGGTCTTACTGTTACCGCGTGACCGACAGGTAGCTCTTCTTTCGCTCTTTAAAACCTTGTCAGCTGCTATGTACTGGCCTGTACGCAGGTTTAGACAGTGATTATGAAAGTCCTGCATTCTACCACCTGATCGCGAATACGGAGACTCCCATCATACATCGCTCGTCTTTACATCCATCATCAACAAGGTACGAACCACTACTAATGGTACACGCGGTTATTAATAATATAACTATGTACAATATCTCATAGAGAACTTTATATTTTAGTCAGCCTGGTATATATATATGGTGTGATATAGACATAGATACACAACAGAGTATTAATGTTATACAGAGATTAATGTTATACAGTTCATGCAATAAATTACAGTAAAGTGAATAACAGACACTCACCGGACTTTTAGCTGCGTCGCTGCCAAACTTACCCCTTGCCCTGTGCTGATCACCTTCTCTTCAAGCCGCTCGCCTTGTTCTTCGATATCACTAAGCACTAATTATCGACCAACACCGAACCTCTTTCGCGCTAGGCCAGGTCCGATCTCTCTCGCGCCATAAGACCAACTGCCTGAACTACCACACGAGTCCGTTCCCGAGATCTGCCCTCTTCCGCGTCCTAAGACTCACTGTCCGAGATCCGCTCGGTTCCGCGTCCCAACATTCACTGCCCAGTCAAACACAACCAACGCAACGCCTCTCGAATCCTTACTACCTGACAAGGTCCGTTTCTTATAGTTGATCCCCTTTTTTACCCGACTACGGCGAAGCCAAAAGGAAGGGTAATGTTTTTGGCAGTCTATGTATATATGTTTGTATGTTCCACCGTAGCGCTTAAACTACTGAACCGATTTCAATGAATGGGGTGTCAATAGATTTGTAATAATGGCCCGGATGACATAGGCTATATACATTTCATCTTAATTCTCTATTACGCAATAAATACCTCAGATTCGAACCTCGAAAAATATTTTTGTGAGATAATCATTACATGTTTGGTATCAAAAGAAAGGTATTAGTGAGCACATTACAAATATGTACATATATTATACTGCTCGAGTCAATTTATAAGTTTTAAGCGTGTACGTTGTACTATCAATTCGCGTGGTTCAGATGGTTTGAGTTATTCAGACCTATTTACCTACTCGTTTAGGTACCTAAATGACGAACTAACGTTACCTTAGAACACTAATACATTTATTATTAAAAAAAAAATTATTCAAGTAAATCGATAATTGTTTAATAATAATAATGTTTTCTTTAAATAGGTAGGTACCCTACCTAATCGTAACTGCCTAAATTCTCATTTAAATTTCATTACATTAAATGCAAAAAAACAGTGTAAGAACACATTCTATAAAAAACTTCGTTTTACTATAACAATTTTAATGTTGAAGCTGCAAACCTATTATTGTGCGTCATCTATTGACACTAATTATGGAGTACGTAATTGAAAATGTTTTTCTAATTAGTCACTAAATCGCACCACTAGAAAAATTAAAAGTCGGTGTTAAGATTTTCCACATAGGTTTGACGTTTTGATGTGAGCATGCATGCAGCTTTCGATGTACGGTTCTCCAAGGAGTGCCACCAAGTGCGTCTATTATTAGTTATAATCGCTCACTCCCAATCTCCAATCTCCTTAGCTATCGCAATTTATTGAATACGGCAGCAAAATTAAATCTTATGAATAAAATTTACCTACTTCAGTCAATTTGACATTTGTAAATTGGTGTATAAATAGATGGAATTAGATTAAAATAATCACAATATTATAGCGTACCTACCGATTTGAACAAAGTAATTAGAATTTACTTATATAGTAATTAGAATGCCGCTTTCAAATAAAACTAAGAAAGCGACGAGGGTAGCTGCGTTGCGTAAAAGAGAATCCCCTAAGGCACGAGCTTCTAGACTGAAAAAAAAAGAAGGAGTATTCTTCAAACACACGTGAACGTGAAGATTCTCTCTCCAATGAAAAAAGACTGAGCTCGCAGCGTAAATATACCAGGGAATCGAGATCAGCAGAGTCACCGCAATCACGTGTAATAAGACTCAGCATGATGCGACATTATGCCTCTCAGGTCAGGGACTTAGAATCGTCCCAATCACGTGAAGTACGACTCAGCTTGATGAGAGAACATGCCTTTCAGGTCAGGAACTTAGAATCTCCGCAATCGCGTGAGATCCGACTTGAAACGATGAGAGAACATGCCTCTCAGGTAAAGGACTTAGAATCGCCGGAATCACGCGAAACGCGACTTAAAATTATTAGGAATCCTGCATCTCAGATCAGGGATGATGAACCTCTACTATCGCGGGAGGTAGGATTGCATAATATGAGATGTGTATCGCGTCATTCTTATATTCGTCAGAGAGATTTATTGATTGGAAATGACTGATTCTCGTCATTTCCTTGATGTAATTTCGCAGGTGGCCGATCAAGTGTGCCATATTTGTAAACAAATGAAATTCAAAAATCAAACTAAAGAAATGAGTAAGGCGCAATGCTGCATATTACCTGAGGATTGTCCAGAAAGTTTTGTGTCTTGCAGTAGATGTTATTCCAGTCTCATCAAAAACAAGATTCCAACTACCGCGTAATAATATGAATGTGGCTACAATTGCCGAAGAACTCAAAATTCTTAGTGAAATGGAGCTCCGATTAATATCAAGAATCAGACCATTTTTTTAAATCGTCAAACTGGGCGGCCGCTTCGGCCAGAAAGGGTTTAGGGGTCAAGCTGTTTTATTTGCGCAACAAGTTGAAGAGTTGACTGAGCAGTTACCGTTGTCATTCCAGCATAGTGGTTTAACTGTTTTAGTAGAAACACTTGATAACGTGGACACAACAAAACAGTATGAAGTAATTGGTTACAAACAAACAATCACTTATTATGCTAATGTCAGAATTAACTTCAGTCATTTGACAAACGAAATAAATCGTAATGTAGTGGAAATCTCTGCAATCATTCAGAACGAGAATGCTATCGAGAATCATGACCAAGAAATACCTAACTCATCGTGAATCCTGTTTATACTCAGAGGCTATTTCCATCAAGGCGGTGACATATATATATATTGAACGGTTAGTTTACATGTGCCATCGCGATACGGAAAAATATTAAATAAAAAAATAAGTTTAAAAACTAAAACCCGACTACGTCAAAATGGGGTCTTAAAAGAACGAAACAAGAAAATAGCTCATTCAGATACAAATCTAGAAAAGTATAAGTATAGAAATGGTCAAGCTGGAGCCGTGGTCGCACCTATTGTATACCCATTGTGTATACCTATTGTGGATGCCAGAAACAGTCATCTGCATTAAACAAACATGGCAGGTAACTACATGTACACTAGTATAAAATAAAATAGGTGCGACCACGGCTCCAGCTTGACCATTTCTGTACTTATACTTTTCTAGATTTGTATCTGAATGAGCTATTTTCTTGTTTCGTTCTTTTAAGACCCCATTTTGACGTAGTCGGGTTTTAGTTTTTAAACTTATTTTTTTATTATGATCCTCAACTACACCGCATGTGAACACTACAGTGCAAATGTTTTCTCATATTTCATGGCTATTTCTTTACTCATATGCCTGTCACATAACTCTTATAAATTTGTCAACCTCTTAGAATTTATGAGTTTACTAATTGCAGAACGTTGGCGCCATCGATCGTAGCGATAAGACAAACACATGTGGAAACAAGTATGCGACCTAAGGACTATATATTATTATTTAATTTGGTGTAGCCAGCAACACCATTACAGTATGCATATGCGAAAAGTATTTTGGAATTTAAAAGTATCACGCAACTCCTTGTAATAAAGTGATGCTGGTGTGTTCATAAGAGTTTCATCAAAATCAGTATGGTCGTTTTGTAGATTACTCGTAACATAAAAAGTTTTTTTGTTAGTGCGATAATATTACAGTTTTCATAGAAGTTAAAATATGATTATTGAATATTGACTGTTCTGGTATGTTTTTAAATAACCGTTCAAAATGTTTCACTCTATCATTATCAAAGAGCGTTCTAGCGATTTTGAAAATACATGAAACGCAATGCGAGCAGTAAATTTTAGTCCATTTTGTACTATTTAGGTAATAAAATGGACTCAAAATTATTGTCAATATTCCTTTAATTATTGAATTTAATTATCTCTCTCTGACTCAATATTATTGAGCTCAGAGGTCCTACTGCCTATTATGTGTCCCGAAACAGCAACAGTGGACACGGGTACGTAACCCCGAGCTGCTCAGCTACTGTCTGTCTATTTCACTCCCTACTCCTAAAGGCAGCAGTATCCTATAACCTTATTCCTATCAAACCTCCTAATTTCCCTTCCCTCTATCCTTTAGTAATCCTGGGACAGCGGAACTTTCCCGCTTGTTTTCAAAGTCTGGCCCGGTGGAGAAAGCAACCCAACGCAGATATGCAAAAGGGCTTGGTGTATCCGGCGGGCCAACAAGGCAAGGTGAATGACCAAGGGCAGCAGTAGAAGGCGTAGTTACTGCTGGCCAGACACATCATCTGATCCTCTTTCTGGCTGTAGTGGTCTTCCACTCCGTTGGACTAAAGGAGGTGAAGACGAGTGAGTGCACCTGTATTAGCGCGTATGCTTGTGCACCTTAATATATCCTGCACATTTGACCGCTTCCGTATATATGGACTCCGACTTACTCAAAGGCCCGTGGCGATAGGTTGAGGTAGAGAGGTCCAGCTTGATGCAGGCTGGGCTTTGTCTGAAATCTGCACATGGGCAGCTCTGCGGGTGTTATACACCGTGGTCGTTATTGCTTTGCACGGGGGGGGACAAAGTGATCTCGGCAGCACCCGGAGTGACAAAGCAGCCTTATTTAGGGAGACACTGCTTTCCCTGCTCAGCCTGGGAGGGGGCTAGAAAAGGTGCCCTAAACAAATGCTCACCCCAACACTTAAGGAGAGTAGTAACCGCGGCTGCCTCCGCATCTCTAACTCGCGGTCGACGCTACAGGAATAATAATAAAATATCAAAACTGATGACATTCGGCGCGTGGAACGTTAGAACACTTATTGACCGTGAGGCAAATATCTGTCCTGAGCGAAAGACTGCTATTGTGGCCCGGGAACTTCTTCGCTATAAGGTGGATGTGGCTGCTCTCAGCGAAACACATCTAGCAGAAGAAGGGGAGCTGGTGGAACACGGTGGTGGGTACACTTTCTACTGGAAAGGGCTCGCTGCCTCCGATTCGCGAAGGTCAGGTGTGGGCTTTGCTGTTAAGAACCAGTTTGTGAAACAACTAAAGGAGTATCCCGTACATATCTCCGATCGCGTTACCACCCTGCGCCTCCACTTGGAACATGACAACTACCTCAATATCATCAGTGTCTATGCTCCTACGCTAGACAATTCTGATGAAGTGAAAGAGAAATTCTATGACGATTTGACACGGTGCTTAGACTGTATACCTCCCAGAGAGCAGATCCTTCTACTGGGGGACTTTAATGCTAGAGTAGGTCGGGATTACGATGCTTGGCCACGAGTTCTGGGCAGACACGGTGTCGGCAATATGAATAGTAACGGCCATCTGTTGCTTAGTCTCTGTGCTCAATTCAACCTGGCAATCACAAACACTATGTTTAGACTAGCCGCCAAGCACAAGACGACGTGGATGCACCCCCGGTCTAAGCACTGGCATCTCATTGATTATGCTATCGTGCGGCAAGAATACTTATCTCAGGTCCAGATTACCCGTGTAATGCGCGGTGCTCACTGCTGGACTGACCATCGCCTTGTACTCATAAAGCTAAATATTCGTTTTCGTCGATTGCGTAGATCAGATAGACCAAAACTTCAGCGTCTGAACGTTGAATCACTTGAAGACAGCGAGACGAGGACGAAGTTTGCTGAAACCCTGAGCACTGTCCTAATGCCTTTGCAAATAAAAACGGGTGATGTTAATACTGACTGGGAGTTATTGTCTTCTTGTATTTTAGACACCGCCGCTGTAGGTTTGGGTCAAAAGTTGCGGAAACATCAGGACTGGTTTGACGAAAACAATAAGATCTTGACAGAGGCAATCAATAAACACCGTCGTCTCCTGCGACAACCAGGCCGAACACGTCGATGTGATATATCTGCGGCAATACGCCAAAGTGACCAAGAACTAAGAAAACTTGCACGTCAAGTTAAAGACAAGTGGTGGCAGGAGAAATCTCGTCACATGCAGTGGCTTGCTGACACAAACCAGCTTGGTGAATTTTACACGGAAGTACGAAACCTTCTCGGTAAATCCCACAATGCTAAAGTCCCACTTAAGCCAGCTAGTGGTGATGGACTTCTTAAAAGCAAAGAGGAAATACTTAAGCGGTGGACGGAGCATTTTAACAACCTGCTGAACATAGATCGTTCAGTCGACCTACAGCATATTCGCTCCCTTCCTCAAGCCCCTAGCGCTACCAAGCTGGACGAGCCATTGTCATTGAGA